>JAPXFQ010000694.1:0-434553 GCA_028564705.1 Apricaphanius iberus | reverse complement strand
GTAGCCCTAAAAAAATATGAAATCACGACAATTCCCTCTTTCAATCTTTTTTCAAATAGATTGACCATTTCTCTGTACTTCTCCTTCAGGCTCCAAGTGAGGGATTAACAGATATTGACCTTGCATATTATTACCAACAGCTTTGTCAATGCATTTTATGAATAATGAACGTATACATGGAATACAACAACATCCACATAACACCATAGTCGACACAAATACTGCTAATGAAACCATCATTGACATTGCCAGAGTTTTCCATTTTCCAAACATATTATTTAACAAATTGTCCCACATTGAGGTATCTACACCTGATTGTTCTTTCAGCCTATTTGACAGTATTCTCAGTCCTTCTACTGCCCTAGTTAATTTTCCATCTGCATTAGTATTATTAGGGATAAACATACAGCATTGATCACCAAATATTGAACAGACACCACCCTTTTCAGCTAAGAGCATGTCAACTGCTATTCTATTTTGAAAAGCCATTAAAGAAGTGGCTTTCAGTTGCTCATGTACAGCCTCAAACCCATCTCTAGTTTTATTAGCCAATTTCTGTACATTATAGTGTATATAATTTATTCTATCCACATTCTTGTTCAATGTACACCACCAACAAATACTCGATTCCCAACCTGCTGAGATCTGATTAACCAATTTATATTCGTCTGGAACACCTCTAGGAACTCCAATGGCATCAATATAAGTTGGATCCTCTTCATGGCCTATTTCCCTCTTTCTAACATGATTATTCAAAGTGAGAAAAGTCTGATCTCCTGTGGGATCATACGTAAATATTGCTACCGGCATAATTAATGTAACAGGTGCACACAATCCTGTCCAATTACTAGGTAAAATGGAGCGGAGGAACTTTCCTCCACACCACCACCAAATATCAGCACGAGCCTGAAAAGATTTAATAGAAGTTTGGATTGAATTGCAATATGTGATGTTGACTGAACCCACTACTTTATTTCCAGGTTTATCATTTTTGAAACAAGTAAAATTATTTGGAGCAACATTACTATCAAAGAAAGGTGGGGTAGCTCTGTTATCAGCTATAGGGAATAATTTCTCCCAGTTACTACAATCTTTTACTGGATTTACACTAGACAGCAGGGAAACCAGACAAGTTGTGTTGAGCTCAACAGGTGCAGGGACCACCTTGAGAATAGGTCTGGCTCCCATGCACACAACACAATCCCGCCTCGCTTCTTGTCCTGCTTGTTTTACCATAAGCAACCAATTATTAGTGGAGCCACCCACACCTGTCATCATTTCAAAGTAATCGTCCACCGATGGTTCTTCTTTAATTATACTACCTCTTGCTGCTGAGGCCTGATTTTGACTTACCGAGGTGGAAGCATTACGAGAATCTTGACAGATCATAATAGGAAATTGAACATCTTTTCCCCCTTTATAAACCCAAATTATAAAGAGAGTACAACCTTGCCCATTCTCGAGATATTTTAAGGGGAGGAGATCACTTTTAGTTAAATTAACAGTAAGAAGTAATTTATCTGCAACCTTATCCAATTTAACCAAAGGACGCATATGTCTTGCATAAGCTGTAGTAATGTACCTTCTCCAGTCATATCCACGGGGATCAGCAATTAAAGTGGACCAACTAGTATCTTTTTGATCATTTGTTATGTACCACAAGGGGTAGGTTTTATATTTACTTGCTTGTTCTCCCTTATAAACTAATGTATTTAAGGGAATAGTAATCACTGCAGATCGTCCTTTTGGTATGCAAAATTGAGAAAATCCACGATGTGCGGCAGAAGAGCCACACAGTGAATAGGGAGTTGATTTTGCCATTAAGTTTCTTCTCGGTCTAATTGAGTGCACTTCAACCTGTGTTTGATTTGCAGAACTATTGTAGGGCAATTCACCACAACAGTAAAAGATAATATTGACCAATAACATTATGCAAATACCTGTGGTGCACAGCACCTTCTTATTTTCCCAAAGATGCATACTTTCTGTTAGTGGTGTGATCCTATGTTTATTTTAACCAAGGAAGGGTGTCTGTTTTTCTTTATCTTTACCTTTAAGTAATTATTTTTATTTTATTAATTTATTTTTTATCGTTTTAACCAATTCAATATTCTTTTAGTACAAGGCAAACTCTAGCAATTGTCACAACCTAAAAAACATTGACAGAAAACCATATCATCAAAAAAGATAATTGAAACCAAGATTTAGTAATCAAGTCAACCTAATTATGATTTAAACACCCCTTAAAATGTTTTAGCGTATTAATAAAAACTTTTATAAAACCGTAACAACTGAGTATTATGACAAAATCCTACAATTTTACTACTTAAAAAGTCTTTGACACCCTCTTAGGCAGTGTCTAACAATCTGCACCTGTAGAATAAAAAATTGGTTAAACAACCTGTAAAAAACAGAAAAATGATTAATAAATGTTCAGTCTTTATTATTATATTTTTTAGTCTTTATTCTTGTTTATTCCTCCGTCACCAAGCGGCTGCAAGTGGTGAGACGATTCAGTAGAGTGGGCTCTTTATTTCTTCCAATTTTTTTTTTTTCAGATCGCCCTCAATGAAATGCCAGCTACTTCATTAACTGAACATTTCCCCCAATAACACAAATACACAGACAGGCCCCGCCTCCTGGCTTCCTTCACCGATTGTGAAGTGGTCAAAACCTGCTGTGTAATGTGTTAGATGTTTTGCGATCTTTCTCTTCTGTATACTCCCTCTTCGAGAAAAGCAAGCCCAAAATGCTTATCTCGCCCAATTTTGGCACATAAAGATCACACTGAATGATCACAGCAACCGGAACCAATCTTCTGGGTGGGCCAAGCCCTGCCTCCTGGCTTCGGCAGTCGATACTGCCTAGTCAGAACCGACACCACCCACTGCAGAGAGATACCTCCAGGTCAGCAGAGAGCTGCTGCAGATGAGGGAGAGGAGGGGGGGTCAGGGGCCGGAGCACACTGGGACCAGTGAAACCAAATAGAACCTTTCCCACGCAGCTGGACAGCGTGAGTCGTACGAGCAGCAACCTGGAACGGGCCAGACCAGCGGGGCTCCTGCCACTTTCTCTTATACACCTTCAGCCAAACTCGTCCAGCCTCGGAAGCAGACGCCGCAGGTCCATGCACGTCACGGGGAGCCGGAAGGAAGGAGGAGACCAGGCCCTTCAGCTGCTGATGATCACCTCGAGGATCTGGATCAGGATGGGGCGAAACCTGTGGTTCTCTGCCAGCCCAAGGACCAGGGAAGATCCTGCCTGTAAACATCTCATAAGGAGTAAGACCTTTCGTCCTACAGACAGATGATCTAATGGCCATCAGAGCAATAGGGAGAGCATCTAACCAATTAAGCCCCGTCTGAGCTGAAATCTTTGCCAGCTTCAACTTTAAAGTAGAATTAGAACGCTCGACAACACCTTGCGATTGCGGATGATAAACAGTGCCGAACTTGTGGGTTATTCCCATCTGTTCCTCAACCTGCCGGAGAAGTTTTTTTAAAATGTGTGCCATTGTCAGACCTGACCTTAGTCGGAAAGCCATGGCACGGAATCCAGTGGTTAATCAAAGATTTCACCACCGTTTGAGAAGTCTCCCGTCTCGCAGGAAAAGCAGAAAGCCAAGAGGTCAATGAATCAATAATCACTAACAGGTATCGGAAACCCCTAACAGGTGTCCCCATATCTGTATAATCGATCACGATCTCCTCGCCAGGCCTACACAAGTCCTGGAAGGCTCCCATTTCTGGCTTGATAGTAGGCTTAGGATTAAATTGACCACACACCACACATTCACTCAAAAAACTCTTAATCATATGTGGCAGGAAAGGATGCCACCAAAAACAAAGATTACGTTTCATCTGAGTGTATGACACATGTGCCATTCTGTATTTACCAGTACCTTGTTTTTCTACAGGAAGAATAGGGGTGTTACATGGAGAATCCAATGGTTTTAAAACTCCTACTTCAAGTAACCCTGCAATAGTGTCTGCAATACCTTCTTCAGCCTGAGGTTTATGTGGATACTGCGGACGCCAAATTGGATCAGAATGTTTCATCTCAAATGTGATGGGTGTTGTATGCACTAGACAAACATCAGTGGGACCATCTGACCACAAAGAGTCAGGCACGACCTTTAATGCCTCCACTGCATCAGGATGATCTGTTTTTTCTCTGCCATGATTTCTAGAAAGCTGCAAATGTTCCAAAAAAGTAGTGTCTGAGAGCTGCGTGTCTATTTTGTACATCTGAGAAGAAGGAGAAAAACAGACCGAAGGTATCTGGGTAGGAACCCAATCCTTTAATGCAACTCCCCTTTTAACCATTCCCCCCAAATCTTTAGCTTGATGTTTTGGATGCAACAATAGCGATATGTGCGGAAGTGCTTCAGCTTCCATCATATACCATTTATGGTGCTCTGAAGTCAGATCAGCAAACAGTGCAACACCCTCCTTCCCCACAAAGCATGGACCCGAAGCCACAGACCAAGTTTGTCCTTCAAGTTCTGTTTCAAATTTTTCCTGATACAAAGTAGGATCGCCCCTCTCATATAGGAGGGTTACATGTACTGGGTCAGGCGGTGGAACAAAAGGCTGGAGTTCAAGCAGCCACGGCTTCCAGCATCTCAGAAATTCAGCCGCAGAAGATTCACTTGCAGACATCGTAGTCAACCTGGCCCAGAAAATATCAGCCACTTGTGAAGTGTCATCTTTCAGCAAAAATTGACCACTCATGGTGTCACAGCAATGTGTATGTCCATTCGGAAAAGTCACCATAAGTCCATCAGGGGTACACAGGATAGTAGCACCCAGTTTGATAAGCAGATCTCTGCCTAACAAGTTGACAGGAGTGGTTTGAGCAATGACAAAAGGATGTGATAGTCTTTGACCTCCACCGCAACAGGCAATAGTTGAGTGACAGGGAGAATCATCGGAGCCCCAGAGATGCCCATCACAGACACTGTGTTCCCAGAAAAATTGACGTCTGGTAAAACTCTGTCCAGCGTGCTGAAAGTAGCACCAGTGTCCACCAAGAATGGCAATGAATGTCCATATATGTCCATTGTGAGCATTGGATCCCCCTTAGTCCTGCTCACCAAGTTACTCTGCAGGCATTGTCAAAACTGAGGCCCCCCCTGTCCTCCTTGATAGGCGGGAGGAACCATATGCTGATTCGGAGCAAAATGTGAAGGTGGCTGACCGGGAGGAACAGCGCCCTCTCGTGGATGTGGACATTCCCTCACCCAGTGCTCATTGGAGCCACACCTCCGACAACCGCCAGCACCTGGCTGCCCTCTTCCCAGGCCTCTATTACCACCAAATCTGGCCCTTCCACGTGACCGTCCCCGAGAGTGCCATGTCCGATAAGGAGCAGCAAATGGCTGATTCGGTGCGGCTGCAGCATACATTACAGGAAAGGAAGGCAACACTGTAGCTGATCCAACAGTCGGCGCTGCTTTAGCCACCATCCGATTCACTTTTATTGACTGATATAAGTCACTCAATTTATTCTGAGCCTCTTTTAATTGGAGCTTCAGCAAAGCAGTCTCCATTTTCTCATCCTCCTCAGCAGAATCTTGAGCTTCTTGTAAATAATGTGTTATGTGTCTCTCCGATGGTTTGTGAATTCCTGAACCATCTGAAGCTCCCACTACAGGAAGCATTAAATCAGGGCCCCCATGAGTTCTGGTATTCTGATAAACCCCCTCACCCTGGTCAACTGTCAACGTCTGTACGTCGTTAACCTGTCCAACTGTTGCACATTCATCACGTTTAGTGGGGCTGGTACTCCCCCGAAGGTCAGCAGTCTGCCCTCGCACCAAAGATGTTAATCTGTCCTGTTCTCGAAGGACCTCATCCATCTGTTGTTGAACTTTATTTAACCTGTATTCGTGCTGCTCTAATTTCTCCATTAATCTACTATTGTATGCCAAAAACAATTTATCAGTCTCCTGTTCTGTTTTTCTTTTAACAAAGTTTAACAACTGTCTCTTCTCATCTCCACGAGCCCACCTGGGCGTCATCTTGGCCTGGAACTGCTTCTTACATTTTGTACTGGTCCCACTAACCAAAACAGAATATAGCCTTGTAATGCCTATTAACAATTGGGCACCTAACGTGCGCCACTCCTGTGGAGCAGGAAGCAATTTATATTCGGCTGCCATTGAAAGTTTAAAACCAAATCCAAAATGGATTAAAATTGAAGTAGGCAATTTGTAATAACTCTGTAAATTATTTGTTTTAATTGAAAAACTATCAATTAGTAGGCCAAATTTATCCCAATATTAATGCAGTTAATAGTAAAGACAGGCAGTATTTTATTTAACCTATTTATTTTTATTTTTTATAGTGAAGTGGTTTATGTATTATTTTAATCATATAACATTAACCTTAATAATGATTTATGCAAAGCCGAAACGAAGGAAATCTAAAAAGGTTTATAACGAACTTTTTATTTTCTCATTAATTTATTTATATACTGAGATATCAACTGTTTTGTCTAAAACACAAAGAATTTTAATGAAGTCCGGCCGGCGGCAAAACCCGCGACGGACACTTCCACGAATCACACAAAGAAATAGAATTCTCCCAATATAAAAGCAGTCTCAGCTATCATTAAAACAAACCGAAAAAATATCTGTAAAACTAGCTTTGTAACACAATCGTAGATCGTTTTTACAAAAAAGAAGTCGACCGAATCAGCGGACCCAGTCAAACACAATAGAACTTCCGGGTCACCATGCGGAACGGAAAAAAAACAACCGGGACAAAGACGGCTAATTCTTCACTACAATGTTAAACCGAACAAACTGTACTCATAAGTAAACCAACCAAAGACAAAAACAAAATGCCTCCAGCAGAAACACACTTCGTCTCCAAAAAACTCGAATAGCTGTTTAACCGTGTCAAACAAATACCGGTCGGAAGCTAGGCTACCAGAGTGTAGCTGTAAGCATGAGCACCCCAGCTCAATCTGAACAAAACGGTGCCGCTTCGTTACAATAAAAAGTTATTTTATATATATATTCTAAAAAGTTTACTACCAGTTATCCATAACAATAGTCGTATATATGTGTTAAACAATGCTTTAGACGTGTTTACGTAAGTGTACAAGGTTGAACGCCTTTATTCCAGGCGAGACTCACACACACTGTATGTTAGCTGCAAGCTAGATATGTGGTACTTTAACCAACCGAAAATGATAGTTCCCATTATTCCTCTACAATGCCAAGCTTCTACGCAATCTGCACAAACAGAAAACGAGGGCATCGACTAGGCGTTTAAAATTCGCAGAGGAATTATGGTTTTAGATTCAGTCAGTTAGTTCCCCTAAATGAGGAGTTTATATGAGGCCGGTGTGCAAAAAGCTACCTAGTAGCTTTCGTCCCTAGCCTCCACTCCGTCCAAGCACACCCACAATCACACCAAAAACAAGTACAGTAATTTTACAACATTTATCAAACACTAACCTCAAACCGGGCCGACCAAGAACTGGACCCTAAAGCCTCACTTCCACCTTTTGCGATGCTCAAAGTCGCGCATTTTGGAAGAAAACGCAGCCTCTCCAAAGTAATCCGTTAGCAGTCAGAGGGCTCCCAGGCCCTGCCTGCCGCCAAAGTCGCTTGCCAGCCAAGGAGGTCCCAAACCAGCGTCCTGGTTGGGCCGGACGGCCACCCCGAGCCCGATCCGCACTTTGGTCGGCCCTTAACCAAAAAAACAACCCATCAACATTAAACGGAGAACGGTTAGATCAATCAATACCTATTAATTTGGTGTTAGCGCTGTTCCAGATTGATACAAAACCACCCGGGTGCTGATTTAGCAAGGATCAATCCAGTCGCTCTCCGATTCTCTGTTGAACTCCAAGGAAAAAAAACACAAAATTACTGCAATGTCACAAACACACGCATCAACCAGTTATACCACACTTTACTCACACTCAATCTCTCCCAGCTCCGAAACAACCTAAGACCGAATTACGGAGCACGCATTCTCCACCATGTGTTGGCTCCTCGTTCCCATGCGATCGGCACTCGCTTCCGGAGAGTGTGGGGGCGCCAACATTTCCCCCGGCGGGAAGTTTTCCAAAATAAAATCAGAGCTGAGAGACAGAGAGTGAAATAATGCACAGACACAGAATTTCTGTTTCACACTCATACACATCTGCAGATGGAGAACAGTCAGAACTGAGTTGAACTGAACTGAACTGTCGTATACAGGGGTGTACCATTTTTATTAAAGAAGAACAAAAAACGTAGTCACATGTCTATTCTCCTCCCCCTAGATTTTATTACACCAAACGTTTATTCTCAAGGTTTCCTGAGTTATCGCTGTAACCATCCGGTCTGTTTATGACTGTCTACTCTCTACTCTGTTCCTTATCTCCCCATCCCACTTTTACAACGTGCAATAACCTTAGCCTAGAGTTTTACGACTTAAAAGCTTTCCCCCATAAACCATACTTGACAAACATTTCTTTACTATCATGCAAGCTAATAAAAACAGACTTTTACTTTCTGAATACTAACTAAAGATTATATAAACATATTCAATACGAGACTGTTATATAAAGTAGCCCTAAAAAAATATGAAATCACGACACTGTCTGCAGAAGAGCTTCAGAACGCCTGGGACTCAGCCTGCTGGGGACAGGTTCTCCACGCTCTGCAGAGGTGAAACTAAATTAAGTCTCAGCCAGGTTTTTCTCTACTGAAGATTTGAAGCTCCAACGAACTCCTGAACGCGGGGGTGGTTTTGAGACCACGACATTACCTAAAAGGGTTTAGTAGTTTTTGTTTTTTTATGAGGGAGGGTCCTCAGATATCGGTATCGGTTTATATCGGTATCGAAAATTATGAGTTAGGCTATATCGGTATATCGGATATCGGTAGAAAATCCAATATCGAACATCTCTACTTCAAAGTGATTTTATTAGTCTACACTGTAAACCCCAATAAGTTCAGAGAAATAAACATTTATGATGAAACTGAATACATAAATTTTTTTGGGGTTAGCTTACTTATAAAATATAAGTTTATAACCTCTTAAAAAATGTGAATTGAATAAAATCAGAGCATTTTACTACCCCAAACTCAAAAATAAGTAGTTAACTAACTCATACAATTTAATTTCACTAAACTAGCGAATTCTGATTTTGTAAATTTTATACATTACTTCGCTAACTCAAATAATATAAGCTGTATAAACTCTAAATTGATCTACTGGCCACTAAATAATATGGTCTGCATTTGCATAGCACATTTCAGAACAAAATAAAGGATTAAGCCATGCACATGCTGATGGTGTTAGGCAACTTTGGAGCCACAGCTGTGCTGGGGCATAGTGACATTTCATTAGCATGGACCACGCCTACGGAGATTAGATTAGTTTTGATGAGTTCATTTATTGACAAAGGTTAGATAGATGATGTGTCTGGAAGGATGCACTGATGTAGGCTTGTAGACTCTGTGTGGGGGTGCAGTCTTTGGAAGTCGGTCTTCTTCTCGAGCCTGCTCAGGACCCCCCCAGACGAAGAACCTGAAAGAAACGGATGAGGGGATGAGAGAGGGGATGAAGGGATGAGGGAGGGGATGAAGGGATGAAGGGAGGTGAGGGAGGGATGATGGATGAAAGGATTCGTGGAGGGGGATGAAGGGATGAGGGGATGAGGGAGGGGATGAAGGGATGAGGGAGGGGATGAAGGGATGTGGGGATGAAGGGATGAGGGGATGAGGGAGGGATGAAGGGATGAGGAGAGGGGATGAAGGGATGATGGGGATGAAGGGGATGAAGGGATGAGGGGATGAAGGGATGAGGGAGGGAATGAGGGAGGGGTTGAGAGAGGGAATGACGGAGGAGATGAGGGGACAATGGGATGAAAAGGATGAAGGGATGAGGGAAGGGATGAAGGGATGAGGGAGGGGAGGAAGGGATGAGGGAGGGGATGAGGGGATGAGGGAGGGGATGAGGGGATGAAGGGATGAGGGAGCGGATGAAGGGATGAGGGAATAGTAAAATGGGGATGTAATACTGAGACGAGATAAAGGATCAGCGGGAGGGAGGGTGGGGTTTACGAGACCACAGTCTGAGCGACGCTGATGGCTAGGTGCTCGGGTTTAAATAGATCACAGAGTAATTAGGAATGGAATTCAGGTGTGAGATGCCAGGTGAGTCGGATCCAAGTAGATTAGTGAGAGAATACTGAATATGAGGCGTGGTCCAGATCACGAACCTAAGTTAACATATTAACATACATAAGTAAAGTTGCCATTATATCTGCTCTGCTGAACATCACAGCAGGTAAAGCAGAAGAAGTGCTTCGACAAAGGACACAGCAACTGACACAGATAGACCAGGGATTTTATCTGGCAACACATTTGTTATCGGACAAACTCCTACCACCTGAGTCCTGGTTGCAAACAACACTTCTTAGTCAGTGAATCCTCCTCCTCCTGCAATGAACAGTCACTTGGCCTGACATCATGATGTTATCATCTTTCTCTACTCATAACTTTTGATATGAAGATTTCATTTAATCACAATCTTTAAATTCCAATAAATATATGACTACAGTGAAAGTTGAATCTGGTTATATGTTTTAAGCTGTCTTGACTTTGTTTCTACTTTTGATTTCAATGATTATACAACTTTTGAGTTCCTTGTAATGTTAAGGTTTACAGTGTATAAATCATTGAATGGTTTAGCCCAAGAGTACATTAGCGATCTGCTATCGCAATACAAACCTTCCAGATCAATCAGGCCATCCAGCTCTAGTTTACTGATTGTCCCTAGATCCAGAACCAAGCATGGGAAGCACCTTTCTGCTTTTATGCTCCTCAAATCTTGAACAAACTGTTGGACAAATGCAAAACTGCAGAGACACTGAACTATTTTAAATCTAAAATAAAATAGAAAAAAATAGCTATTTAGACTTGCTTATGTTTGTCAGGATCTGTACTTGTGTTCCCTATGTCCCTGTGTTTTCATTGATCCCAGGTGTGTCTGGTTCCCCTGATTACTTTCCTGTGTATATACATTATGTTCCCTACACCCCTCGTGTCATTGCAGTGTTGCATCAGTTGTGGTGTTTACTCTTGTCTTCTCGTGTCTGAGGTTGATGCTATAAATACATTAAAAGTGAGTTCTCTACAATTTCACCTGTACGCATCTGAGTATAAAACCAACCTCAAATCATGACAATGTGTAACTGATACTATTGCCAATACTATTCCTAAATTGTTTTTAATTAAATTTTATTTTTTGTTTTATAAATGGCCATTTATGCTTTCTGTTTTTGATTTTATGTTTTAATTTTCAAATTTCTGTAATCATGTAAAGCACCTTGAATTGCCTTGTGTTGAAAGTGTGCTATACAAATAAAATTGCCTTTCCTTGCCCCCATTTTCTTCTCTCATAGCAGGCTAAATTTATTCAAATTTTGCTGGTAATAATGTAACTTTGCAAACTGCTTTCCGTATGTGTTTATACATGAAGTGTAAATAAAAAACGTAAATATTTTAATATTGAAAAAAGACGTTGTTTTTTTAAAATAAGAAAAGTCATACTTTTAGGCTAAATGAGAAGCACAGCTTTGACAATAAATGTATCTGGCCTTATAGGCCTGAAGATCTCTAATCACTTAAATGTTTGCTTAATTCTTGTCTACAAAAGTGTCCTATTCACATAAGGATGGCATTCTTTCTATTTCTGCATACTGAGCTTTAATTATCTAATATGGTTCCAGCTGAGCTACCTATTGAATTTTTAATGAAAAACAAGGTGTTTGGATGCTTCAGATTTTTATACTGTAACTGCTGTGAAAGGAGGACATTTTTAGGGACGACAGTTAAAATAAGGTAAGCAGGGTCATCATCCTGTTTACAAGACAAATATTATTGTGCAAATATTAGGAATGTTAAAAAAATGGATTATGGTTTTCTCTAATGCAGATTTTCTGGTTGATAAACCTAAAATATGAGCTTGTAAAGCTACTCTTTGCCCAATCCTCTAAGCCCCTTATTCCTCCTCTTAGAGCGGTTTAGTCGAAGCCATTAGAGCTTGATCTGTACTTGAATTGAACCTGAATTGCCATGTCAGCACAATAGGACACCCATGGAGTAGGAAGCAGTCTGTTCAGCTCACTTGAACCCCTAACTCAGCACCACTCACCTTGCATCACTGTCCGTCCACATTGCTGGCCCAGCAGCATTTAATTTATCAACGCCCTCTGGCATGAGATATTTTCCCTAACCTTGAATGTGATAAAAACTATAGGACAAGGACCAAAGACCAGTTTCTCAGCAGAAATCTAAGCGTGAAGCTGTCTGTTAAACCAGAAACGTTTAAAAATAGTACTTCTGGAGGTGCTTTAATTACAAAAGTTTTGTGTTTTCTGGCATTAGGCATGTACATTATAAAGAAACAATAATCTCAGAAATTGTTGTGTAGATCATGAGCCTTCGTCTGTTTACATAACCTAGATCTATTAATCCAGTTCATTTTTAAACAAGGTAATGCTTTGCAGTAAGAAAAACAAAAACAAAAAACTGACCTGCGAAAGAAGTTGTTGTATCCACACAATACACACTATCAGATCTGACCTCCAGCCTCCAGCAATGTCAGCCACTCTAATAGATATGTTTACACCAATCCAATTTACTTATATTTAAAAAGTTCCTTAGGGCTAAGAGTGGTTAAATTAAGTCGTCATTGGTAGACATCATAATATACAGCCAATCAGAAGAAAATACAAACCTGACAAGGCCTCGTTCTCTTTCTTTTACGCCTCCCGGCACCTTTAAATTCAGTTTCAGTTCTCTTTTTTTTTCACCAGTCGTCATCTGTCTCTTTCTGTGAATTTGACCATGTGTGAGACAGGATGTGTGTCTCACACTATTCTGGTGAGGAGCTGCAGGGAGGAATACAACCATTAGGAAGGTGATGTCATCTGAGGCTTATTCTGCAATCAGCTCCAGAATATTTTTGAAAGAGTGCTCCACTTTAGAGTCATATTTAAAAAGAATATAAAGTATAGTTAATATATTATTGAAAAGCATATACACATTTATTTCTGGTACTATTTTTTTTCTGCTCACAACTAATGTAAACACATTTAAGATTAGAATATCTTATTCTTTTATTGCAGAAATATAGTATGCTTAATGAAAAGCATGTTTAATTCTTCTCAACACTAAGATCCCATAATCGTAATACTTCTAATACTAGATTTATAAAAATAATTCTAATACTAGAAGTCCCACTGGCAGTTTGGTGGCTGGCGTTCTGGCCGATAGAATGCAAGTCTAGTTATGACATCATAAAGTGGAATGGTTCACGTGCACTATGAGTTAACTCACTATGTATCTGTAGACCTAATGATACAGTATAAAATTATTCAATTCAATTAAAAATACTTTATTGAAATTAAGTGGTTTTGTAACTCATACTAATTAAGTTGAAGGTGCAATAATGTAAGAGTTTTACATAGAATTAATCACACAACAGTTTAATGTCCCAATCATGTTGGAAGCAAGGTTTACGTTGGAAGGAAGGTTTACATTGAAACAAATTTTGGTCTCAGTAAGCTGGGTGGTTGTCAGTTTTTGTGTTTTAAAAACGCTGCTACAGGACGTAGTAAATGTTTACAATATCTGTCCCACGTCCATACTTCCTGGTTCCAGGGCAAGTGTGAGCGAGGAAGGTTACCAACTCTTCAACACAAACAGTACGCTGCCTTTTGTAATCTGAAACCGACCAGGCTAAAGGCTTACGGTGACCTAACATAACTAGCAGTAAACTCGTTGGCTCTTAAGAGTTACTTATTCAATCACCATCAACTTGACATTGCAGTAAAATGTATTTGTCTTCTTATCAACTTAGCTACTGTGTATAACTCGTCTTCGTTCTTCATTATGTATGTGCTGGCCAATCAGTAACTGGTAACTCTCCATGAAATTCACTGAGGGGAAGGGGTTGAGTGACTGAGAGTGGAGTTTTTCTTTACTGATTGCAGTAGTTCAAAGTGACCACTAAGTGTCAATCTTATTGTACCTATAAGGAGTTGTTGTGGATGGCTGTGGGCATATAGGATTTCCTGTAGCAGTGTTTTTGCAGCGAAACTGAAGAAGCCTCCAACTGAAGACATTCTGTTGTTTTATGAAGAAGATGCTTAGGGTTTTCCATGTTCATGAGTTTATAAATAATCCTTCTCTGCATCATAATCTCCTGTGGTTCCACAGTAGTGTTAAGAACAGAACCCTCTTCATCAGGCTCTGATGCTGCTGCCCCAACAGATGATAGCTGAAGTGATTACACTCTCCACAACAGACTTGTAACAGACATGCAGCATTTTGTGGCAAACCTGAAGGACCTAAGCTTCCTAAAGGAGTATATTCTGCTCTGTTCCTTCTTGTAGATGGCTTCACCGTGCAGCTTCCAGTCCAGTCTGTTGTCCATGTGAACTCCGAGGTATTTAAACTCAACCACCACTTCTTCTCCTATGATGGAAACAGTGTTTGACTTATCTCTGTTTCTTCTTAAATCCTTTGTTTTGTTCACATTCAAGGTAAGACAATTGCTTCACAATTTATTTTACTATAAAAAAACAAACGTTGTTTTATAAAATTTTTTACAACATTTTTTTTATAATTTTAGCAAAAGCCTGAGGGGCTTCTAAAAGTTTTAAAATAACACAAACTGTGTATATTATGAAAAAGCGTTTTACTGACAAGTTAATTTGGTTACTGAAAGGATTCAAAATTATTTATATAAAATAATTAATAATAATAAATAATAGTAATAGAATATGACAAAAGGAATTAGTAAATAAATAAAGCAAAAATAGAATTAATAGAACAGTTATATAAATATGCTGAGAGAAGAATTAATCACTTAAAATAAATGCTATTATCATATACAGTATATGCCAAAATTAATTAGTTGTAAGCTGTACAATGATAACGAACACATAAAAAATGCACTGAATTATTCAAAACAATCAAAAGAGAAACATTTGAAATAAAATATGATAAATAACCTATATTAGTTTATATATTAGTTTACTGATCTCAATTCTCTAGACTATAATGTCACTATTATATTAGATTGTCTTAGTATGATGTTTTAATTCAAAAATGTTTCACTATTGTTTGATGGGTGACTGACACGGCTTCAT
This sequence comes from Apricaphanius iberus, assembly GCA_028564705.1. Lineage (NCBI taxonomy): Eukaryota > Metazoa > Chordata > Actinopteri > Cyprinodontiformes > Aphaniidae > Apricaphanius > Apricaphanius iberus. The sequence goes on along the minus strand of JAPXFQ010000694.1, from coordinate 419,382 downwards.
TTCATATGCGTGGGGGGGGGGGGTGCATGTCCCTCCTTCCATGAACTCCCCCCATATACAGACACTAAAGAGATGACTTTTCAGGTTTAATAATGTGGAAGATTTGTGGATTTTTTTTAATAGCTTGCACATCATGTGTATTAGTCAAATTCCGTTTTGATATTTTAAATTTGTAGATGGTGTTCTCTAACTTTAGTGTGAAAGGATTATACAGCTGTTGTAGTACTTAACCTTTAAGTTGAACCTGTCCACACCTGATCTTATACATGTTAGGTTTGGTCATGATATCTTAAATGGACTCAGTCTCAGACTCAGTTGTTGATCCCAACAGTTTGGCATGATTTTTGGTATAATTTTTCCAAATCATTATTACCCAAAAAACTATAGCCTCCTCTGTATCTCCAACATACAGTTGTTGCTCTGCTAGTAAAAGTAGTCATGTTATTTCATGACTTATTGATGCTGGATTATTGTTGAACATATTTTGTTAATATTTTTATATCGTAATTTTGAGCTCAACTTTTTTTAGGGTGCGTTGATGGACAATAGCAGAAATTAGAGTAGGATGCAAAGAAATGTTGTTGGAATGGGTCAAAAAGGTGCATCATTGCCGTACATAATATCAACTAAAAATATGTGGAAAACCTTAAAATTGAATGTTTACAGATGCTTTCCATATAATCTCAGATGAAAAGCATGATCAGCTTTTTAGCAAATAGTGGGTAAAATGTTGTGCAAAGAATTGGTAAAATATTGTGCAAGGGTTGTGGCAATATTCCTCCCAAAAAACTAAAGTCAATTTGTAGCATGGAAGGTGTAGGGGAAAAGGGTATTGATACTTTGGCAAAGCACTCTACTGCACTGTACAGTTTTAGTAATTTACTCATTTTAGTCACTCCTCTTCCTTTTGCTGTTAAACAGTAAAAAAAGTAGAATATTACAGGATCTTTCATGAATAGGAGTAGGAGCTTCTTCAGGAGACTCTTCTCTACCCTCCCTGTATGATGTATTATTCTGTGAGAGCATCTGCTATAGCAGGAAATCACCTGCTGTCAAGGACATGTGTGAAAATTCTGAACCCAAATAGTTCTCACGTTTTTCTCACCTTCTCCTGGATATTTATTTTGTTAAATGTGTGAAAATGTGTCATTTTAAGTCCAGCTGAGTTCTCAAAAAATAAAAAACAAATCATTTTACCTTTTACAAACTAAATACATTCATACTTTGATAAAAAGTTATATGAAAATCCTTTAACCTGTGTTTCTTTCCGTTAATCTGCTATGTTTTATATGTTTCTCTGTAATTTTAACTCAATTTTGTTTTATCATATTCTAGATTAGGATTATAAATCCAGTTTAGTTAATGGTCAGTTTGAAATAAGAGATAAATCTTATGAATTGACATCCAAGATATAAATCCAAACTAATCTGATTGCCAGGGAACCATGTTGCTATTAGACTGAGTTTTTATTTTTTTCTATAGAGCTGTTTTCAAATTCATACATTAATGATATATTAGAAATACAATTATACTGACTTCTTTAAAAAAAAACAGTTTCTTTTTTACTAAAACTTTGGGATGATCCAGTTTAAACAGAAAGTGTGATACAATGATCGAAGAGAAACAAGAAAAGGGGTGGGAAATGACCTTAAAACTGGTTTAGCTGTGGTGGGGAGTTGTTTGCTACGCACTGTTGTTTGAAAAGCACCTGAAAGAAAACACAATGGGGGTGTATGGTGTGTTTTTTCTCATCACCAGCTGGTGGCTCGTCTGCAGGTGGTCGGCTTTAGGTGACAGCACAGACTGTAACTCAGGCTGCTTGCTTTTTCCCTCCCAAACAATCTGTCACTCCACTACACCCATGCACAACGTGAGGGCCGAAGTTGACATACCAGATACAGCTTTCAACCATATTACATCAGCTGTTGGTATCATGGAAGTCATACAGAGACGTGGCAAAGGGAGAAAATGGTGCCCGATTGGCAGAGTTGATGTTGCTTTTTGTTGCTTTCACTCAAGGGCCTTTAAGGTCTTTGTTTTCAAAAAAAAAATTCTCTAAAGTATAGTTTATATATATATATATATATATAGTTTATACTACAACTTGTTGTTGGACTGGTTGTTGAGTAATTTATTTTTTTATTTTAGCCATGCAAACAAACTCCTCTCGAATGTTGATATTTAACAGACACCTCCAAGAGTGTTGACAATTCCTTCATCTAAGTGTAGGCAGGAAAAAAATTACCCGCATGGGAATGTGGAAAATTGTTATAAATACACAACGAGAGCTAAATTAACAATAAAACTTAATTAGCCACAATAAATATTTGCACATCCTCAAAGCTTCATTATAATTTAGCCATCTGTTTATTGCATTAACACAATCCAGGCCTGTTTCTTTTGTTAACAAGATCATGTTGCTACGATACTCAACCTGATAAAACATGGCAAGTTAAAGCAAGAACATAGTTCAGCTTCCTGTGCAGCCACTAATCAGAAAAGTGTCCTAAACTGAAAATAGTTTCAAACACACATTACAATATCTGTGGTTATCCAACAGTTTAACTGCAGCTATTTCCTTTTGGTATATGGGAAATATTGCTAGCCAGAATACAATTTTTTACTGGCCTTGATAGATACATATTTAATGTTGTTATGAATAAATGTTACTTTTTTATTACAGTTAGTTATTTCATTGGACAATAGTGGTGGGTCCCATTTAGATTGGGACTGTCCAAATCTTGGCAAAGCTGCCACTTTCAGAGATGCTCTCAGCTGCAGGCAGCAGCACTGTGTGGTGCCTGAGGTGTGGTGAAATGATGCGGACTGACAGGTGGCACTGTAGGCAATAGGACTAAAACTCTCATCATACTGCCTGCTGAGACCCATTCCTATCACTCTGGCTGACCAAATGTGCTCACCTACTCAGCTGCTTCATGCTCATTATTGCATTTTGATTAAAAGCTGCAGCAAAGTCACAACTGGGATTTAGCTTTGAGGTTTGGTAAGACTAAAATTAATTTTGATGTAAAGCTTAAAGCTATGTGCACAGTTGGCATGTTACAGCAACAAGCTTTACTCTACATACTGTATGGTACCGTAATTGTCTTTCAACAGGTCAATCATCATTTAAATGCACTGGTGGTAAAATAAGTTTAGTCAAAGCAAATTTTTTTCCACACTAGTAAAGGACGAGGATCTTAAAACACTGAGTATATAACTTTAGTGGGCTGGTATAATCTGGCATCTGACTATAATAATAGATTGGTTTAATAACAGATTAATAATATATTGGTTGTAATGACTCATATTTTAACAAAGTCTTAGTATGGCATTGCTTTTAAATAAACTCTATATCCAGAGGAATATATAAAGGATCTCATGGTTCCTTAAGTAGGATCTGTCCAGGAAAGAATTAAGTCATCCTTCAGTGATTTTGAGAAACTATGAGATGAAAATTTTTACAAGTATAAACCTATGTTTAAGTAACCTAACCTACCGGTAGTTACATTATTGAGAAAAAAACAAAAATTACATACAGCAGAATTGACAGTTTGTTACATCCTACTTTTGTGTTTGTCTCAATGAAAGTCTTGGCATATCTTTCAGTTATGTGTTTAAAAGCTGTTCTACAACTGGAAAGATGAATAAGCATTATCAGTTCTTTAACAATTTATTTCTTTTCCATCAAAAGAAATGCACACATCAGCAAAGCTATTACATACAAATCGCCAAACAATAGCAGTTCATTATTTTTTTTTGTTCACGTTTGAGGGGTGATCGGTTTATTCCATTTGTTGTTTTTACACTGTATCTCGAACATTTGAAGTTATGCTGCATTCAGCAACAAAATAGGCAATACCAACACTTGTCTTCCACGTTCAACCACAATCTACACACTGTATCTGGTCATTTAACAGATTACCGCTCCAGTAAAACTATTGTATTACATACAATACTGAAAAAACCCAAAAACAAATAAAGGTTTTGCATAGTGTCATTGTAATGTAGATACAGTACTGTAAGGCACTTCATAAAAAATTTTAGGCATTTATTTGACCTTTTGCCACTTCTTTCTTGATACGTCACTTTAATATGCAATGTTACAACATCTGAATAAAACTTTTCTTTAACCACAATTTTGCCCACTAACTATATCTAGTTTACTCTGCATTTCTTTTGGCGTTAAGTCTCAGTTTCGACATTCATACATTGTGCATAATATTGACTGAAACAATGTCTGATAACCCCACACACCCACTATTTTTCCAAATCACTAGAAATAAATAATGTAAAAAAATTTGTGCAATAACTTGGGGTTATGTTGTTGAAAAGGTAACACACGTCAATAAAATGTCCCGAATCTAAAACAGATCAAATAAGTCAGAGGTCCTTTCCTTTTTTTTTTTCTGCACCAACATTACCTTTCTTCTTTTATTTTTGATAAAAACATTTTGTGAGACATTTCCAAAGCAATGCTGGGTTGATGTGTGTGTGTGTTGTATCTGTCTGGATAGAGGAGAGGGAAATGCATCTTCTCTATCCCAGCTGGTCTTCATACTGCTTCCGGAAGCAATCTCCAGCTGGGAAGAAATCCCAGCAGCGCTCCTGATACATCTTCCACACGTAGGACTCCTGGGCAAAAAGCATAGACAGTTTTTATTTTTTTATTATTCTAAAAAAAATCCAACTTAAATAGAAGAACTTGAAATCCTGATTAGACATTACTGCTATATTGTATTTTTTTCTGCCTGTAAATGGTGAAGGTTTGCAAAGAGGAAAAAATGTAGTCTGTTACAGGATAATTTTCTTAACTAAACAATTATTTGGTCTGTCCGTCTTCTTCGGCTTATCTGGCGTTGGGTCACTGGGGCAGCAGATTAAGCAGAGAGACCTGGACTTCCCTCTTACAAGCCATTTGATTCAGCTCCTCGGGAGAAATCCCAAGGTGTTCCCAGGCCAGCCGAAAGATATAGTACTTCCACCGTGTCCCAGGTCTTCCCCTGGGCCTCCTCCAGACACCATACTGAGGAAACTCATTTTAGCAATTGTATCCGTGATCTCATTCTTTTGGTCACCACCCAGACTTTGTGACCTTAGATGAGGGTAGGAACATAGATCGACCGGTAAATCAAGAGCTTTGTATTTCGGCTCAGCTGTCTATTCACCACAACAGATCGGTACAGTGCAGATGCCTTACCAGTCCGCCTATCAGTTTCCCGCTCCATTTTTCCCTCATTTGCGAACAAGACCCCCAGATGCTTGAACGCCTCCACTTTATCAAGGACCCCATCCCTGACCCGGAGAAGGCACCCTACCATTTTCTGGCTCAAAACTGTTGGGTCTGTCCCTGAAAATATGAAAACGGTATAAAAGGGGTTCTATAATAATCATGTAGTGCCACCATTCCCAGTGCTGGCTTCCTGCCGTTATTAGAGCGGAACGGTGCTCTGAAGGAAACTTATTCGACCGGATTATGGAGCAGCACCTCGGTCAAGCGAGAACTGCTGTCTCTCTCATCCTAGAGGGCCAGGCTTCGATAATGACCTCTACATTGAATGGTCCGAACATCAGCTGACCAGCCCCATTGTGGGTCTTCCTCCAACTTGATTGGACACCTGGGATGAGGCGGAACGTTGCAAAATTTAAAACCAACAAGCAGGAAGCTGAACGCTCTCTCTCGTTAAGTTCTCCAAGTCGTGCGTAAGGGGAGAAACTGTCCAATTGCTCTCCCGTCGCTGGCTCTCTAAGTCCTGATCAAGGAGAGAAATGGCCCGACCCCTCTCAGGTGCACGCGCTGGTCGTTCGTATCTCCCAGGAGCCCGTTCATTACTAGCAAAACTTAATCAGAGCGCTGGTTGGCCAACAGCCGTCCTTTTTTTCCTCTCTCTCTTTTTTTTCCATCCAAACGAGTTGATTAGCTTTTTCCCCCTTTTTGTCTACCGCATTTCTGTTGGTTTCGAAAGGACTTACTTTTTTGCAATCAATCATCACAGACTTCAAAGTAATATCGTTCCATTTTTATTTATTTTTTATCTGGGTTTGGAGCAAAATTTTGTATATTTTTATGCATGCGTGCTTCTCTGAATGTTTTGTTAATTAGTGTTGTATTGGAGTTACTATGTAAGCAAGCAGTGTTTGATGATGTTCGATTTGCTGTCATCTCTGTGTTAAGTCACAAACCGGAGAATTTCCAAGAAACAAGCATTACAGACGTAGACTAGCCTTACTCTTTGTTCAACTGACAGTTTCTTTGTTAGCCAAGAGCTAAGATAGTGATAAGAACGAGTGGTCCCTTTGTTTCAAAGAGTCCACGCAGTAAATTGCCCTAATCAACAAACCTCCCACAGTCTGGTTTGCTCGTACACGTGCGTATGGCCCGTGCGTGTTATGGCGTAAGCGCGTTCAGGAAATTCCTCGATTGACATGGTCATTGTTGATTCCGTTGATCCGCCATCTTTGAAGTGTTGTTTACGTAGCATGTAGCCTAGCCATTTAGCTTAGTCGTTAGCAAGGACATAATTAGCTGTGAGTGACTGATTCAGTTGTTGTTTTGTGTGGACCATTTTAGTTATTAAAGTTGTTAAACTGAATCAAATCTCCTTGCTTCTTTTATTGAGTGTGTTTGATTCATTGCTAATGGGCTCACCCTTCAGACAAATTATATCTGTTAATCATAGCATCCTGCTATTTGACAATAGAGTCAACTCTAAGAAATACATTAATTTACCGGGTTAATTCCCAGTTGGTGCCCCAATAATAAATAATTTACAGGAATAATAAAATGAATAATTCATGAATTATTAAATTATTATTATTCCCCATATAGCAAGATAGACAATAACCTTCTTTAAGACACAAGAATACCACGGTCTCAGATTTGGAGGTGCTGATCCTGATCCGAGCCATTTCACACTCGGCTGCGAACTGCTCCAGAAAGCTGTAGATCACCTTCTGATGAAGCCAACAGGACCACATCATCTGCGAAAAGCAGAGACTTGATCCTGAGGCCACCGAAACGGATCCCCTCAACACCTTGGCCGCGCCTAGAAATCCTGTCTATAAAAAAATAGATTGGTATGTATTGAATCGGTGACGAAGGGCAACTTTGGTGGAGTCCAACTCTGACTGGAAACGAGCCCAACTCACTGTCGGCAATGCGAACCAATCTCTGTTATTGGTGGTACAGGGACGCAAAACATATTTAGGATGGGCAAACTCCCATGAACCCTAAAGGACGCTGCTGAGGGTGTAGAGCTGGTGCAGCACTCCAAGGCCAGGAAGAAAACCGCATTGTTCCCTCTGAATCCGAGGTTTGACTATCTGTCGGACCCTCCTCTCCAGAATCCCTGAATAGACCTTACCATGGAGGCCCAGAAGTGTGATCCCCCTGTTGTTGGAACACACCAATTTTAAAAACTTTTGGGGGACCACCACCCCGGTCTGCCAATCCGAGGGAACTGCCCCCAATGTTGACACAATATTGCAGAGCTGCGTTAACCAACACAGCCCTACAAGATCCAGAGCTTTAAGGAACTCCGGGCAAATCTCATCCACCCCTGGAGCCTGGACCTCGGTGACCCCAGCACTAGAGATTGGATAGCCTGACCCAAAGTCCCCAGACTCTGCTTCCAAATTGGAGGGTGTGCTGGTGGGATTGAGGAGGTCTTTGAAATATTCCATCCACCGATCCAAAAGTCCCGTGTCAAGGTCAGCAGCACACCATCCCTACTGAAAACAGTGTTGGTGTGAGACAGCTCCCCCAGCCCCTTTTGCTTTCCCCCTATCCCAGAGAAACATTTGAGTTACCATTCATCTTAAATATACAGCATAGGGTATGTAGTATGTAATTAATGTGAGTTTTTCATGTTCTACTAGATCCTAATCATAAATACAAACCATATGAATGAACACAATATAATATCTTAAAAGTTAATAATCTACTCAATTTGGATAAACAACACTTGGAGTAGTTTCAATATTTCATGGTAATTTTTACTTCAAGCCACTATGGCTGAATTCTTCTTGAAGATGATCTCAATCTACACATGAACATGGACTGCATATTGGATAATATATAAAAAAAACAGAAAGTCTTTATAACTTCTATGAAAAAGGTTAAACCTACCCTTTTAGGATATGTCAGCAAAAGGCTTTCAGAATATGGAAGATACTCTACCTGGCCGGTGTGCTCTGTTTCATCCTTATTGATAAGGTACATCAGGAAAAACCTTATAAAACAAAAAACACCACTGTTAGTTGGTTACATTCCATAGATCTGCAATTATAACATTGCACACAGACAAGAGAGAGAAAATAAGATGTTCAGATTAATTTGTTTTATAATATACATATCACTTTATTCTTGAAAAGTCAAAATCTGAGGTGAGAGTCTCAACAAAGCTACAAAGCCCTGTCTCCATTTCCAAATCACCTGCTGCTTCAAAAATCAGGTGTAAATGGGCCACTGTATCTCTGTGGGCATCACAGCATGCCGGTTCATAATGAATACTGCATGAGAGTGCACTATTACAAACCTATTTTCCAATAAAGTTCATAGCATTAAATAGTAATGAAGCTAGATAATGAGGTCGTCTCAGATCCACCAGCTAGCAAACTGTGAGACCAAATGGACCGAGACTTTCTGTTGTTGGTGGTGGTGTTATGGAGCACAACAATTACCATTTAGGTTTATACTTACAGGTAGTTGGCCAAATTGTGCTCTTGCAAGGTGTGAGTCTCGAAGCCATGAGGTGTTGTGTCAAAGTAGTCATTACCAATGCCGCAGATAAAACATTTGGTCTGAGGACAGAAGGTAAAAAACATGTTTAAAGGATTTTTTTGTCTTACTAGCTTTGTTGTATTCAGTAAGTTTGAGTAAGTAAATGTTGCATTAATCTAAGATTTAAGCAATACACCTGTCAAATGATTTTATTAAGACAGAATATTAATCTGAAGAAGGTACTAGGTCATATGTGGCTGGTGAAGAGCAAGCAATTTTATTTTTGCTTCAGGCTAATAATTTGTCTAAGGTTATCTCTCCATCATGCGTATAATACCCAAACTATACTTAAGGAAAAATAAAGAAAAGAAATACACTAGATTCTCATAGAAATTCTGAAACTGCTCAAAATTCCCCTTATAATTGCTTGATAAATTATTTAAAATGTCCTCTCACCTCCATGTCCTCTTTGACTTGTTCTTGCTGGTCCCTCAGTTCCCCAAATGCATCAATGATCAAACCTGCATCCACAAAAAGATGTGGGTTAGAAATGTGGGGTAACACACAGCCATTGAGTGGCGCTAATCTGCATTCTAGCTGTACAGGAGAAGGGCCCGCTCGAGCCCAGATCGGTGTCCTCCATGTAGGCCATGACCACTGTGTATTTAGAAAGATGCTTCTGGCGAAGGAAAAGCACATACATTTTTGGGAGAAACTCACTCCAAGGGACACAAAAACTGCCAATATCAGGTGAAACAAAACCACTGATGAAACAAACCCAATGTTTTACCCTCAAGGCCTGCCAAAAGCTTCCTGAGTTACAGATGCTTCCGCGAGAGGGAACAGACTTCGACCCCGCATGCAGTGGGACTTGAACCAGCCAGAAGCCGCATTCATTCGCTGCCAAGGGCCAATGTGAGTAGGCCATGGTAGCCTATTGTGAACCGCTGGATAATGTGTTGAGCCTACCCCCTTGCCTAACCCCTTGCCAACCACGGAGACCACTCCTTCATCTTGTGTTTAGTACCTCAGCCTCAACCAGGCAGATAGTAAACAAAAACTGAGACTGCAATATTTGGCTATAAATATAATTCCTGACTATCCGGTGGGTTCCCATATATAATAATTTTCCAGAAATTATAAATCTAATTGATTGCCATAAGAAATCCTTTGTAAATATTCATAGCTAAATGATCGCATCCTTCTGTTCTCCCCAACATTAAATGGTGCCTGCCCGTGCGGACATTAGCTTGAGCAGCTTCACTTCATATGTATGTTCAATAAACTTAAGGCATTACTGAATAATACTTAAATATTACCAACTGAAATTAGCAGCATCCTAAAGATAAACTGTGCCCTGTAGATGTACTTTTGAACTATTTTACTTCTTTCATGTTGCAACTGTAAACAACAGCATTTCATTGGGGTTTTATGTGAGAAGACTTCAATTGTATTCACACATCTAAGTCAATACTTTGTAGAACCACCGTTCTTTGTATGTTTCCAGCAGCTTTGTGTATCTAGAGAGTGACATCTTGGCTCATTTTTCTTTAGAGAATAGCACAAGCGCGTTCATATTGTATGGAGCAATCTGTCAATGTTTTACAAGTCATTTGGCCTGGAATTTGACTAGGCCATTCGTACACATTCATAGATTTGGTCTAAAACCATGGTCTTGAAGTAGGTACTCAGAACAAATACTGGTATAAATATGTTTGCTAGTTAAATAAAAATTAACATCTAATCAATAAAAAAACTGAGGGACGTGAAAGATCAGTAGGTGGTGAGAAGCTCTGAGTTTCCAACTATTAACGCTTCAGTTAACTTTTCAAAAAGTTTGAATGAGAATGTCACACTTTAAAAAATGACAGTCAATTAAGAAGCGCTGGTTACTAAGAACCTTTAGTGTCTTCAGACCTTTACAATTTAAGTTTTTATTTCTATGATTGCAGGTCAAAATTTCACTTAGATATTCACAGTATAGTAAATAACAAACTGAAATCTCAGAATGTGCTCACATTTGTAGTGGACTGTTTGAGAGCTTAATGTCATGCATTCATAATTTGCATATCACTAAAAGATTTGGCCAGTCTTATGGACTCAACATTCCTTATTGGCCCCCTTTGGCTCACACTTTTCACTTCTAGCTGAGAATTAAGTGTTATTTTGTGTTGGTCTATCACATAAAGTCCCTCCAAAATTACATTGACGTTTGCAGTTATAATGAGGAAAACTTTTAAAAACTTGAAGGGGAAGTCAGAAGTACGTGATAAGAAGTTTTAGTCAGCATCATGGTGCCAAATGATACAGATCCCTTTATTGTTTTTATAAATATTTTAACTTTTTATCTACAGTACTTTATATGCACACCTGAAACCTACCTTGAATGATAGCCAATAAGATGACAATCACAAAGAAGAAGAACGTAATGTCAAAAAGGATGCGGTAGAGCTCATAGGGGTCCCCCGCTGGGTCCTCAATTTCATCCCCGATGCCACCTCCTGCTCTCACCCCAACATACATGTGGAACAGGTAGCACTATGAAAACCAAAATGGAAAATTGCTTTAGAGTTAGAATGAGACACAAGTAAAGTTTGAGCATATACAAATGAATAGCAACTTCCGTTTACCGTCATCATGTCATCACATTTCATATCTGGCTCATTGTCATCTGCACTCTTGTTGTAGAATTTCCTGAAGAAGTTAAAGGCCACTACAGTGTAGAGATAGACCACGACTGCCAGCAGGCCAACTGTCAGCACAAGCTGCAGAGGAAAATGGAGAACAGTGAGTGTAATCTTCAATTACACTGTTTTTGCATGTTTTGGTTTGAAACATAATCACCACAGCAGAAGCAGACTTGACAATTGCTGCTTATTCTCTTTAACAAGAACAATGGGATCTCTCTGAGTTACAGAGGAGCAGGTAGGATCAAAAGAGCAGCAATGTTTATTGGTAATAATCCAATGTTGAACAAAATTAAATTCTACATCTAACATGAACATCCATACTTGGCTCGGACACTAATCTGCTAGTCAGTTTAAAAGGCAAAAACAAAGGAAGTTGTAAAAAACTAAAGCTGGACTATAAACATGATTGATGGATCTAACCACAGGCAAATGACTTTGAAAGTGTCAGTAATTCCTGAGGGACTCAACATTTTAGTTTTTTTGTCCACCTCAGAAACTATAATAAAATTAAAGTTTGATTTATGGCTCTGGTCATTTTACAGCTGCTGACCAGATTACAGGAAAATTTTAATGAGGACGATGAAGCAATTTCAGCTTAGCTCTTTATCAACCTCACTGCATTCTCCCTTGCATAATTTTTAGGGTGACTTCTAAAAAAAAAAAAAAGGAAATTCTGTGACACCTGTATCACTCTTCAATGCATCCATGGACAAATTGTGGCAGGTCGGACACTAGTAAGGTTCAGCACTATGGTGTGTTTTCTCTATCTATTGGTAATAGCTCACTCAGTGGTGGGTTCATAGGGTCTCAAAGTCATAGAAATGGCTTTGTAACCCTTCCCAGACTGAAATATCAGTATGACTGTTTCTCATTAGGTCTTAGATTTCTTTAAATCAGGACATGATGTGTTATCTCAAGAAAATTTCAATCGAACGCAACTGGACTTGGTAATTTGTCTTGGAAGACGTTTCACCTCTTATCCAAGAGGCTTCATCAGTTCATGCTCGCCGCTGACCAGGCTGGGACTGGTCCAACTAACTGGTGTTGAGACTCAGCTATTTAACCTATTGGAGGGCTTTTACAAGACTGATTATGTCATTGGATCCTTTGTGCTCCATGTCTAAACGACGGTCATTGGCGTGTCGCCTATTGGTGGAGGTTAGGTTTCGGCTTCATTAGTGCCCAAATTGGTTATAAGGATAGTCAATGGAGTCACAGTTGTTTTTCTTATTAGAGGTTAAGTTGTTGAATCTCCTGGGGAGGGATGAAAGGGCAGCATCGTAAATTGGAGATAGGTGATGTCTCAGGCCTCCTCCTCTGTTAAGCGATGGTTCTCTACTTTTACATAGATGGCTTCTTTTACTCCTCTTTCAAACCATCTGTCCTCTCTGTCTAATACCTGGACATTGCTGTACTCAAAGGAGTGGGCTTCATCCTTGAGATGTAAATGAACAGCAGAGTCAATGCATGAGGAGTTAGCTCTCCTGTGTTGGGCCACGCGTTTGTACAGTGGTTTTTTTGGTTTCACCAATGTAGAGGTCCTTGCATTCTTCATTGCGTTGGATTGCATACACCAGGTTGCTTTTGTGTGTGTGTGTGGTGACAGGGATACTGTGTTTGTTAAAAATCCTCCTGAGTTTTTCAGAAATTCCAGACACATATGGAATGACTACATTGTTTCGTTTTTTTTTTTCTTCTTTTTCATCCACTTTGTTGCCTTTCTTTCTAGCTGACAGAAAGGTTAACAGTCGAAATAACCACTAATAATGCAAATGGGGAGTAGGAGAAGAGAACAGCGTGACGAGTGAAGCAGCAGAGTAAAGAAAAGTGGTCAGTCTGTCCTCCAAAAGTTTGAGCCTATAGCAGCCTAACTACAGATATAGCTCAGGGCGACCTAAGCCACTCTAACCATAAGCTTTATAAGCTCAAAAGGGAGGTTTTTAAGCCTGGTCCTAAAGGTAGACAGGGTGTTTGACTCATGGACTAAAACTGGGAGATGGTTACATAATAGAGGAGCCAGATAACTAAACAATCTGCCTCCTATTCTACTTGTAGAAATCATAGGAACCACCAGTAAACCTGCAGTCTGAGATCAAAGTGCTCTGTTACGAACATATGGAACAATTAGATCTCGGATGTGTGATAAAGCTTGTTTATAAGGGCTTTAAATGTAAGGAGGATCTCAGATTATGTTATGGATTTAACAGGGAGCCAATGAAGGGAACTAAAAACAGGAGAAATGTGATCTTTCTTATTCATCAGAACTCTGTCTGCAGGATTTTGGATCAACTGAAGGGTCTTAACTGTATTTTGTGGACTTCATTATCATAAAGAATTACAGTAGTCCAGCCTTAAAGTAACAAATAAATGGACTAGTTTTCAGCATCACCCCTTTACAGGATATTTCTAATTTTAGCAATATTCCAAGGGTGAAAAAAGGGAATTCAAGAAACCTGTTTATTATGGAATTTGAATGTCATGTTTTGGTCAAAAGTAACATTACTGGAGGCCAATTTAATGACGTCCATATGCAGGGACTGACTAAGCAGTTTCTGGTCCAAATACAACAACTTCTGTCTTCTCAGAATTTAAAAACAGAAACTGGATTAATCAGGATTTATTGATAAATATAGTTATATATAGGGATACACCGATACTGGTATCAGGTATCGGCCCCGATACCATCAAATGTACTCGTACCGGTTTAAGTTAACCTATACCATGAACCGATACTTAAAATGTGGAAACTCTGCAATAATTTCACAGAAAATGTAAACATTGTGATCAACTGTGTCAAAAGCAGCACTGAGATCCAACAAGACCAGAACAGTCACAAGTCCATTTTCTGAGGCCATGAGAATAGACTCACTAATTTTAGTTGCATAGTACATCAGTGATATTATTACATTTGCCGTTTAAAATACTCCAGTTAAAAGGTTCTACTGTTATAAGCAATGATTAAAGACGTTATAATTCTAGGGCACTGCATTATGTTTTTTCAGACAGGTGAAAAAATAAATCACAAGCAGATGTATAAGACAGGCCACATAACAAATCTCTAATCTTATTTTACTGATTGTAGCCGTGAGGGGTAAAACTCTACCGTGTGCCTTACACATTCCTAGCCTCAATCCTTAACTCAGCAGTGACCCCTGTTGTTTTGAAGAAGACTTGCTTCGTTCTTCTTACCTGTTTTCCATTGTGGGTAACAGAGGAGAGGATTGTGCGGAGGGTCTTGAAACCCATGGCGATGTCCAGCAGATGAGCAGCAAAGAAGAAGTTGTTGTAGTGCCCCAGAATGGACATGGTGGTGTACCAAACTAGATACAGGAATGACTATTGCAGACACAAAATGATCAGAATGGATTACCTAATTACATAAAAAGAAACATCTTAATATATAATATATAATTAATTATTGCATTATATTTCAACTTACGTTGTCTGTAAACACCACCCCCATTTTCCAGACATGGTATTTTGTATCGATGGAGCTCAACCTGGAAAAGGAAAGACACCAATATAATGTGTTTGTATTGTCTTTGCCCTCTATTTTTTCAATATGTAATTTCAGACAAGTAGCAGTTTATTGGTCTAATCTCACACCATGACACTAGCGATGCCTCCTTGGCAACAGTTTCCTCTGTGGGATTGAAATCCAGAGCACTCTTGTCCAATCCCAGCAGCTCTGCTATCCTCTCTGCTCCATAGAGGTCTCCATACTTTTTTATCACCTGCAAACAGAGGCCACAAAAACAAACAAACAAACAAACAAGAAGGAAGAGGAACAGTTACTAATCTCTTGAAGGTCTTGAAGCTTGTGTGGATTACAGTGTAACCAAGAAACCAAAAACATTAAGCAACTTACTTTGCGTTTGACAAATTTATCCCAGTAGTTGTTGGGAAAAGAGCTGATAAAACGCACAAAAATACACATCAAAATTAAAGCGTTGTCTGTAAAAGATTTAAACTCAAACATAAATAGCAGCCATGTGATTGACTCACGGAGTATTGATGACCAGCCTGTCCCACTGTCCTTTAATGTCGTCATCAGACGGCTGCTCCGTTATATAGAGGCCTGCAAACTCCAACTTCCTCGCTATCTCTTTTTCTCGCTTAAACACCACTAGAGGCACCTTAGGTAAAGAAAGATAAATTAGGCACAACAATAAACAATTAGCAGTTATATTAGAAACACGTAAGTCACATGTATTCAGCATTTATATTTAACTAATAGAGATTTTAAATACGAAATTGCTTTTCAGATCATGACAATTGTAAGACTAAATTAGTAAAACCTTGGTTGAGTTTTTTTTTTTTTAAATGGCTTTAGTTGTTTATTCTGAGTGGTAGTTTATAGTCGATTCCTTTACCAAATCCATTTTAAATCCAGCAGACTGGCACAATCGGGTACTTGTCTCACAGTCACTTGCTGCAACAATCGTAATGCAATTTGTTAGCCAACATATAAAAGGACAGAGTGACTGTGGTCATTTTATGAGATTTTCAAGACACCTCCCTCCCAAAAATAAGAAATTGCACCTATCTCGTGAAGCTATTGCCATGATGAAGGCTGAATTTCCTACTTGTGAGTTCTAAGGTTTACTATAATATTCACTAGGCTATAAAAGTTAAATACTATTTAGACTTTTTAGTCATCAAAATTAAGTATGAAATTCTTATAGTGCCTTGCAAAACTATTCATCACGCTGGAACTTTTAAAATTCGATCATATTACAACCATAACATTTATTGGGATTGTATGTCATTAAAT
Organism: Apricaphanius iberus; assembly: GCA_028564705.1. Classification (NCBI taxonomy): domain Eukaryota; kingdom Metazoa; phylum Chordata; class Actinopteri; order Cyprinodontiformes; family Aphaniidae; genus Apricaphanius; species Apricaphanius iberus. The sequence continues at coordinate 403,196 of JAPXFQ010000694.1, read as the reverse complement.
CCCATAAGAGATTTACATGCAGATACTTTGATCTAAGCCTTTCCATTTACTGCTCTGTCTGTATGCTTAGGGTTAAACATGTTTTCTTTAATTATTAGATTCTATCCATCTTCCCTTCAACTCTGATAACTGACTTACATAAAAGAAAGAATTCCCACAGAATGATGCTACCACCCCTCTTTTCACCATGGTGGAGTGCTCGAGGTGACATCCCTCAAGTGTACTTTGTCACACAAATTGCTTTGCACAAAGGCCATAGAGTTTGATTTGAGTTGATTTCTTCTGAACAAAAGACATTCTTCCATATATTTAATATACCCCGTCAAGGTTTGTTGCAAACTACAATTTATTCAGCAATGGATTCATACTTGCCAAACAAACAAAGATATAATGAGACAGAAAAAACACACTCAGCCATACTCTAAAAAGGTTGGCAGGTGCTCTGCCATTGTATGGGTAAGCATTATCTTAAATTGACTTAAAAGCTTGAGCAGTCCAAGCACTCTTATCTTCATTGTTACTCTACATTGTTACCTCCAGAGGTACCATGGCCATTATTGCTACTACTCTGATTAAAGCTCCCCTACCCCATCCTGTGAATTTAAGTAGACAACCATGTCTTCATATGTTGGCATTTGTCATTTTCCCCAACTTTACAATTATGTTGTATTTTTTATTTGTTTTGCTGTAATGTGACAAACAGTGTGAATATTTAAGGAGGTGAATAGTTTTGCAAGGTGACTGTATCCTGGATTACACAATTAGACATTTAATAAAATATTCTTCTTTATTTACTGTACCTTCAAATAATAGTATCCGACTACACACAGGAAAGATATGATTGTATGTAGTATTGCCAAACAACAAAGTGTTGGTGCCATGTAACCAGTGCTTTCCTGCAGGACAAAGTACTCAAGTGCTCCGTCATCCTCCTCCTCTCCAACTCTTCCTTTGCGGTTCCAGGGGTCCTCCTCCTCAGAGTAATCACCAGTCACCTAAAAGACGATTTTAATTTTTAATAAAGTAAACAAGGTCAAACCCTTGATCTGAAAATCAGAATGGCTCAAAACCAAAAGTACCTTGTAGAAGAGGAGTATAAAGTTGATCGCAAAGGCAACAAAAAGTGCCAGGAAGCGCAAGTTGTAGAAATTTCTTGCCAGGTAGTTCTATAAAAATATGATGAGAATAATTTCTGCATGAGTTATATGAGCAACTGAGGCAACTATAGGATCCTTTACAGATCTGGGGTTTAATTTATAGAAAGGAATTCAGAATACCGCATATTGTACGCAATATATATTCCTTTTGATATGTCATCAGGTTTTTATGTAAAGTCTAATCTTTATGTAACAGGTCATGTAGATTGATGAGGTCTTTTTTTATACATCACATATGAGCTTTCTAAATATTGCAAAAAATTTTAACTAAAGAAGAGGATTAAAAATATCATAGCTTTCTTTTGAAGTTGGCAAACCATTTGACTGTATTTATTTTTGTAAGTTTGTCTTTTTCAATTGTCATGGTAACGGCCTCCTAATCAATGTGTGGGTATTTTTGTTTATCTACTATTAAACCTGAAGAACAGTGCATAAATCCTTGTTGATCTGCTTTGACCATGACAATTTTTTAGATGTTCTGGTCAGCCAAAGGATTTGCTATTCGTCTAAATACGTTTTTCACCCCAATCTCTAATTAAAGACAAAAATATGTGATAGGATATTGAACAGTATGTGCTAAGGATGTGTATTGGCAAGAATCTGGTGTTACGATATGTATCATAATAAGGGGGGTGTTACGATAAATCACAGTACTATGAGTAAGACTATATATTGTGATTTTTAAAACTGAATTTAACTTTCAAAGCATTCTAAACACTCCAACCTGTTTCATGCATAATACATCCCGTTTTATTACCAGATCCTGCTGTTCCACTGGAACAAAAGTGAAAACAGCCACCAACTAGTGGTTATAATTTTAATTCTACTAAAAAAATTACTGACTTCATTAAAGCTTCTATTCAAACTCTAAAACAATAAAGTAAATATAAAAAATCAACACACTGCTTTTAAATATTAATACAATATTTTGACATTGTGATTGCATGTGCTATCAATTTACACATCATTTTGGCCTAGGAAAATAATAAAACTTGATCTAAAGACTGGATATTGGAACATTGGAACATTTAAAGTAGACCCTAGTGTTAAGTGTAATCTACGGTAAATATTTTACCAGCATCTTAGTCTGGTAGATTTCTAAGCCAGCCAAAAAGCTGGCCATGAAGGCCTCTGGTGTTTCTTTCCTCACGCCAAGCCTCTTCTTCGGCGCTCTCCTCTCCTCTACTGAAGGCTGTGGAGGAGCTTCGTCCTTGGCCTTGTCATGGTCCCTCTTCTCTCCATCCTCTGAACTGCAACCATAAATTCTGTTAGCAACAGAGTGTGAAGTCTGTGAGGAGAAGTATTTGAAGAGAAAAAGTGTGCAGGAGTGTATGTAACATACAAACACAAAAGTTGTAATTTATGAGAAATCACACTCACTCTCCCTTCTCTGAGTCTGATTTGTAGTCTCCATTTGAAGTCCTCTTCTTTGCAGCCAGCTGTTAAAAAATGTTTTTTTGACATTTATTTTCAACCTAAACATAGTCAAATGCAAAAGGAATGATGACACAATAAGAATTGTGGCAATGGTTCCTACAGTTTTGTAGTGCTTAGAAAAAACTGTGATATCCCTTCAACTTTTTCACATTGTAATTACAGACTTCTTTATTTGTGATTTCAATGTTTTCACCTGTGATATGTGACACATAGTTCTGCATATTTGTGAAAGTAAAGAAAGATATGAAATGGTCTACAAAATTACTTACAAATACATTTCTGAAAAGTATAGTGTGAAAATTTAGGAAGCTTATTTTTGCTGCCATTACAGTGGTTAATAAGACGTGAATATGATTTGATCAAAAACCACTACATTGCGGGTGTACTGCCACACTGTTGGTGCTCCTCACCCAACCTTACAGTTTATGTCCTGTCTTGGTAGGATTTAGTTCAGCCATAGTTATTATATTTTGTGGACAATGGAATGAATAGGCTCATGTTCGAATGATGTCCAAATCTAACTCTGCTTCAAACTTCACCACAACCTGATCTCTGAACGGTATTTTGTGTTCCCTGGTCATTATCATGCTGGTTGTTCAGTGTTCCCTAACAAAGCTCTAAAGCAGCATTGTCCAATCTTTACACCACATGTACTATTTTTTTAAGTCACAAATGTTTCTTGTTAAAAATATATTTCATGTACATGCTTAACTATAAACTAAACATTCAATATTTTAGCAAAACAATTGAACCAGTCCTGCTTTTGTGGAGAGGGCATTTGTAAATCATTGCAGATCATAAAAAAGGTATACAGTAACCATATTTTAGGAGGATTTTATGCTTTTTTTCACTGGCCTAGAAAAAAAATCTATACTCAGACACAGGAATGTGACTTAGGATAATCTTTTTTTAAATGCTTGCTGTATTAAATAAATTATTGGGTCAATTTGGGTGCACCCAGATCTGTTGTTGAGAAAACTTGTGTGGTTCTATTTACTAACCAACTAAAAAGTAAGCAAAAAAGCCTGATTATTAAAAGATGCCTAACATTTTCAGTTTTAGGAAGATTCCAACCCTAATCTGCATCAGCTGCCTTTGCAAGTGGCACAACTATATACTAATATTAATATGCAGTGCAGAGGCCACAGAAAACCAGTCCAGTGGCTTATGTAGTAGCTAGCAAATAATTTTATTTATGGGGTTCGTAGAAGGGGGGTAAATGATATCTATTCATTGAAATCTTATCTATGTAATAGTTCTCCTCCACCCCAAAACTATGCTATTTTTTGTGGTGATCTGTTATATAATGTTTGAATGAAAAACATTGATGATGCAGTTGTAATGAGACAACATGTGACAAACTTAAAGCAGTATAAATACTTTTCAATGTATTATTACTAACCTGTGCCTTCTTCTGCTTGACAGCACTAGCTATCGATGGAGCATCTCCCACCACCACCTCCGATACGTCCCCCAAACCTGGCTCAGCTCCATGCTTGCCCTCTCTCTTAGGCTGTATGTTGAGCAGCTCTGACATCAGGTCAGCCTCCGCTGCATCCCCCTGAGCCATCTGACCCATCTCCTCCAAAGCTGATGCCTCATTCGCCTCCATCTTTTCTGTTTCCAGAACATCTCCATGGATCCCAAACTGAGTGGGATCAGGCATGTTTCCCAAAATATCGGTCACCTTCATATTTTTGGCCCCTTCAACCAGGCCACCTCCAAACATTGTGGTCCATAAGATGTGGAAGAAACCCCAAAAAAGGCTGTAGATACAATGGAAAAGACCAGTGATGATCATCCAGAAAAAAGAGAAGAAGCCCCTCACCATCTCCCTCACACTCATCTTCCTGAATCTTCTATACTGCCGCCTCATGCTCTTCAGAGTGAGCAGCTGTCGGAGGTTACACAAGTTCTTTCTCATTGAGATGCAGGCAATTGTGAACGCTGAGGAAGACTCCATCATGACGTTCCCCTCTTCTTCCTCTTCCTGGTTCTCTACCACACTTTGGCTTTCATCCTCATCTTCGTCAGAACGCTCAACAGGATCTGGCTCTGAAATCTGAGAAGCCAGCTGCATTTCAAAGATGGTGTCTTCACAGAAGTTGACAAAGAGCTCCATCTTCTCGCTCTCCCCACCCTCATTGACCACGTCAAAAATGAATTGCCGTTTCGACTCTTTCACCTGAGGTTTTTCCCACTGCGTCCGACTTGACTCGCTGATCTCAAAGTAGACCCTCTCAATGCGTTTGGCTCCACCCATGATCTCAATACGACCCAAGAAAGGCTCAAAGTAGCTGAGGACGCTTTCAGCCAGGTTAAGGAACGTCGACAGGCGAGCGTCATGGGGCATGTGCTCTGAGAGGTTGGTGAGCAGCACAGCCACATTGAAGCCAATGTCCTTTGCTGGTTCATGAAATCTCTCCACAAATTGCTTGTAGCTGAACATGTCATTCTCATCAGCCTCAGCACAGGAGAGAAGAAACTCAATTTCAGACTGAGAGTACTGCTTCTGGTTCTCCATTGACTTCTGAAAATCCTTCTTCGAGATGACACCTTTACTCTCTGAGTCGTACTCCTTAAAGCTGTCTGAGGTCGTCAAGTCCTTCAGCTTGAGGAACATGTCGAAAAATTTCAGAATCATCTCCACATTACTTGAAGACTCCACCAAGGTGTCGACCATCTGTTTGCCAATGGTTCCATTGACAACATTACCTTGTAAGCAACAGGGTGATCAAATGAGAGCTGGTCAGAAAATACAATAACAGGAAAAATGTGTAGAGCCTAACCTTTTCACATTCCTTTATGTTCCAATAACAAACTTAAATGTATCTAATAGGGATTGCATGTAAAAGAATAGCAAAGCTTTCAAGATTATTTACAAAAAATGACAGTATTTGAAAATGTGGTGTGCATTTGTATTCAGTTCAACTGAGTGGACTTTGTAAAACCACCCTTTGATGCAATAGCAGCTTCATGTTTTATTGGAGTATGTCTCCATCAATTTTGGATCACTAGAGACTAAAATATTTCCCTATTGTTATTTGTAAGATAGCTGAATTGGCTATATATAATGTACTTTCTTCACATTTGGCATGTAGCCAAAAGATTTTCAATGGTGTCTCATCCACCCAAAGCACATTCCTAAACATGTTTGGTCTGACGCCTACAAGGCTTGTTGTAAAGTTTATTTAGTGTGTTTTCCTTTCCAGCGATGGCTTTCTTCTTAAAAATCTTCCATAAAATGCATTTTTAAAGAATGCACAACTGTCAGGTGTTCTGTGGAAGATTTCTCCCATTTGAGCTCTGAACCTCTGCAGCAGAGTTACAAAGTATTTTAAAATAATGTATTTAAAAGTGCTTTAGGTGGCATTTAAAGCTCGGAATTATGTTTCATAGCTTAAACATTTCATTATCCCTGACTTATCTAATATGGTCCTTGATTCATTTTTACTGATGTTTAACAACAAACCTCTGAAGCCTTGGTAGAACAACTGGAACAACTTTATGCTTACCCAAAATTAGGGAGTAATTAAAATGCAACTTGTGATGGTCACGTTCCTGTACTGTGTTGTATTTAGTGGTATCAGAGTGAAAGGGGTGTAACACTACTGTAAGTCATGCTTTTAAATTTTATTTATTCAAGGATTTCTGAAAATCATGGATCCTTTTCCATTTATTTATTTATTTATTTAATAGGGACACTGTACAACAAATGTGTTAAACAAATCAGAGATAGCTAAAAGCTAATTTACATCTATTTACATCTATATTTTCATTGCAATGATGAAATGGACAAACCTTCTAAAAGAGAGAGCATCATGACAATCATGTCCTGCTGCAAGTCCAGGAGCTCCTTCAGTAACTCAATCTGACTGGAGTCCTGTTGCGAGAAGAGAGAAACAGAGTATATCACTCAGACTGCAGACGGCCGTCTGGTAAGGATTGTTCTGCAATCCTATATAACCCTGAGCTGCATTTCAACCAGTCAAGGCTGTTTCAGATTCTGCTGGGGGCCAGATGGTCCCTCGACTCCACATCCATCCATCACCACCAGGATTGATGCTATTTCACAGTCCAGGAGCAAATGGCTGGGTAACTTTGACTCATTTAGGGTCTCTCCAGATCTTGTATTAACCAATCCATGAATCCAAAACTGAATTAATAATTTGCACATGTAATGTGCAACATCTTGGCATCTACTGTCACACCTAAAGCCTTTGAGATGATGTGATAAGGTTGTACATCAGTTAGGTAAATAGGCTTACATGTGATTGAACTGAGGTAACATGTTATTATCCTTCAGGCTGGAGCGACCTCTAGTGGTGTTACAGAAAACATCAACACTGTTCATGTTTTCTTATTTTAACTGTATCTGTGGTTCCATAGAAACAATTGTTTGTTAAGTTCCAACTTTGACTAAAATTGACTTTTACATCCATATACCCCAAAATGAGATTTATGTAAAGCCACAATTCCAAACAATTTATGAATCTACTGCCAGAAAAAATTACAAAAGACATTTACAGGTATTTGACTATACTTTCAATCTTTCAAAACAGGCTTCCTAGGATGACTTTCCTTGTGGCTTAAAAAAATAAATAAAATAAACTCTAATATTTTGTCACGTCTGACCTGTTCAAGTTTATTTTTGTAGCCTTGCTGCAGACATAAATCAAATACCTGAGATAATTTCATCTGCATGTTGGCAAAAACATGCAAGAAGCCCACAACTGCATCCCACAGTCTGCTGTGAGCCAGACTCTGCTGATTACCAATGCATGGACCCTGAAGGACAAAGAATACAGTTGATAGGAGGAAAAGGGGGGCATGGCTAACTTTGGAGCAGCGTGTGGTGATGCAGTACCTGGATGTACTCTGTTAAGGAGTTGAAGACCTGTTTGGCGACCGATAGCGCTTTGGAAAAGTTCCTCTGGCCAGCTTCATCAATGACATCCTTTCCAGAATAGTACCAGTAGAAATCACTGATAGATTCCTAAAAGAGGAACTAATAAGTTGATCGTTGATTTTTACGAAAGGAAAGGTTGAAGGTTGGTGTGCGGCAATGTACTACCTGCAGTCTTAGTAGGTAGTCAACTGTGCTGATGATGATATTGACTGTAGTGGTATTTCCCGTCTGGGTCCTCAGGAAATTTTGAAAATCTAAAAAGCACATGACATAAAGCTTTACATTAAGAATAAAGAATGGGTTATAGTAATCTGCAAAACTATTAATTATCCTCAGCCTTTTTTTGTATTTTGTCACACAAATCTTCCCATCAGCTCTGATAAGCTTCCCTTTCCCATCAGAGGAAAATAATCACCACCTCATGATTCAGCCACCACCATGTTTTGCTGTTGGACTTGGTGCGTCAGGTTATCTTAATTTTTTGGCATAAAAAGTTAAATTTTGGTCTTTTAGATCAGTACATAGTATTACCCTTAATGGCTTGTGGAAAGCTGAAAAAGTTTTCTACTCTTTCACAAAGGAAAGATTTATATAATGAACCGCTAGTGCTATACATTTCCTGTCAAAAGGTTTTTACACAACAGGTTTTTACACCATTGAGCTGTATCTATGAAGCTCTTTAAGCATTACAAAGGGCCTCCTTAAATTTTAAGATGATGGATTTTACAGATCTTTATGAGCTATTCAGAAGCTTAGATTTTGTTTCATAACTTAACTTTGCTTTAAATGTCTCAATACCTTCATCGTGTCTGCTGTGTTCCCTGGTAGCATGGTATTTGTTCACTCCAGCAAATATTTTTAAGGATATCAGACGAAGGAGGGTTATAAAAAAGAATGTACACCAAACATGGTGAATTTTTATCCCCAAAACCTGAAGAACCATTTAACATTTTCTTGTCTCTTCCTACTGTTTATGGACTGTTTTGTGCTTGTTTATTATATAAAATACATTTATGTGATAAGTTTTGAAATAATTCAAGGCGTATGACTACTTTTTCAACCAGAAGGACTTTATTCACCCCAAATCAATCATGTCAAACAAATACTAAATGGGCTTTATCCTGATATGTTGACATTCAAAAGCCAACCTACCATTGTTATGACCCTCACAGAGAAGTTGCAGAAACCTAAAGAGATCCTTTGTGAACTCATCATTTTGCAGAACCTTGGAACCTGAGAACAAGACATAACATGATGATTAGTCTTATGTGAAACAATCAGCGTTTTTATAGCAATGCAGGCATACAAGCTTTCTTAACTTTTTCCTCCTCATAAAGCTGCTGCCTTGTTTATAAACAACCTTAAATCTTGTGCACTATGCTGTTTAGAGCACACATACAAGGTCAAGTGCATCCATCCAGAAATGCAAACAATACAGGAAGAGAACTGAGCTTTGTTGCTCATATCAGCAAAGCTTTAGAATATTTAACTAATAATTTGGTGGTGGTTAGTATAGTAAAAATCTTTAACAAAAAATAAGATCCCAAAGAAAATAGCAGGCACTGATTTCTTCTAAAAGAAAAAAAGACTCAAATATTTTGAATATTTTTAGGAGCCAGACCAAAAAGTCATAGAGCATGCATTAGTTGAATCAGTCCAGGGATCAAATATGGAGATTGAATCGCATTCATAAAAAAGGAGAAAGAGGAAACAGGAACGAAAGGAAAAGGGAACTAGAGCAATCAAGATGTCAGCACAGCATACAATGAGTAGAATCTAAACCATGTATTTACCCCGCTCACTCACGTTGACTGGGACCGATGACATAAAAACATGATCAGAAGGAAACAAACAAAACAAAGGCAGACATAAGCAAAGGAGAAAACATTGAAATTTATTCAGAATAGGTAGGAACAGGAAAAAAAATGATATGACTATAGATATATAGATAGATAGATATATTATTTACATACACTGATTGGCAACACTGACATACAGTAACCGTTATTGCAGTCTTACAAAAAGTAAAGGTTGTTTGGACAGAAAACAGTTACCATCACTTATGCCTGATCTTATGAATTGAAAATGAACTGGGTTATGTATGATAAAAATAAATAGTTATTATACTGTATGCAACCCATCAGTTAAAAAGAAACATTAAGTGTAGCTGTGTTTGTGACTGTGAGTTTTTTGAGACTCAGACAGGACTTTGACATACAGTAACACAGGTTTGTCCGCAGGATGACGTGACAACATGAAACAAGAAACATAAGACATGCAAATGGACTTGAATAATAACAAACAAAAGAGCAAGTGTTCTTGCAAACTTATCCTGCTTTCTTTTGGTTTTGCAGTCATCTAGAAACCATTGTGGGTCAGAATTAATCTAGTCATGTGAAAATAAGGGGTGGTTTAGTGGGTGACAACGCCACCCAAAGCAGATTATCTGCCCCATCTGCTGCTCAAATACATTTTTGTTTCAATAAGATACCGATCTATCAGGAGACTGTGTATAGAAGCAGAAAATCAACTACTGAATGTTACAACTCTGAGGCTCTGTGTAGAGAGCAGCTTTTCAACACTGACAAATATACTTGTTTAAAGAACTTTTTTTATTTTATTTTACACTAACCGAAAGTTCTGTTTACACTTTCAATCTACTAAGATCCTCCAGAGCAGAAAATATCTGCCTGCTGTAATGTTCAGCAAGAGCTAGGGTGGCAAATAATTTACCACATCTATCATCCTTACTTACTTGATCCCTCTTCAGTAACCATCCCCAGGCCTTCAGCTTTGTTTTGCCTTTCGAAGGCATTCAAGTCCAGGACACTGTTTTAAAGAAAACAATAGATTTGACATTAAATAGAGATTCTTAGTTGCCTGTATTTTATCAACATATATAGCAACTTCTACTGAAACGGGGAAGGAATGAGAAGGAAAACTGATATTAAAACTAGCCAGAGCTTAGAAAATAAGGTATGTGTTTCTAAAAGCAAAATATTCTACAGTCAACACATTAAGTTATTCAAAATGGAAATTCAAAGTACTGAACATTTATTGCAAGTATTTCAATTTAGCAGCATCCTTTTTAAAAGGAGATGAACAATGATGTGTTTTTGTCCCATTAGTTTTGTGGTCTAATCACAATTGTGCAACCATAACCAGAAAATCAAATGAAAGAACAATCTCTAATCTTATTAAAAGAGTCTTGGAAACACTTTCAGCGAGTGGTTAAGTCAGCTCGGAAAAAATCTTTTTCTGACATGATCAGCACCCACTTTGGTAATCAACAAGTATTATTTTCTACACTAAATTCATTTCTCTCCATTGAGCCTTCTCTTGCTGATATTTCTGATGATCTTTGTTCTAGATTCCTAAACTTTTTTTGTTCAAAAATTGTTAACATCAGAGCCTTGATCTCACCTTCGATGGCTGTTCCTCCTGATTGCGATTGCCCTCAGCTTTCATTTGATCGTTTTGAGCCCATCTCACTTTCATTGCTCACTGATCTGGTGGCAGAGCTGAACCCTTCTGGTTAACCGTTGGATGTGATGCCCCCACGTCCTCTGAAAGAGGTTTTCCTCATGGTTGGACATCGCCTCCTTAAAATCTTGAATGGGAGCTTAGCCTCGGGAGTTGTTCCCCAGGTTTTTAAGCAGGCAGTGGTCCAGCCAAATTTTGAAGATTCCCGGCCTGGATTCCACCTCCCTGGGAAACTTTCGGCCCATCTCAAAGCTACCATTTTTATCAAAGCTCCTAGAGAAGGCTGTTTTTATTCAGCTGTCCAACTATCTGCAGACTTTTGACATTCTAGATTCCTAGCAATCTGGGTTTCGGGCTTGTCATAGTACTGAGACTTCTCAAAGTTTTTAATGATGTTTTGCGGTCAACGGGGACACTGTTGACCATTCCATTCTTCTGTCCCGACTGAACCATGTGGTGAGCATTCAAGGAACTGCCCTCAACTGGTTCAGATCTTACCTTAGTGACAGAAGTTTTTTTGTGAGTTTGGGGGATTACTCATCTGGAGCCTCTTCTCTGCCCTGCGGGGTCCCCCAGGGCTCAATTTTAGGGCCTCTGCTGTTTAACCTTTATATTCTCCCTTTCGCAGCCGTTTTTAGATGATACGGCTTGTTTTATCACTGTATGCTGACGACTGCCAATTTTATGTTTCTTTTAAACCACAAGAGTCAGTGCAATCCGCCTGAACGCCGTGAGGGGCTGGCTTTCTAACAATTTTTTACATCCCAACTCATCCAAGTTCGGGGCGATTTTATTTGTTCCTCCCTCTTCCACTGCAGGTAGGCCTGTTCTGCCGCCCTGTTTTTCTAATTTATTGAAGCCGACTGTTACAAACCTTGGGGCTATTTTGGACCCTGAATTGCGGATGGACACCCACATCAGTCAGGTGGTTCGTTCTTGCTTTTTTCAGCTTCGCCGGCTGTCTAAAATGAAGTCTTTCCTGACTAGGCCCGACTTCCATACAGTGATCCAAGCATTTGTAATCTCATGTTTGGACTACACAAACTCCCTCTTTATGGATCTACCTCTGCTGCAGTGGCACGCCTTCAGCTGGTGCAAAATGCGGCCGCCCGCCTCTTAACTAGCACTAGACGGACGGAGCATATTACTCCTGTCCTGACCCAGCTGCACTGGCTCCCGGTGCGTTATCGCATACAGTTTAAGATTTTACTTTTTGTTTTTAAATCACTTTACTTGTATGTACCCCTTACTTGTTTCAGATGGTTCAGCCCTACATAGGGTCGGACCCTTCGGTCAACAGACCACCGCCTCTTGCAGGTCCAAGGGGTTCGGGTGAGGAGATGTGGAGAACGTGCATTCTCGCTCTGTGCGCCTACTCTTTGGAACCAGCTTCCTCTGGCAGTGAGGATGGTTCCCTCTCTTTCTGTTTTTAAATCACGCGTGAAGGCTCACTTTTATTCCTTGGCTTTTAATTTGGCCTAGTCTGCTATATCCCTGTTTATTTTATTTAGTTGTTTTATGGTATTCACTGTGCTATTTTAATATTTCTTTTGATTGTTTGGTTGAATATCTTTTTAATACTATACAGCACTTTGGTCGGCCTCGGCTGTGCAGAAATGTGCTTTATAAATAAATTGGTATGGTATGGTATCTTGGGAAAAAACAAAACACACTTTTCAGAACTGCAAAGTAAATCTTTCGCTTGCTTCAGTTTTCTTGTCTTCTCTAGGCTACTCATCTGATTCATTATACAAATATAAAACAGTACTTCTTTTAAATTCATGACATGGCTTATATCAAATTCCATACTTTTTCATACTGTTTAGGATATTTATTTACTGCTGTTGCCATGAAAACGCAATTTTTAGATCCCAGCTATGTCTCAAACAAGTTGTACCATGAATAGAGCTCAGTTAAAACAAAAAGCAAACTAAATCTATTCTGTATTGAGCAATTATATTTCCATTACCTGCATGACATCATCAATCCAGACAAACTTTTGAAAAACCCAACGTCTCTTTTTTCCTTGAGATAATCCAACATTTTCTGCAAAAAAATAAAAGCCATTAGTTAGTAAAATGACGTTGGTAAATAGTCAATATGAGAAGTGCTACATACTTGCTGGACCAGGATGTTTCCACCGTTGAGAATGGAGATGCCCAGTTTGAGGGTGAAAGTGACAGTGGCACCAAGCCGACCTGAAAGGATACATAATGGGGCTGCTGTAGGACAGGACACAGGTCTGTGTGTGTGTGTGTGTGTGTGGTTTACTACCTTTACTAGCACTAATCATCTGAAGAACCATCTCTGCTGCTCCTCGATCGTGTAGTCGGGCTTGCTGATACAGCATCTTCTGTTTCTCCATTTCCTTTTCCTATTAAAAATCAAGTGTTTTGTAAAAAAATATTCAAAATGATAAAAAAACTGAGAGATACACTCCCATTCTCCCTAAAGGTGGCAGTACCTCAAACGTTTTCTCCTTTTCTTCTTCTTCCTCCTCACCTTCAGCACAACTCTGAAATGGAAAGCAAAGATTACATTTCCATACTTTGTAAAGTAGCACATAGGAGCAGTGTATGAAAAGCTGTACCTTCGCCATCATATCTGCATATGCAATATACAAGGGATCCTCTTCCAATGAACTAATAAAACAAAGAAATTTCTTGTTACACGTTGCACATCTGACATTTACATTTTATCTTCAAATAATATTTTTCAGCCTCTTGCTTCAACAACAATATTAATGAGGTCTCTCTTCTTTCTGAAAAATATGAGCAATTCACGTATAATACCCACTTTATTAGTTGAGGCAAGATCCAAAGCAATTAAGCATCACAGATGGAACAGGTTGTGCCAGGGGTAGGTGGCCAGGTGTGTGTATGACTGTGTATTTATTCACCTGCATTCAGTCAAAGCGTTATGGCTGAAATGAAGGATGAGCTGATGTAAAGGATCTGGCTGCTTTCGGACCTCCTCCTCTTCCTCTTCTTCCACTTTAGGCTGAGTTTTCTGCACAAAATAACAAAAGAACAAATAAGCATTGTACAAAAAACTGATACTTTACAACTTGACTGAACTGCCAAAGCAACTCTGGAATTATTAATACTGTATCATGTCTAAACAGAGCATCTCATAACATGCAGTATACAGTCCGCATGCAAAAAAATGAACAAGCATATTTTACAAACACAATCTGGTGCAAAAAGGCATTCACAAATGGCAGTGTTAAATGTGGATGGAGTTAAAGGTTGGATATGGAATAATTTCAGAAAAAGCTATTTAAAAAAAAAAAAAATACCTCTACGAGGCATTTAGAGAGCTGCAGAATGAAAGTACAGCATTTCCTTTAAAATTCTGTTTGAATTAAATTTTAATAAAATATAAATTTGAACGGGCATGACAATGCCGTTCTGTTACATCTACCAGCCAGTAGCAGCCGCCATTGCGTGTTGCCAAATATCGTATGTTCCAAGCACAGCAAATGGCACTGGGGAAAATTGTGGAGTCAGCAAGTCAAGCGGCTGCTTCAGAGCCCCAGAGGTATTTTTATCCATCTCAGAAGAGGCGTGACCAGAGAAGTGCAGAAATTCAAGTAAACAGGTGAAGCCTACACTAAATGGATCCACACAAAAAATGTCCACGGCTGCACAGGATTAAAACACACATGGAAACATCTACTTTTCTCAAGGTTCGGTAAGCTTTTATTAATTACTACTACATTAAGGTGTTTTAACCCTTAAAATTTTACGCTTTTCATATAAAGGCGGCTGAGTGGACTATTTAATATCTCTTATTGTGAAGCGTTGCAAGGTGATTGGCTATAGCTGCAGAACCTGCAGCTTGGTTGGCCACAGCTGATATATAATAACTAATCAGGGAAGTGAGATGATTATATTATCCTTTCCGGTTCTTCTTCTTTACCGTGGCCAGGAGACAGAGAGATCCATCTTCTCTCGGGCCAAAGTATCTTTCCCTTTGGGGCTAATTACTCTAACTTAAATCTGCAGTTGTCGGGGTGGTGGAACACAAATTATGGGCCAACATGCCGTTAGAGAATCAGCTTTATTGTGAGGCACAGTTCTATTACACACTACTGCTCTCTACCTGGTGCAGGGTGGTCACTGGACGTATGCAGTGAACCTGGCAATGCTTGTTTTTCTGTCATTCCAACTACAACCTAGACACACTAGGGCTGTCTCCGAATTCAGGGGCTGGATCCTTCGAAGGACCCGGTCTACGTGGGCTGGGTCCTTCGTCAACCGGGTAGACGGATGTTAACGGCTGTGAATTTGGACGGTCTAGCCTTCAGTTGAATTCCCGCCCCCACTTTGCCGAACGTCCTGTCGCCTAGCAACCGCGATTACGCTAAACCAGCTGGCAAAGCAGCCTGTACACCTAATACATTTCGGTTGCTATTGGGCTCAAAAATAAAAAGCCTTGACTTGAACTCAGAAAAGGGCATCTGTTTTCTGAGCACCTCCACTAACCACTTTGCTACATAATAATGCAGAAAACTTATACATACAATAACAGATATGACTTCATTTCCAGTGTTAACTAAAAAAAATTTTTTAGCCTTATAGCAACCCAAATGTATTAAGTTGTCCCAACATGTTTACATTTAGTTCACTTAAAAAAATTCTTTATTGCTATATCGATCCAAATTAGTTGGGTAGAAATGATTTACAAGTTGTTGATTTTTTTGAGTGTAGCTTGAATAATTAATCAGAAAAATGGCTTGTTATAGTCATGCAACTTGTCAAATGATCTTATGAAGATGTATAATATATTTGCAACTACTACTAAATTTAGGGGTTTATTATATATTTTTGGTTAAATCCATGTATCAAAATAAAAAAATACAGATAAAAATATGATAATATAGCTATTATATTATCTAATCTAAGTTGTGGGTGTTCCTTTTGCAATTAAAAGGAATTAATGCGCATAATTGTTTAAAATATTTGCGTAAGTGCTGTGAAAAAGTGAAAATAGTATATTTATACTTCAGGCTTTTTTTTGTCTTTTTGGTTTACTGAATCAACATAAAAGTATGCTCATGACATATCATGGATGTAACTGTTGTAAGGATCTGACATTTCTTCAGTTCACATTCATGATTCCCAAATAAAGGTAGGTCTGAAATTGATAAAACTGTCTTATTTGGTAAATAAATATATCTCCCATACACAGAGGAGACAAAATCATCATTCTAATTTGTTTTATAAAATATAATTTTGTTTGTAGAGTGCCTCATTTTATCTTTCTCTTACTGTTTGGTTTGTTAATAATATTCATTGGTGAGGCTTGTTCTTATCAATACCATTTCTGATTTTTAATTATTTAAATTTGGATAGGTTTAATTTTTTTTCCAAGGAATTAAACACAAAATAGGGAAAAATGCAGTTCCAGAACCTTGACAGTGGTTGAGCTTTTAAATGTAACAGAAAACGAATCCTTTCATCCATGCATCAAAAGACAAATTATTAATCTTTGTAATTTAAAAAAAGGACGAAAAAAACATCAGTAAACGTCCTGCCAATTACAATTCAGAGACAATGAAGGACATATTGAAATCCAACGTGTTACTGACTGATTGGTTTGTTTCTGATTTTATTGTTATACTTCTGAACTGCTGTATGGCTTGTTGAAATCTTTTGCAAAGCATTTTCATATTGTTTGTTGAGTTTACACGCATTTTTATTTTAGTTTGATGAGTTTCAAAACAAACGTATTTTTTTACACTTTCTGCTTAACTTTGGGTAATTTTTCTGTTTTCTTTTTTATGTCCTTTTTATCAAGGGCTAGAGATATTTTTTCCGTCTTGCAGAGAAAATATAATGTCCTTGTGATAGTTTGTTGTATGTGACGCTACAAAAACTGCAACTGTACTGTTTGTTTTTGAGCTTCTATAATAAAAAATAAATTAAGTAATGATAATAATTGGAAAAGAAGAACTGAGAACTTAATTGGTAAGTTGAAGCATTGTGGCAGGATGCTTCCTTACCTGTGTTTAACAGAACACATCAAGTGGCCCTGACATCAGCAACGATGTCATGCTTACCTGAATTATATCTCTTTACTAGATGAAAAACTAGTAGTGACTCAGTTAAACAGTGACAATGGCATGAAACTGAGAAGACCAGCACTGTTGCATATAAACAATGCACAGCCTATAGGTACACACATGAGGAGAACTGGGGAAGTGGGAGGTATGACTACTTACTGCGAGGTCCTGCACCAGCTTCTCCTCAAAAGAGTACTCTTCAGTTTCTATCCATATGCTTTGATATGCCAGAAGGAAGAGGTTAATAGAGCGATGCCTAGCAAGGGGTAAGAGGAGATTAAGCCAGGTTTAGACAGAAAGGAAGAGGCCAGAGGAAAATAGGTTCCTTTAAGAGGGGGGTTGATGCTGGTTAGTTCAGGGTACTGGCACATCCAGCTGGTCTCTTTACATGTATAGTCTGTCTAAGTCTAGTTTACACTTCTCCGTCTGCATAGGAGACACACAACAGTAATGCAAGAACACACAGAGTAGAGCCCAATTTTTAACTATCAGATAATTTCACCAGAACAGTGTTCTACACTTGATGTAATCAGTTGTCAATGCAGTTTTTTTTTCTCTACTAGATGCTTTATATACCAAAACCAGTGTTTCTACTATGTTTTTTTTTTGGTGATTATGAACACCAGGAGGTGTAGAGAACAACAACATAGACTGCTGTTGTTCCTAGCATGCGTTTTAAGATTATTCAATGAGCTGCACTTCTAGTAAAGAGCTTTCCGGCTCAATCAAAACACACTCTCTGCTGGCCTTTGGTCCTTGACTTGAAATTCGTTTAAAAACTGAAGTAAATAAACTGTTGTCTACCTGAGACTTCACTGCAATGGTAAGCATATTACCAGAAAAGGTCAGCACCCCCTGCTGTCCTGGTGGGGAAGTGCTTTGCAACACTGATACACCAACAGAGAAGTATAAAAGGAAAACGTGTCCATCAATATGTGTACCTGACGGAGAAGTACAAACTATTCTTTACCCAAGGGTTTTGGCTTAAAAATGTTACCAAATGAGTCAACCAGCATATGTACAGGTGACTATTCAAAAAATGGAATGCAATTTAAATTACTTTTGTCCTATCAAACTATGAATTTCCCCCCACTTAGGGACGACTACATAAATACCTATTCAGTTTCAAAATGGTTTTTAAAATGTAATTTATTTCACAAATGTAATTGTTTTGCATGTTTTTCATCCACATGTTTTCCTTCCAATCAACTTAATTGATACGAACTGTTATAGAAATAACAGTTAGCCATTCTAGCAACTACTTTGTATGTCCCAGCTGTCACACTGTAAAGACAGCATTTATTTTAGTTAAATGTTACATATTCACACTATTATCTTTGAGAACAAATCTCATCTCAAATCCTTTACAAGCAAAATAGGTCCAATTTAGTTCCAATTTTCCAGCAATACACAACAAATCAAATCACAACATGCATCCACCCATCCACAAACTATTTGTTGTATCCTATGCAGAGTTGATATCATGAGGCAAGAGGTGGCGCACACCCTGGACAGGTTGCCAGTCCATTGCAGTCAAGTCATAACAATAACATTCAATCATATAGACAGATTATTCAGTGACACACAGTTGAGCTTGCCATAGACTCAGCAGTAATCCCCTCATAACGTGGCAGCATGTGCCAACAATGAAACGGAACAACTTTTTATAGGAAGAATTCTCTTGACTCATTGTTTCACATTTATTTGTCAATTACTTAAAAAACGCCTTATTTATGATATTCCAATTTATTGAGATGCACCTTATTAAAGAATGTTCATTTTGATAGTTTTTCGTGATTTTATGAAAAAAGGAGGAAATTAGCAGCCAAAACTGACTGAGCAGTTACTAAAAAGCAACACTACAATAATTTATCACTTGTGTAACTTAAAGAAACAAAAACAAAATTACATTTAAGGCACCATCCCATCAAAATGGCGGTTTTAGACTGAGCTCTCTACTGTAAATGTGTGGACCAGTGGAACAGCCAGAAATAAACTGATAGAGAAACTGTGCTCAGAGGGAAACAAGCATTGCCACAAGCCAAAGAGCAGCACTAGGTTAACGTTTCTTTACCGTCAGCACTGAGAGCAGACTGTCATAGTCTGGGGTCTCATGCATTATCCCCAGCCAAATGTGTTGGTAGGAATTCATGAAGTAATTATTATTTTTGTGCCTAAGATGATGAGGCAGAGGTAAAACAGAGTCTGAGATAGGGGACAGAACAAGGACTGAAAAGACAGACAAAAGATAAAAAGATGACATCTCACAGAGCATAAAGTGTTACAGCGAAGCTTAATTTTCTCCCTTCTCATCTAAATCTCGACAGGAAAATAAGATGCTTCCGTTTTGTGCATAATACACAGAAATCATTACCAATGCTGAGTCATGTTTTACTGTCAACATCTCTGAATAAATGAGTCATGCTGTCAGGCAAGTGGGTAGGATCTGAGCACATATTGAAGACGGCCACCCTGAGGTATTGGGCTTGTTAATTGTTTTCCTACAAGCTGCAAGCACTCCGTCTGACTTCATCTGATTGAATTAAAGAGCAGCAGGCCATAAAATTACAACTGCCCATTCTTTCCTTCTTTCATAAGACAATAGCAGCTGTAGGCTATGCATGTACAGTATATTCAGAACAGAGAGAGTTCATTAATGCAGGGTCACAGATGAGGAAGAAAGAATAAAAGCTGTGGGATAAACAGTAAAAGAGGACATTTTAGTGGGAAAACAAATCCTAAAGCATTTACAACACTATTTCCTTTCTGTTCCAAGTATCAAGAGCCTTCCTGTAGAGTTTTACCATTAACTCATTTCCATTAAAGAGGATTTGATGGAGATTGTAAAAAGAAGAGGGAGACTGTGAGTGTTTTTGGATAACTGTGCAATCCAGTACCTTGGTAGATTATAAAGCGGGGCCATTCGGAAACAGGCAACAACTGCTCGCTTTCTCTGTTTGGAAAGCAACTTCTGCCATACACACTTCTTGGATCTCAGTGGCTGCTCCACCTAACAAAGGTACAAAAGTATTAAAAAACAGCTTTTTAAGCCATATTAATGATACACTGTGAGAGTCGAAAATAAACATACATGAAGCACTGGGATAGATAGTATTATATAGTATAATATTATAGTATAATATAGTATAATATTTTTGGCTTTTGGGGTAATGTTTTTTTCCCAGGATATAAAACAGTAACTGGATGCACCTTGGGGAGGTCATTCGCGAAGGTTTTTAAAACAAAAACAAAAAAAACAACAGTTTTTGATGTGTGATTTATGTGTTTGGGATAATCGTCCTGTTTCTGTAAGCAGCACACTGTGTCCAGGTTTCCAGCATCTGACGCAAACTCTTACCAAATTGGTTTAGTTGTGCGGTAACAATCTAAAAACCATGCTAAGTGGTTCTGTAACAACTTCATCGGTATTGGAAAAATCAAGGGCTATAATTCGCCACAAATCAAGTAATTTAACTGAATTCTATCTAAATTCTGATTTTAAAAAAGAATGGACAATATCTTGATGAGACCTTATGGATGACAACTGAAATGGTGTGGTTTCTCTGTAACTTGCAAAGAAAAATGTATTTAAATATTAATCAGGGTGCATATATGTATTTGAGTCTGTATGTTTAATTTTGAACCTTAGTGGGTTACAAAATAATCCACTATAAATTTAAACTTGTGCATCATGTGATTCTTGTTTTAAAGTTTTTAAAGTTTAAAGTTTTAAAGGTTCAATATGTAATATTGACATCTTGTGGTTAAATGGGACTACTGCAGTCCATGAAGAAAAACAAAGCAGTCCCCTCTCAGTCACTGAACCCCTTCCCCCTCTTTGAATTTCATGGAGAGGTACCAGTTACGGATCAGACAGAAGAGAAATGATGAAGAGCGAAGAAGGGTTATACATAGTAATTTGTTAAAGGCAGGGTATACTATTTTATTTAAAAAGACTTTTAAAACTGCAAAAAATGCTCTTCATATACCAGTGGCAACCTATAAGTTTGGAGTTTATAAACTTGACCGAGTAATTTTCATTCTTTCGACAGCGAGAAACCCTGGGAAAACCTCATCCAATTAACTTCCACGGTCCATCCAAAATAAGAGCCTTGTAAGCAAAGCTTCCGTTTTCCAGCACCTCCCCCTCTGTGCGCCCCCTTCGTGTGCATGCAACGCTTGTTTTAGCCTGTAAACAGGAAGTGAGCTTGCGCTTTCTTACCAACAGATAAATTGATTGCGCCAGCTGCAATAGCCAACGTGTTTGTTTGGTGAAGCTTTTAGTTCGAAGTTAGAGCAGATTCGCTTCCCAAAATGAATCGACAACAGCTGTTGTGGAAATAGCAACGAGAAAGAAGAAAGCCGACGAAGAGCGTGCCAAAGCCGAATCTGCATCGGAGCTGCTGCATTTAAACGGTGGCGTCTACTTAAGGAAGCTAAGGGCTTCTCCCTTCTTGTCTCAGTTTAATGTCCATGACGTCAGGAAATTGAACCCACAGTAATCACTAATAAAGATTTTTCATACATATACATCAAGTGGCGTACTACAGCGAAGCTGTAATACTCTGCTTGGGAAAGTAAAACTGTTGGGCTTGTACTTGGTACTCAGACACCAATTCTGAGTAGCATACTGCTAGACAGGACACGTTAAAAAAAAAAAAAAGGAAGCTAATGGCTTGCTAACCGATGTACTGGTTGCTGATTTTCTCCTGGATAGGTAAGATCACGTTATATTTTGTGACTTTGGTTGAAATGGCGTGTGTCCTGCGAGTTGTTGACTGTGGCGGAGACCCAACGAGACCATGCTGGCTGCGCGTGCCTGTGTAATTGAGGTGTGGCTTTGGGGGAGAGCATGAAACAAGGGGTGGGACTTTTTATTTTGCAATAATGCCCTGTTGAGGAGCGCTCCCACAATCGTATACCCTGCCTTTAAGTAGATAAATTAATTCACCACAATATTTAATATAATAACATAATAATAGTTGGTGTTAATTAAGAAAGTAGCTTGATATAATTTTATAGCCGACAATTATACTGCAAGCAATGTTAGCTCAACGTTAGCATAGCCCGGCCGGTGTCAGATTACAAATGGTGGCGCGCTATTTAATGTTGAAGACTTGGTAACCTTGCGGGCTCACATATGAGTTGCCCTGGAACCAGGAAATATGGTAGCAGGACAGATATAAACTGTTTTTACGTCCCATAGCAGCGTTTTTAAAATAACAAAAACTTCCAACCACCCAGCCGGCTAAGATTAAAATCTGTTTCAATGTAAGCCTGATTCTAACATGGTGGGGACATTAGATCGTAGGCGTACATATCCAAAGTGTTGTATGTAACCTCTATACTGCATTGTTTCTTTGATTGAAAAACAATAATTATGGTGCATTCACACCGCACATTTGGTCCGCGTCAGGCAACGCATTCAATTGATGAGGTTTGACGTATTTACTTTTTGGCTTCCATAGCTTGCTTCTGAGGAAAAAGCAACGCATGGGCGGGGCTTCCTCTGTTGCCGTATGTTCTGAACTATGGTGGATCGTAACGAGAGGGTGACTTGGCTTTATTAGCTAGATAAAGCTAGACAACGTTGACATCGGGTACATCAGCGCCCATTATTCAGATGCGTTCTGAGTTTGGGGAGTTTAATCATTTGCTCCAGGAGCTGCTTATGGATGAGGTTCCCTTCCAGTGCTACTTACGTCTACCCCGCGCCTAATTTTATGACCTCCTGGCCGCATCGATGCTTAAATCTCCTACCAGGACAAACTACAGGTTCTCTGTTCCTCTTTAGAAGCGCCCTTTCATCTGACTTTGTTAAGTGTTATTTCAGATTTTTTAAATCTGCGTTTGTTGAAAATGTTTTCACTGGACCCGCGCATCATTCAAGATACGTGTATAGTGACATAACTACAGTGAGACGCTCTGATTGGTTGCCGCACTGCGTTAACTGCGTTGGGTCCGTCAAAAGTTAAACTAGCTGAACTTCTGCTTTGCTGCTTTGCTGCGTTACTGCGTTGCCGTATGTAACGCAAGTGAAGTTGACGGAGCCAACGTACACAAAGCACCGCAGCTATTATTAATAGCTTCTTCCTCCTGAAACCATTTCAACTGTACTTTAAATATCAAATAATCACTGCTTTTAAATCCACCAATGAATAATGTGCATTTGCTTTGACCTGCTCCAGGTTAAAAATGGCAGCAGAGATCCTCTGGATACGATCAACCACTCGTTCAGGGTCAGGTGGGCTCTCAATCTTCATCACGATATCGTTATATAGGTTCAGCTGCCACCGCACAGCAGGGTCCTCTGACTAAGAGAATAATTTACACAATGTTGAAAACACACAGTATTAGATCAAATTTAATCTGTTGAAATGTGATAAACATTTACTTTTCTACCTTTTCTCGAAGGTGCAAATTTTCTCGTATATGGTCTTTAACCTCTTCGTCTGTTTCTTTCTGTTAGGCAGAGACAATGATAGAGAGAAAGGAACTTGCTACAATTCACATGTGAGATAGAAAATGTTACCAGCAATAAAAGGCTCAGCAAACATTTCAGAAAATAAGGTCACAAAATATCAAGACAAAGCAGCAGAGAAGGCACAAGCAATTGTAATGGCATTTATATTGCCTTACAGCAGCTTAAACAAAAACAAAAGAGCATTTACAGATAAAACAATAAAATAGCATAAATTAGAATAGGTATAGCAATATAGAGGAACTAATATATACCTACATGAGAACAAATAATATGAAGACACAAAATGGTGTAGGGTCCTATGAAAGTGACAATGGTGAACCAACATAACATCAGCTATACAGTATGCTGTACATTATTTACTGCAACTGTGAAATATGGCATTGATCTCTTAAATTAAACAGTCCTACACTAAAAATATGAAGCATTAGCAAACCTTTGTGACAGTTTACTTTAAGCACAATTAAAATGCTTGATTCAGAAAATATGATAATAAAATATAACAGTATATATTAAAAATGCATCCAAATGTGTGCAGATAATACGGTTTGTGATAAACATTTTTCTCCAATAGCCAATGTGAAATTTAAAACAGAGAATTGGAGAAACTACAATAAAAGATTCTCAACCTATGTAAATTCTCACAGCAAAGTATAGGCAACCTCATCTCTAACTACATAAGTGTCTAACAGCTTTTCATTCACATATTTAAAGTTTTTTTGTTTTTTTTGAGTGAAAGTATGACTTTTTTTCAGAAAGTAACACATTTATGCACGTTGACAAGTGACATCAAATGCCCAAGCTCCCAATCCTCAGCTTCTAGCTGGAGGGAAAAAAGACTGATCACCAATGCTGACCTCCATTGTTATTAACTGCCAGTTGTCAACAGTTGACAGTAATGGGGAATTAAAATCTAGTCAGGCTGCAGAAATAGAGAAAGAAGGACAGCCATGTGACATTTCATAGGTTTTCAGCTGATGAATATGCTGACGGCACTGGTTAATAGCCATGGAGAGAGTTCGACTGATTGATCCATCCAAATACTGGGAACCAAAGTCTACTAAAGTATTTTATGCATGTAATACACTTTGTAAATGTATCACATGAGATCTCCATAAAAAACAAAATGTGACAGGGTATTAAAAAAAATCCACAATACCTTTGAATTTTTCTATTACAGCAGCAAAATGCATTTTTTTCAGCAGTGTTTGTCTCACCAAAGTGCTATAATTTTCTTCCAAATGATTTCTCACCATGAGGTAGCGAGTCTTGGCAAGAGAAATCAGCTCCTGATCCCCAGGGGTGCACATGTTGAGGCCGATTGGCAGCATCTTCTTCAGAGCAGCTACAATTAGCGAGGTCTGAATGGAGTAAAACTCGCCGCGCCTCTTCTTATGTTTCCTCTCCTGGTCTTGACCTCCAGACTAAAAAGTTCACAGTGAAATAATCAAAGACACAAGTAGGGGCGACTTAAACCTAGAAGCTTTAATTTTATTATCAAAATACAGCTGCTGGTATTATTCAAGAGGATTTATTTAGCAAAGTAGGTGCATCTGTTTGCAAATCTCAACAACTGACTCAGTAAAAACACCTTTGTCGATATAAATATTAATGCATATTTAAAATACTTTTTTTGAATTGAAACATTCAAAAAAACTATTGAAAAACATTGAAAAAAACCCAGATACACACCCCAACAGACTGATCACAAAACACAGACATAAATCCTTAGGTATTGACTATAGACAGAGGGGTATCAACATCAATATCGACTGCAAACACACACATAATAACATAAGTCGCTGCACAGGGGCAGAGAATTTTATACCAAATGAACTGTGTACGACCCATAAAGCAGTGAGAGATGAACAAATTGACCATGTCAAACACGATGATAAATGGAGGCCACAAATAACCAGGTAACATAATATATACAGTAACTACACTATAGACCATATAGCACATCAGGCACAAGCTATTGTCGTTTCTGCTTAGCAACAAGCGCAAACAAGCCAATAAGCTGGCAGGTTAACAGCACATGCACTGCATCACTCTACCTTTTCTTTAAAGGACTGTTCGAGTTAGAGGGATAGAGAGACAGATAGATAGAAGCAGTTGAGGGGGAAAAAGGGATGAGAGGGCTGTTATTACTGGAGGCACAAAGTCCTCCTCATATGGACATGCAGTGCAATGAAAAACATTTCATTTTCCTTCAAAGTGCTGAACGAGGCAGATGTATCGGAGCTGACGAATGAACGTTAGTGTGTTTCTTGTAATAACCATGCACATGTTTTCGTATTCCCACACACAATATACACACATAGAAGATTGAATACATTGTATAATTTGCCCAAAGAGCCAATGCTGTATTGCTTAAAATTTTGATTTACATTTTTAAATCCTTTCAGATGTGTGTGTATTGTCGTAGGTGTGAACACTCTGGTTCTGGGATATTTTTAGAGCAATTTCGTGTTAACATTGGAGCACATGTACCAACCAAATAACGTTTTTACATGGCAGAGAAGATGTTAATGTGTCCTCCTAATGACCATGGTTACAGTGTGCTTGCTCCTTTTACATCTTAAATAGTAAATTACTTCAATTTTGTGCTGAAGGTCATGTATTCGCTGCATTGAAGTCCACAATGCAAGTCCAGAATGTCAAACATTAAGTCCATATATGTAAGTAAATCTCCCATTGAAAAAAATCCATACCTTAGACATCTTTGTTTTACTGTCCCCAGTCAAGAACGAAAGATTGTTGATTTCATTCTGCACCACAAAGTTTTGCTCTTCTCTTTTAAAATTCTGAAAGGAAAGAAACAATACATTTTATTATTTGCATCAAGTTACAACCTGGTACAATCCCAGTGTATTTTATTAATATATATGTGATTGGATTTATACAAAGTGGTTAATTAACTTTGGAGTGGAAGGAAAATGATATGCGGCCTACCAAAGTCAGTACTATAGAAGCTCATATAGAAGCCCAGCTGCCCTGTCTCCACTGGAGCAAAACCTCCCCACAGCATGATGGTGCCACCAGTATAGTCAGTCATAGTTGTGGTATCAAAAGGGTCATTTGCAGTATTAGTGTTCTGAACTATATTTATCAGTAAGGTGACTTTTTAAGACAGTTAGAGCCAAGACAAAACCCTTATCTGATTGCAACAATAACAAAGGACTTGATTGTGTACTTCATGAAACTCAAGCCCAACTTTCATATACCCATGAACATTAATGGTCAACAGGTGGCATCTTCACATTAGCCAAACTCTGATTTGATTTGGACACACACAACTTCAGCAGTGGTCAATAACAAAGATCTAGAGAAAACAAAGCTAAACTTTCACAATAGCTGCTGGTGAATGTTATAAGTCTGTCATGTATGCTGTAATAATTTACAGCATACATGTGTGGAACTTTGGCTTCACTACTAAAAACTGAAAGTGTTTTCAAACTGTTACCAAAAACGTTGAGAGAATCGAAACCTCAAGGCTTCCCAGTAATGAAAGAGGCATTAAGAGATCTTAAAATTAGCTGAAAGACTTTGATGGCAGCGGATACAGGACAAGCTCTCGGATTCTGGGCAGCTTGACTAATTTCAATTTCAGTGAGTTAAACAACTAAAACATCTTAAAAAGCAGGATAGGATTTTAGGGGTATCAGAATAAAGAGAGCTAAATACAAGTTCACACACTATTCAGATTTGTATTGATAAAAATAGTTATAAACCCTCCACTCATTAGTCACTAATTTTGTTAGTATATTAAATTCCAACCATAACACTTATGGAAGACACTGTCAATGTACGGTGTAAGTTTATAAGAAACCCTGTGATTTGATCATTTACATGTGACTTGCACCAGAGGATGAAAATCTCTGCGACCATTTTAAAGAGCTCATTGGTGTCTGAATCTGGTTCTTTCAGCCACCTAGACCTAAAAAATAAGAAAAAAAAATTATGCAAACCTTGTCCTTTCAATTTGGACAATTACATCTGAACTATAAAAAGACAACTCTATTACTTATTTCACCTGTTGTTGTCCACATAGCGGATTAGCATGGGGTAAAATGCATAGAGATCCCTGCAGAGCACAGCAAACTCATCTAAAATGAGCAGTTCAGCCTCCTGTGTGTCTCCTTTACTGTCTGCCTTCAGAAGCTCCTCCTCAGCTACCACTTTTACAGTCTTTTTCTTTAGTTTCTCCAGGGTGGGCAGGAAGTGACTTTTCAGCAGGTCCGCACGAGCCTTACTGATGATGGGTTGCACATAAACTGAACAGTGAATGAAAAAGATCTGATTTTATTTCGTATATTTAATAGTCAAGAAATGCAACAATTTCTTAACTGATTATATCTCCTAAGTCTATATAATCCAACAGTACCTGCAATTCTCTTCATCCATGAGGCCTCGTCAATGCCCAGATTGTTATTAAGGATTTTGAGGATGTTGCCAAGGATGAGGCTGAGATTCTCCGAGGTGACGGTAGTACAGGAAATGCTTCCACCACTGGCAGGCTGATTTTCAGGGCCATTTTCCCACCAATAGGACAAATAGGTACAAAGCATGGGCAGCACCACCTCGATCACATGGGGCATTTCAGTGTAACGGGCTCCAGACTCAGCCATGTCATTGATGTCCTTCATGAGCCCATCAAGCCGCGGCATTCCAGGACACATCTCTTCAACTGATTCTCGTACACCCAGCACTGAAACAACGCAAGGATTTGTGGTGAGAGCAACTTTAGCATCAACAGGTTATGCTGTTTTACATTTATCTTTTGGTAGTGGCGGCTATTTTTTCTAGAATGATAAATGCTGGACTTTTATCACCCATTTGAAACTCACCAGCTCGATCTCTGGCACTCTTGGTATTAAAAACAGAGCAGGGGTTGTGCGTGTTGAGCTTTGGCTCCAGGAAGGCTACGGGCATGGCGCCAGCAAGAGTAGCTAGGCACTGACCAAGAGCTGGCAGCTGCCTTAGAGATACAAAATGTATTAAATGGCAGTGGGTTTTTTTCCTCTGCTAAGTTATTTTCACTTAAAACACTAAGCTAAGGATACCTTTCGACATAGATGTTCTTTCCAGTACCAAGCGCGAAGAGGCTGGTCAAGATTCGATAGCAGGACACCTGGACATCATCCACTGATGAAAAATAATATGACAGATTCTTTATGAAAAACTAAAAGTCACATACTCTCTGTACAAATATGTAGTCAAGGTTAAAGTGCATGCATAACAATGAACTATTTAGAACTAATCTTTATTACTCAGTTCTACTATGAAAACAGCATTCTGTAGTATATTGGAATAGGTCTTACATGTAAGAATTGTTCAATCACAGTTAATATAAATGTTTTCCTGCTTCGAAGCAAAACAACCCACCACCTTTGATTATTTCCTATTCTGTAAGGACTTACAAAGCAGATCTACTCC
Source organism: Apricaphanius iberus (assembly GCA_028564705.1). Taxonomy (NCBI): domain Eukaryota; kingdom Metazoa; phylum Chordata; class Actinopteri; order Cyprinodontiformes; family Aphaniidae; genus Apricaphanius; species Apricaphanius iberus. Next base: position 374,223 of record JAPXFQ010000694.1, on the reverse strand, counting down.
AAAGTGGTGTTGAGTGATGTGCTCAAACAGAGCCGTTAGGATGGGAAGCAAAGCCACCGTTGTGTAGTTAATATTCTGTGACACGCCTTTCATCTGGGAGCGAGAATGAGTGAACTTCCCCAGTTTCAGGTTCTCAAAGGTCTTCTCCAAGTCCTCTGCAGCATTCTCAAAGAACGTTCTCAGCCCCACCCTGACCTGCTCTGAGCCTGACTTCATCACTGTCCTGTTAGATTTAAAAGCAACACAGAAAAAGATTCGAAAGGAAATAAATTGGTACGGAAAAGCTGGTGTATACGGCACAGATACTACTTACTATGCTGAAATGCAATTACTACAATCTCACAGTTTGAAACAGTTTCAGACATGATGTAAAATACTTGAGCATCTGTCTGTCTGTCTGTCTGTCTGTCTGTCTGTCTGTCTGTCTGTCTGTCTGTCTGTCCAAACACACTGTGTAATGAATTATTTATCCAGTGATCTGGGAGAAAATTAAAATTCAAGGTGATTAATATGATTAGCGTGTTTGCTTTCAGCATTTCACAGTTCATAACAAAAGTAAATAAATTACCCATTGTTAGGCCTGGATGTGTCACGGAACAAAGAAGGGAGAGATGAGAAACGCTTATTTGGGCATCAATTGTAGCTCTTCAGCAAAAACAAGACACCAAAATGCAATGCTGATTTAGCCTCATTATGCTAGAGCTACATTAACAAACGGTACATTGTCTCTAAAGAGCATTATGAGCCTCAGGCAACAAGTACTGCATGAAATATGTTCTGCCTTGCATTAATATCAGTGGAAGCTATTTGTTAATATCAGTATCTCCCAAAAGAATACTCAAAAAAACTATGAACTGATAAGGATCATGGTCATATTAGATCCACTTAACAGGAAAAAGGTGTCAATGACTTTGAAAACGGTTCATGGTTAGTTAAAATGATGACACTTGAGTTTTTTGGGGGTTTTTTTGTCTTTCAGGAGGGATGCTGAAAGCTGCCAAGTTTTGTGTGTTTTGAGTTTTGCCTAATTTGTACCCACCTGGTGTCCAGAGTGTGTGCCAGGATGTGCAGACAGCTGACCATGGTGGTGGAGTCACTCCCTACAAAACAACACAAAGTTATTAGCATGAATACACAACAGAATTTTCTTTTGGCTTTTTTGATATGACTCTCACGAAAACTTTTAACTGATTGGAAGGTTTATATAATTGTATTGAAATTACTTTTGTTGTAAAGTGCCTTGAGATGACATTTGTTGTGGACTGCCACTATATGAATAAAAGTGAATTGAATTGAAAAATTGAATTGAAGGACATAATTAAATAAATCCAGAAATGAAAGAGTGACTTTGCAAGAGGTGCCGATAATTCTGACTCGATTTTGTGAACTGAATTTAGTTTTGACACATTCTTTTCTCTTTATCTGTTTTTTTCATGAAAATGTAAATGAAGTGCCTATAAATTTATTGTTCAGTTTCTGTTCATACTAACTTGTTCCTACAAAAATAAACAAGTCAATAAAGCTACAATAATGTTGCCTCTTGGATATAGTCTCACAGCAAAAGATGTCAAAACCTGGCACAGATGAGTGCACAGAATGCTAAAAATCACAGAGGTGTTGTCATTGGATGATTTTTTTCCCCCGAATCATGCAGCCCTATTTTTTTAACGTCCATTGGCAATTTCACAGAGAGACATTCTTAAAACTAGCTAAGCAAAAGTGTGTAGGGTATGATTTATAAAACACAAAAACTCATATGCAAACACCTCACTAATAAGTATCAGCTTACCAAAAAGAGAAATCCTATGTCTGACAAGAGCTGCCAGTTTACAAAATAGGCTGGAGCATGATAAGCAGAAAAAAGGGAGAAAAATTTCAAAATTACAGTGACTTACGGAAATTAAGTGATTCAGATTTCAGGCAGAAAACATGTAATGAATCACACTAATATGATGCAGAGCAGCTGCCAGAAAGCATATGAGTTGCTACCTGGTGACCATTTCCTTCTCTTTGTTCGAGGCGTAACCACTGCTGCTTAGGTTTTTGTTGGGAGAGGAGAGGAAATACAGAGAATGGTTCTTAAAGTATTGATCGATGAGTGGGAGAAGAACCTGAAGAAGATAAAAAATTACTGTACTGATTTGATAAACTGCATAATAAGCCATTTCTATTTAGATATTAGAATTTGTCAGTCTTCCTTACTTTGGCAAAAAACTTGATTTCTTGTTCATGAGGGGACCTGTCTGTTTTTCCACTGGCTGCCATTGCCTCTGGATTGGATAAAAATATACCATATTTCAAGAAATAAGAAATTTGCAAATCTCCTTTAATTCTAGGTTATAGTACCATACCTAAGTGGGCGATGAAGTCCTGGGCTGAATCAACATACTTCAGCAGTTTCTTGAGGAATTTATAGGCAAACCTTTTTTCCATGGAAGAGGAATCTTGCTCTAAATCTTTCAAACCTCTGCAACATAAGACCCTGTCTGTAAAAAGCCATTCCTTAACCCCCAAATTCACTTTTGATAGCTTTTAATAAATCAGTCAATAAACCAGTGGTAGTTATAAAGTGCTGCTAGGACCTTAATATACTATTAGTCACATAGTCACTGCAAACTGACCTTGTGATACTGTAGCCATTAATCTGCAGAAAGCGAAAAAGGTCCAGGGCTTTTTCTCGATCACGGGCCTTCTCCTTGGCTGTCAGCGTGTCATAGGGCACCAGCAGAGGATGAGTTCCACCGCCTGAAATGACAATTGGCCCTGTGGTCAGACAGGATTTACTCTCTTACCACTCAATGCGTGAGGGCAAACAGAGAGCCTTGACCTAATTTGTCAAGAACACTGAGGCACTCACGCATATGTACAGAAGAATATAATAAAAGGCAACAATAACATCCACAGAGGGCCTTTCGATCTATCCACCTGCATGCATCAAAAGTCTTTACCGGTCTGTTTGGTTGGTGTCTTTGTGCGTTTTGCATTCCTAATATACTTCACCTCTGCTTCCAAGGTCACTTTTCTTCTTCTTAGCCCATATGTTATGGTAATTTTCAGCCATTACTTCTACCATCCCCTTGAAGCAAAGACAAAATGAGACAAACTCAGTGAGGAACAGTTTTCCCGCCCACAAATCTAAATCACATTCATGACAGACTGCTTTGATCTCAAGTGCAGTTACAAGCTCGTTGAGTTTAAAGAAGAAAAAAAAGCTAATGTGGAGCTTCTCACCTGCAGTTCTCTGGACAAAATCACATTGGTTGTGTCTATTGGGCTGGGATTAAAGCCATTAGACTGGAAACACATGTAGGTTTAGAGTGAGACAGTGTCAGCATTCAGCGACAATTAAACTGTTTGATAAAAAGCAAGAGTTATGCCTTTCATAAAAGATTTCTTAAAAGAGCACTCATTAATATGAGAGCTTCTGTGGAAAGAGATTAAGAACAAAGTAATTTGAGTAATTTGCATGAATCCTTACAAGTGGCCCTGCAATGAAAATAAGAACGTCTGAGAACAACTAAAAACTTGGACAAATACTTTAAAAACTCCAGATAGTAATAATAATTACTGTTGGACAAATAGCAACTGTCGTGGTTTTAGCTGAGTCACTGTGTTCTGTTATTCTCTCATTTCAAGCAGAAAATGTAGCATTTAGTATTTTTGTATGTCTATGCTCTACACCTTGCTAAAGTATTTATATGCTCTGCATCCTCTCATATTCTTACAGATATTTTGTTGGGATTTTGTATGACAGACCAACAGAGAGTCAGACATGATTGCGAAGTGAAAAAAAAACAAAAAAATAACTATATACATAGTTTTCAACGATTTTTATTTATTTTCTAAAATCATGGTAGCATGCATTTGAGTCAATTATGTTTAGAAACACCATTTGATTCCTGCAGTTACAGTGGTAAGTCTGTTGGGGTTTGACTTTAGCAACATGGCACATTTTTCTTTGCCAAGTAGCTGAAATTCACTCCACAAATATAACTTATTCTCAATTTAATCAGCCATAGTAACTGGATCTGGACAAAGTTCCTGCAGTTTTGAGTCTTGCTTCAGTATGTCATGCTAAGCTACTGCAGGCTGCTAGCAGTGAGTGAAAACAGCTATCCAGGAAGATTAATGTTGAAGCACCAGCCAGTGGGCATGCAGGTCCCACACAGGGACTCTGATTGGCTGATGGTCTCATTTAATGGACAAATGCTCTTTTGAAATACATAAGCGATTGGGGAAAACACCATAATGAAATAAAAGCGGATTTTGAGATAAAAATGTTAGGATAAAAACTAAAAAAATTAAATAAAAATGACCAAAAAATAAAATGTATTATAAAAACTTTAACTTTTTAAAATCAAATAATGTTTCATATTAAATGCATTATAAAAGAAAAAAAATATTTAATAATAATAAGCTCAGACCTTTATATGTATTGTTTTTTTTTCACAATTTCGTTGTCACATTATATATTTGTCTATTATTTCTTAATGTAGACATTTATATCATAAGGTTTTATTTATTTATTTAAGTTTGAGCACGTTGGTGATCCATAGTGAACAAACAGCATCATGAATATCAAGAAATATGGCAGACAGATCATGGGAAAAAAAATCATGGGTTAGGGTTAGTGGAGATATTTAGTTTGGTAGTGCAGATTTACAACAGATTTAGTGAATTTTGATAGTGAAAAACTATCTAAAGCTCTTGAAATTCCTTTTTTTTCTGTTCAATCCATTATCTATTAATTTAAATGTGTGGAACAACTGTCTAAGAGCAATTGGTTTATCTACACACCATACTTTGCATGTATCGTTTCCTTCCACTTAACAATAATGCACTACCTCATGTTGTTCTAAAACCTAAAATTCTAATATATACACTGGTGTTTGAATGTATTACCAGACAAAACATTAAAAAGGTTTGCGAGGTAAGAAAACTCTTGGAATAAAGTGTATTATGTTTTTTCCTAGCAGTAGAAATCTCTGTAAAATTCTGCATCACATTAACAAAGCATTTATTTTGGTATGGTAACAGTTTGCCCTGTTTTCTGGGTCTGATTAACTAGTGAAAATAATAATAATAATAATAATAATAATAATAATAATAATAATAATAATAATAATAATAATAGTACAGTATAGAAAAATGTCTGTATTTAATTTTTCTGACAGAAAATGAATAAACTGTACCTGAGAAGCTTGAGATATTTTCCTTATTTTCTCATTTTCCCTCTGCAGAGACAGGCTCTCTCCATCCTTTGTCCTGTCAATGCTCCAGCCCATGGCCAGCATGCTTTTCAGAGAATCCCTAATTGGTAATCTGTAAATCTCCTTCTCCTACCAAACAATTATAAAAATTGAAAACAGAACTTAAACAAAGATTCTTTTCTTTTCACGGTATTTCTCTGCTGTGCTGTTTTTTTTTTTTTACCTTTTCTGTCAGGGCTTTATAGGTCCTTAACTGAGGATGGATTTTCATTTTCTCATCCACACAGTCCCCATATTTCCACCCCAGCAGCACCTGAGGCACAAGCAGAGACAACACTTGAAAGAGAAATTACATTTACTGATCCTCCCACGGTCTTTTGTTTACTACATGTGTTATTTAAAATAACTTATTTATGAGTTGAATAGCCAAATATGACAAGTTAAAGAGTTAAGATGCATTTAGCATTTGCTAAAGTAAGCTTTAGACAGTTAAAAAAAATAAAAATGCAGTCTGAGCAGTCAGAGTAGGATAATAAGATTTACAAGCAACAATAATTGTCATCATATCATTTAATTCTTTTGCATCATATTCTTCCCCAAAGTGAAACGTTTTCAGTGCCCTAATCATTTTCTCATAACAGCCATAACGCTTTCATTGCAGTAATCGCTGTTAAATAACCCACATTTTCCTAAATTTCACCCATATTCCAAGCTCTTATTTCTTATATTACCTTCTCTGCAGACCATTTCTCATGGCAATGCTCGGCATATTTGTTGGTAAAATGTTCAAGCTTTTCCGGTAACACAATGCTAGAAAAAGAGGGTGACAATTAATCCCTGACACATGTTAGCAAGGTCGTTAGCATGTAATTATGCAATATATTCAGTCACATTGATGCATTTTTCCCATTGATTTTAGACTCTATAATGGCTTACTTAGCTGTATTGATGGGTTTGGGGTCAAAGTTTCCCTGAGCATCCACAGAAACAGGCTTTTCAATGGCCGTGCTAATGGAGGCATCCACATAGTCTGGTGGCAGAGCTCCAGCTATAGCACTGAGACAAGGCATGGCCATCTTAAATAGCTCTGGGTCATACTTCTGCAAAGGGAAAGAAAAAATGCAGAATTTATCAAATAAATTATGTTACACGTTTCACAGAAGGAGTTCCCCTCAACAAATCCAGTAATGTGTTTTACATTTAATTTCAAAATGGATGAGCAAGTGGAAGAGGCATTAATGAAGAAGTATTCTAAAGTCTGAAGAAACAGCACACTTGAGGACTTGGATCAATGATGGGCTGCCCAGATATTGATGTTTTCAGCCCAACTCTTTGCACAGCCTGTGTCCATGATGGGCCATTTAGTGAGATGTGCTGAGTCTGGCTGTCCGCAATGCTAACAAGTCAAAAAGCATTTCATTGCAAAGATAAAAATTAATAAAACATTGCCAAGTTTTTTTTTCTTCATCTGTATATCAGTTTTCAGATCTACTTTGTATAATTTGCTTTCTTAGCCCACAACAACAGATAATCACCAGAAAGGCAAAGCAGTGCAAAATAAATACTAAAAAGCTCATAGCTTGAATCTGGTACAACCCATACCTTTACTTCTTGTAACTAATTAACTTTGTACATGGTCCCTGTCTTAAATAAACCAATAAACTAAAATAAAATCTGATTAATAAAGTTGTTTGTTTAGACATTTTTCCTCATACATACAAACATACAGAGCTTTTTACTTTAAAATATAATACAATTGCACATTCTTTATGTTGTATTATAAGCATTTGGAGTGCAGCTGGTTGAGTGTGGTTGGTATGACTACAAAACTGCTATGCCACATAGTTCCATGCAACATTTTTTTTTCACGCTACTCTGTGAGTTTCACTGTGGCACCACTTACAGTGGGGCAAAAAAGTATTTAGTCAGCCACCGATTGTGCAAGTTCTCCCACTTAAAATGATGATAGAGGTCAGTAATTTTCATCATAGGTACACTTCAACTATGAGAGACAGAATTTGAAAAAAAATCCAGGAATTCACATTGTAGGATTTTTAAAGAATTTATTTGTAAGTTATGGTGGATAATAAGTATTTGGTCACTTCAAACAAGGAAGATCTCTGGCTCTCACAGACCTGTAACTTCCTCTTTAAGAAGCTCTTCTGTCCTCCACTCGTTACCTGAATTAATGGCCCCTGTTTGAACTCGTTATCTGTATAAAAGACACCTGTCCACAGCCTCAAACAGTCAGACTCCAAACTCCACTATGGCCAAGACCAAAGAGCTTTCGAAGGACACCAGGAAAAGAATTGTAGACCTGCACCTGACAGGGCAGAGTGAATCTACAATAGGCAAGCAGCTTGGTGTGAAAAAATCAACTGTGGGAGCAATTATCAGAAAATGGAAGACATACAAGACCACTGATAATCTCCCTCAAACTGGGGCTCCACACAAGATCTCATCCCGTGGGGTCAAAATTATCATGAGAACGGTGAGCAAGAATCCCAGAACCACACGGGGGGATCTGGTGAATGACCTGCAGAGAGCTGGGACCAAAGTAACAAAGGTTACCATCAGTAACACACTACAACGACAGGGAATCAAATCCTGCAGTACCAGACGTGTCCCCCTGCTTAAGCCAGTGCATGTCCAGGCCCATCTGAAGTTTGCCTGGATGATACAGCAGAGGATTTGGAGAATTTTATGTGGTCAGATGAAACCAAAGTAGAACTTTTTGGTATAAGCTCAACTCGTCGTGTTTGGAGGAAGAAGAATACTGAGTTGCATCCCAAAAACACCATACCTACTGTGAAGCATGGGGGTGGAAACATCATGCTTTGGGGCTGTTTTTCTGCTAAGGGGACAGGACGACTGATCCGTGTTAAGGAAAGAACTAATGGGGCCATGTATCGTGAGATTTTGAGCCAAAACCTCCTTCCATCAGTGAGAGCTTTGAAGATGAAACGTGGCTGGGCCTTCCAATATGACAATGATCCCAAACACACCGCCCGGGCAACGAAGGAGTGGCTCCGTAAGAAGCATTTGAAAGTCCTGGACTGGCCTAGCCAGTCTCCAGACCTCAACCCCATAGAAAATCTGTGGAGAGAGTTGAAAGTCCGTGTTGCTCGGCAACAGCCCCAAAACATCACTGCTCTCGAGAAGATCTGCATGGAGGAATGGGCCAAAATATGAGCTACTGTGTGTGCAAACCTGGTAAAGACCTAGAGTAATCGTTTGACCTCTGTTATTGCCAACAAAGGTTATATTACAGTATTGAGTTGAATTTTTGCTATTGACCAAATACTTATTTTCCACCATAATTTACAAATAAATTCTTTAAAAATCCTACAATGTGAATTCCTGGATTTTTTTTTCAAATTCTGTCTCTCACAGTTTAAGTGTACTTATGATGAAAATTACTGACCTCTATCATTATTTTAAGTGGGAGAACTTGCACAATCGGTGGCTGACTAAATACTTTTTTGCCCCACTGTATGTCCCTAGGTGATTTACATGGGGGAAAAAAACTTTCACACTCTTACCCTCTGGGACAGAGAATCAAACACCCCCCAGAAGATCCTCTTGGTGAGCAAAAGTTCATCTTCAGATGCTGTGCCGAAGCTGCCCCATCCCGACGGGAGGCAGTAGTACTTCCAGTTCTGCTCATAGTGGTTGGTTAGAAGCTGGATGCAATGGTAAAAGATTCAATAGACTGGATTCAATATAAAATAGGTATAAAATGAGAAAAAAAAAGAAAAAAGGTGTTGTTTCTAACCCTCAGAGGCATCTTGCAGTATTCAGTCAGCAAGGGCACATCAAAGACGAGACGGTGCAGAAGCTGCTGCAGCATCGAGGGACGGAGGTGCCTGTAACAGTGGAGTGAGACAGAGATCATGCTTTTGCCCTGGGCACATTCAAATTTTAGTCAAGTGCATCTCACTGACATACAAGAATAAATAAATAAACTGATCTGAGAGTTAAGATATAATTTCCCTGGACAATCAATAAAAATTCATTTATTTATTTTTTCCCAGGTGGAAAAAAGTGTTATTCCTGGCAGGAGAAACTTTAAATCTTTTCCTGTGTTTCTTACTTGCAAATAGACAGTAAGCACTCTTCTATGGCATCCCTCTGTGCCTTGGTCAGTGAGCGGCCCTTGGAGAGCCGGTAGATAGTGTGCAGGGTGGAGTCGATAAGGGTGGCGTGGTGCTCGGTGCCAGCAAAGAGAGGTGCACAGCGGGTAAGGAGGGGCAGCATGGCTGAGCCGATGTACCGATTCATAGCCAGGGCAGTTTCAGTGGTACACAGACCGTCCTGAAGAGGGAAAAATATTGTTTTTGCACAACACACACTAGACATGCTTCTATCTACTTTTAAGAGTTAATCTAAAACTAAGAATTGCAAGAAGTTTGTTTAGACATAAACTCCCAGAACAATCCTAAATATGAGATTTAAAAACAGAAGTCATGGGCTATAAATGAGCTATAGATGGGCTTTACGTGTGAAAATCACATAATTATGTGGATACGATACTGTATATCTTCCTACAAATTACTGGTTCTTAAGTTCATATTATCATAGCAATGTATTTTTTTCCCCCACATCGCTGTCAACTGTAATTACTGTATCCAGAGTGGTAGCCGCCCTCAGGTCAGGGAGGAAGCCAACTTCAAGCAGATGAAGCAAAAAGCTTTGGTCTTCAATACCGTAGACCCTGTCTAAAAACAACACCATCGGAGCTTTGTGGTCGGGACAGAAGTTTGCTGACATGTCAGGCTCAGTTACTGATCCATCTGAGAAGAACAAAAACAGACAGCAAACAGCAGGTCAACGTTTAAACAGCCACACATGTATGTAGTAGTAAAAATAGCAAGGAAAACATATACATCACATGATGCCAAGTCATTCCTGTTTAGGTTAGCCATGTTTATTCATCACACTGTAGTTTTCTGGTACTGGACAATCAGCTTGCTTCAGCTTCCTTGTTTGCTTGCTGAGAAAACTGGTGTGCCAGTGTTCAAAGCAGCAAATCTAACAGCCAATCTTGTCATGCTTATGCAGACCAATCAATAGAGCAAAACAGCTAGCCATAGATTTATTTGACTAACTGTGAGTGCCCTGCATAGCTTTGTGCTTATCAAACATAAATAAAATCCATAACTCCATCTTTTGCATGAAATGTGCACAGACTTGTATGATGGTATTATGATATGCATGCATATAACATTGAGTAAATATAGAATAAGTTAAAAGGGGAAGCATCCTGAAAGGTACCTTTGTTGATAATGGGTGTTTTGAGGGGAATGCTGATAATTCCTACAAGGTCTTCAGTGGGCACAAGAGATCGTAGTATTGCTCTAATGCGCAGAGCTTCACCTTTCCCCTTGTTGATGAGCTGAACAAAGAAAATTTAGGACAGGATGGATACAAAATATTATTGATATTGCAGTCAGATTACATTGTTTTTTTTCTGCTGTCAAATCCCAAATAAGACTGTTTCAAAAGATGCACCGGCAGCATATCCGGATGATATTGCCACAACGGTGTGCTCTATTAATTCAGCATGCTGGCATGGCAGGGCAACAATATTGCACCATTTGTGCCACCAATATGATAGTAAAATAACCACAACGCCGGACTTGAACAGTTATGGATGTCCAAAGGCCCCCTGATGCCACCTCCCCTTTGCAGCAAAGTGGCACCATTGTTTTGGAGACAGGTTATAGACTATAGCAAAAAAACTGTATATCTCTGACTGGATATAAGCTAAAAATTGCATGAATAGGAACATGTAGTTGTCTTTGAGGTATAAGCAGCTCACTTGCATGGACATGAATATGTTAGTCAATCCCTTTAAGCTGATAAAAATCAGAGCACAAAAGTGCCATTTTACAGTTTTGCCATTTTGGTCATTTCAACTTATCCACCTAATGACAGCAATTTGTGTAGGCCTTGTATGTTTTTAATCAAATTAGTAAATGTCTGGTATCAGTACATACAAAGAAGACTGGTAATACAACATAATAGTTGATAGGTTTTATTCTATCAGTCTCTCAACATCTCTCTGTCAAGAAAGATTCTTGATTCCTTTTTAAAAAACAGAACTCGTCTTTTTTTTAAAGAAATTCACAAAGAAAAAAAACTATATTTTCAGTCAGTTGTGCAAAAAATACAGATTGTACATATCAGGAATATATTATGAGTATGTATTTTGCATGACAGCTGAAAATGTTACCTGTATGATTAGTTTCTTTTTCTGGAAATATTTGTAAAACCCTGTCCCATTTTTTATACACATAATGACATCAACTCTAATTTCTATTTAAATAGTTGTTACCTCCATACAGCAGGAAGGCTAGGAAAATGGTAAAGAGTGCTGGTAGTTATAGTTCTTAAAGGGAAATCAGAAACCAACAAAATCAGCATGAGTGGGGACTTCACAAAAACCAGAAAACATAAGTGATCTCTGGTCAGTACTTCTCTAAGCAAATATTTAGTAAAAGCAACCCAAATATCACTACATCCCAAAAGAACGTACATGCATTTCAGGAGCACAGCGTCCCAACAGGTCAATGAGGGCAGAGTAGAATGACATGATGGCATTGCCCATGTGGACCACTTCCTCCTCATCGTCACCATCAGCAGATCTGTCAGAGAAAAGCAAATAAAAGAGGATAAAAAAATTGTTCATAGGGCGCTATATGATGACTCAAGCATCAAAGGATGAGCAGCTGATCTTCACTTTGATCTATTTAATATCGGTGACTCACAGATCAGAGCTGACTCGATGCACAGAGCTTGGCAGGTCCAAAGCAGGAGTCTCAGAGATCTTAATAGCCTCCTTCATTGCAGCCAGCAGACCGTTTCCACCCTCTCCTCTTAGGGCAGGACCAAAACACTCTGGACGACGGATGAGCAGTTTGACCACAACGCTGGAGTTCTCTTCCACACTCTCTCCTTGAACATAAAATAATACTCCTATGAGTTTGTATATTCAGGGTAATATAGCAAGCTTACTCTTTATAAATGGATGTTCATCATACATACAACACCATTAGTTGCTCTAACATAGGCTGGGAAAATAAATTCTTTGAAGCCTTTGATTTTTACACAGAAAAAAAAATTTGCAAAAACATACTGAATGGAAGAGAAACCAGTGGTTAGAAGCAGTCATACCATTAACAAAGACTGCAAAGCGCAAGAAGGAGAGATAACGCTCCCCTTCTATGGGGTTCCAGCCAATGTCCGGATAACCTTTAGCCAGAAGCATCGGACAGCTCTGCAGACCACATCCTGCCAGGTATGTGACCACCTACAGATAAATAATGTGGTTTTGATGGTATAAAAAAAAATAAGGCTGATTTTTTGTTGGATATGCTTTATATTTACTCACAATCTTAATGTGAATCTTAGAATCAAACAGAATGAGGGACAAGAAGTTACTTGTCATACCTTGTCTAGATCAGGTTCCTCCAGTGCCAGAGCTAGACCATTGTTGTCCATCACGGAGGATGCAGCTACATCTAGGGGAGTAGAACCTCTCATCGCTGGTGAAGCTAAAATGCCAAAGGGATAAAGTCAGATCCTGATGGATTTTACATTTTATATGCAGGTTCCCGCTCATGCACACTACAACATAACCCCAACAAAAGGTAGGGGGTGCTATTTCCCCTTTATACATTTTTGTAATTTAATATCCTCTAGGATCAAGTTCGGTAGATGTATTAATAGTGGTTCTTCAGTTGCCTTTAAATATATTGAGATCAAAATCATTTGTATCAATTATTTACAATGTAAGCACAAATTTCATGTAGAGCTTTTAAGCACAAATAGCCAAAAATATGTCTTGCTCCAACACACTGATCCTTGCTAGACAGTACTCAAAAGAGCAGAAGAACACTACTGGAGAAAACTCAAAGATTAAACAACTGCAAGTTTCCATTTTCCTTACCTCTAAACTCAGAATGCATGTTTGAAAAATAACTCAAACCTAGCATGACAAACAGAATATCTTAATTGCAAAGCTGAGAGACAAGCAAACAACTATTAGCAATCTAAGGTAACAAAAGGTGTAGTTATTTTGTATTTTATATCCTTAATGAAACACAAATCAAAATTACAAAATAAAAATGTTTATGGTTGTAGCTGTTGTAATACTTTAAGATTTGTATCATGGCTGCACGGGTCTTTCTGCATGGAGTTTGCATGTTTTCCCATGCGTGGGTTCCCTCTGGGTACTCCGGCTTCCTCCCACAGTCCAAAAACATGACTGTCAGATTAACTAATCCATCTAAATTGTCCGTAGGTCTGAGTGTGTGCGTGCGTGGTTGTTTGTCCTGTCTGTCTCTATGTGGCCCTGTGATGGACTGGCGACCTGTCCAGGGTGTACCCCACCACTCGCCCGTTGACAGCTGAAGATAGGCACCAGTCCCCCCGCGACCCCTTGAGGATTAAGCGGCTAAGAAAATGGATGGACGGATAGATTTGTATCATACAGCATACCAAGAAAACTAAGAACGGTGTGTGACATAGTGTAGGGTTATTAAAATTATCTGTTTTACTTTGTTTGAAGCTTAGGAAATTAGGGCTTGATAAGAAGAAGGCATAGATTGTTCTATTTGAGGCTTGAAGGATATTCTTTTTTAAATGTGGCTTTAGAGGTTAAAAAATCTGCCAGTCATATGCATATAAATTGGAAGATATTCTTTGTTTGTTTAGAAAACTATAGACCCCCCAAAGGGAGGAGAACATATAATTTGTTTGAGGATTGAACCCTGAGGCATCCAACTAGAATTACATTAAGTGTAAAAATAGACCCAAAAAAACCCTAACAGTGCTGTTTTAGCTCTATGTAAATGTTTCATACCATTTAATCTAAACAAATTAATGTATATTACTAGCAGTAAAATCATTCTTAGCATGGTGGGCCTACTAAACAAAGCTGTACTTACCCAGCCCTACGCTACTGTTCTCCAGCAGGTAGCTAAGGTGGTCAAACATGGCTTTCTGGTTCTGTCGGCTGATCCGGCAGAAGTAGCAAAGGAAGCGACAACAACTGGCTACCATTTTGGGAAAAGCAATTTCCTGTAAGGTGGCATAAACAAACAAAATGATTTTTTTTTTTTTTACTAATATGTTTTGATCTTGTAATATTTTTTAATGCAACATAATTTGTCATAAGGCTGATTTAAAGATGTTGCTTCACTCTTGGCTCAACCGGTTCTATCTTCAATTACTCCCACTTGCTTGTTGATTTGTAAAAGGGCACTCACACACTGATATTCACTCAGTCTCATTTTGCATTTTCTGTCTTTCTGCCAAGATTCTGTCAGACCATGCCATTAAGGATACCACCATAATTCACACTGTGGTAATTCTGAATAAGGTTTAAACTTTTATCATTTAGAAAGTAAAAGTCTGTTTTAATTAGCTTGCATGATAGTAAAGAAATGTTTTGTCAAGTATTGTTTATGCAGGAAAGCTTTTAAGTCATAAAACTCTGGGGTGAGTTTTTATTGCAAGCTGTAAAAGCAAGAATGTTTAGATAAGAAACTGGGAGAAAAGTTTTTGGAGAAGCAGATAGCCATTTAACCATAAATTTTTATAATGAACCTTTGACCCAGAACAGAGACGATTCCTTTTCTGACTGCATAATTCTCTGACAGCAAATCATGGCTAAGAGACTGTTTGGAAATGATCTGATTGGAGTAAGATTGGAGAGATTATAAACGCCCAGAGGCCCGCTTGTCTATAAAGCTGTGAAATAAAGATCAGTTAATTGTTCAGATTTCTTTAAGTCTGGACCACAGAGGCACTGACGGGGGCAAAATTCCTCTGTAAAACTGCAATTTGTTAATCTGTTCAAAATAAATGTTAAACTGGAAATTGGCTCCATTTTGTCTCTGCTTGAACATGCATTGAATTACTTATGATAATTATTTAATTCAACAAGATGGTGACCCCGATCTGTGTGCAGTGTTTTTGGACCAAAAAATCCAGTTATTTTTTAAGTTAATTAACGGACATGTATTTGCTCTATTGACAGTTTGCGCAGAGTTGCGTAGTTTTTTAATTCTATTGATTGGTTAATCTAACATTGGGTAATGTTGTCATGCAAGTTAAATATGTTTTTTGTTTTGAGCAGATTCACTATTGCATGCCCGGAGTGTGTTGAAGCTGCTCTGAGGTCTGTGTCTGTCTTCTGAGCAGGACTGCGACTGCTTTGTGCTCCGCAGAGAGACACCGGTGCCTGCTGGGAGATGGAGTTTCTTACTCTTTTCTCCGGGGGGGACGGAGAGGACAATGGAGCAGACGGACCGATATCTTCAACGACTCAAATCGGAGCCACAAGTGCGGATCGATACTCGACGAGTTGGCCACTCTACCCAGATAAGGACGCTTTTCTGGACGCTCCCAGGCTACGAGCGACATAGCAGCAGGAAGGGCCTGGGTCGCCCTCTGTTAAGTCTATCGGATTACCTGGGAGAGGGGCTGCGTATAATTCCAGACGCGTGGCTGAGCACCACGAACGGAATTGTGTTAATGGTCCGGCATTGGTTTGTTGGTGAGCTCCGACGAGGTTAGTGTTTTAAATTCTGCTTGTACAAGAGTGTATTACTGTGTGTGTGTGAGATGTTTTTTACGCAGGCGCTTGGCGAGAAGTGCTGGTGATGTTGCGTTCTGGGTTAAAATTTTATAGTATAAATAATGAACTCGAGTATAATAAATAAATTAACATAGATAAATAAATATATAACTGAATATGATGGATAACTGAAATTAAATATCTATAAGAATTAGTTGTGAACATTTACGACAGGCCATCAGAGCGGCCGCCCTAAGCTAGGAGCTAATTCTGTCTGAGTTGTTTGCTTGATAGCACGGCTAACATACGATAGCTGTGCCTATATGTTTTGAGAAATAAATTAGTGGTTATAGGCGGTTTTCTGCCATCTGTTCGAGTCTTTTGAGGGGTTTTCTGGAAGCCGGCGCCAGGAAATTTCTCAAAGCGGACTACGAAACTTGTAACAGACTGGTCTGAACCTCCGCGATAAAATAATTAATAAGGTCTAAAAGCCACCGCTTATAATGTTGTGTTTTTTGTTAATGGTTTTGGGCTGTAACGGACGTAGTTGAATCGGTGTTTGCTGTGCGGGACGGCTAAAATTGGAAAAATATGTTTCAGTCCGCGTGGACGAACAGGAGATGTTTTGTTCGTGCCGAATTAAAGTTTGGTACAGTGGTATAAATTGTGCGGATTAAGTCCTGGTATTGCGGTAAGTCATCTTCTAAAGTGTTTGTTGTGATTTTTTGGAGTGTTTTCGCCGTACGTTTTGTACTGTTTTGGCTTTCGTTTCACAGAGAACTCTAACGGTAGCACGTTGCTATAGGCTGTTGTGCTAAGTTAGCGGTGGTGGCTAACTGCATGTTCTATGTGTTGCGAGCTGAAAGTTGATTTTGGATGGAAAGTGATTACAGACTCCTGCAGACGAATGCCGTGTTAAGACTTAAACGAATTTGGATCTTGTTACATTTTTCTGGTTAATTAGGATGTAAAACGGCCTCGGGAAAACTGCTCAGATAACTTTTGGTTGCTACTCCCTTTCGGCAATGGTTTAGCACATTTCTACGAAGGGCAATTTTTAAGGTGTTTCATGTTTAACTGAACTGTTACGGTACGGAGATTACAGATTAACAAGTACATGCTGAATTTGGTTAACTGGTTTTACGAGGAGAGCATGTAAATTTATTTGGGATAATTATGCATGTTACAATTAAACGAAAATGATTAAGAACAGTTACTCATGAATCGATTCTGACTTGGTGTAGTTTTAATTTTTGATTTCATCTTTAAAATTAAAAAGAGGGAGTTTATAGTCAAAATAAAAGATGCATTTTTGAATCTTTAAATAGGTGGATTTTTTGCTTTTTTGATTGATCTAAGCAGGAGTTGTTAAGTTGGCCTAAATAAAGATAAAGCTATAAGTATTAATTATAAGCATTTAACGAAAAGCAAACGGTATTAATTGGAAAGCAACAAACTGGTTTAAATTATTTTAATAAGCACCGTGTTGAATGGTACAGAAAATGAGTCTGTGATTTAAATAAGTATCATTTATGCTAAAATTATGTTTGGCTTATTTCTGATGGCTCTATAGACTTTAGAAATATAGCTTGGTCTCTGAATGAATGACCTAAAGGAGACTGGTGTTACAATTATTTACACAATTGAACATTCTTAAGGATTTTCTGGACACTAAATGCTTATTGGAGTTATCAAATTTCAACTGGGGCTCAAGAAGTAACCCAGCATATTTCAATTCCGTTACAAATTAAATGTTTTTACCATGCAAAACAACACTTATCATAGTGATAGTTTATAAACTAGTGGGATTTGAATGTTTGGTTTTAAAAAAAGAAAACATTAAAACACAGAGTCATCTTTAAGTAATCAGTTTGTTTTTTAACAGACTGGGGATAAATTTGGAATTGGTCTAAGGATTGAAAGTAACAATTAAAGTCTTAGGTAGATTTATTTAAGAACAAATAATGAATGTGACCGAATGATGGTTTAATTTGAAAGTAAGAAGTAAATTCTAAATTCATTTATTCTGATCGTGTAGAGGCAAAATGTGATTGGACCAGCTACATTGAAGTAATTTTTACCATATATTTGAATGCACATTTTGTTTTGACAAATAAGAATCGGTTTTGGTTTTGAAATTTAAGATTAAGCTAGTTTATTTGATGAATGAGAGTAAATTTACAGGTCCTAAAACATTTTGGAATAGATCTGATCCTAGAATAATGACATAATATATCATTTGATTAGTGGGGACTCTGTAACTGACAATTTATTTAGATTTTTGATTTTATTTTCTTTATTTTTTCTTTTATTTTTTGTTTTTTCCTCTTTCTCTCTCAAAATTTATATATTTGGTTCGATTTGGATTATGACCCAGATTTTTGAACTGCGGTCTGTTTATTAATTAGAACTTTGGAAAATGTTAATTTGGGAAGCTGGATTAAAGAAAACGTGATTCAGTGGTAATGTATTTGACGTCTCTAGAAGCTTCAATTTAATTTGGTGTTTATCATTGGAGAAAAGAAAATAAAAAAAGAAGCCTGAGAGGAAAAGAGGGATACTGAAAAGAAAAATGCTGGTTTTTATTTTTTATTTTATTGCGACTAGTTTTTGTTTAGAGAGATCTCATCTCTTGAACCTTTTTTATTGAATTTTTTGTTTTGTCTTGTTTGACTGCTGAGGGGAATTAGACTATTGTGTATCCTACGAAAATTTAAGAGGAGTTTTAGTTGCAAAAATCACTTTGACTATGTTCAGTTCCTTCACAGAATCAGACAGATGTTTTTGAAGTATGAAAAGTTTTCATTGTTTACAATCAAGAATATTTGGGCAAGTGACCACATTTGGGTTTGTTTAAAGAGGAATCATATAAGCAAAAGTACTTTGAATGGATATTGGATTGTGTTAAAAAAATATATACTTTAGGTTTGGCAAATATTTATAGGGAAGTTGTTTTGTCGGTGATTTAAATCTTGGATTTTTCTTTAGAAATATAGATAGACTTTGAAGTATAGCAAACTGAAGACTGTTTTTTTAAACTATGTTGTGTTATCAGTGAGTACTCTTCTCTGGTTTTGTTTTAAACATTTGATGTTTTTAACCTTTTTCAACATCAACAACAGTTATCTCAATGTAAGTAGCATACTTATATTAGCAGAAATTATTAATTGATTAAAGGGACAGAGTCAGGGAAAAGTGGTGTTAAGTCTGATTACAAAGGGGTTTAGTTCAATATGAGCTATTCGTCTCAACCTCAGTGAAGCGAAACCAGGAGAGCCACTTTTCCATAGCGACTTTTAAAAAAAAGGGATAGAACCTTTGCAGATGGTTATTGCCTTTATTTTTGTTATTGCAATGTTTTAGTGGTGTTTTAGCAATATCTAACAGAAAAATCCAGCCTTTTTGTTTGTTTCTTTTTTGATTTAATTTTGTTTTTCTAAGAACTAAGTGTGTTGATGAGATATTGCGATGCTCCATCTTTATAAATGTTTAATTTACACATGAGATGAAAGAGACATTTATCTAATTGAAAAAATTGAGAAAGGCATTGCATTGATGAAATATAGAATATAAATTGGATGAAAAATGAAGGAATCATTAATTAAAATACGCAGGGGAAGTATTAGAACAACAGTTTAATTAGACGTATAAGGATTGATTATTACTCCTGGTGGAGAGAGCAAACCAGTTGATTGGTATATTTTTACCAGAATTAATATTGAAGAAATTATTACTAGTATAACTGATTGAAGTAAAATTAAAATAGAGCCCACATAGGCAGTCTGAGTGTGGAAGATATTTAAATTCAGCATTCAAGGAAGGAGACTAATGAATATGAAAGTAAAATGTTTGAATGTAACTTGATTTGAATGAGCTGAGAGGATCGACTGTCTGTTTTTTTTTCTTACTCTAATTACATATTTTTTCTCTTTTTCTCATCCTGCAGCAGACAAACCCCTCAGATAAACATTCTTGAGATGGAATTTATGATCCTGGGGAGATGAGATGGGTGGGGGTGCGTGGGCTGATGACGGATAGTGCCAGGCGCCCGCCGTAACGGCCACAGAGAGAAACATCTTTACGACCAGCGCAGAATTACGACTCTTTTGTGCTCTCCTCCCAAACACAGGGAGGCACAGGTGAACTGGAGGCCACCCTAGGGGGGAGCACGTTTCCTCATGCTGAGCTGAACTTTCAAGGACAATATGTGTGAATTCACTTGGCTGGCGTGAGATGGACAGTATCTGCTGAAGAAGTGATGATCTAGACTGTTGATTCAATGTCACTGTTGCTGAATTAACCACAAGAGTGTCTGTTTGTCTGATCGAAGGTGGCCGCGGTTCTACGTATTTTGATAACCCCATGTCTTCCCCAGGATTATCTCCGGGTAAAATACCACCATTTACCGGGAACAAAATTTGGCAGGAAAAATTGGGCCGATAGCAGGGGGTTGCTGGCTGGTGAGAGAGAAAAAACATTTTTTTTCTTTCTTTTACGTTTTCATCCACAGGGATGTACTGAATTTAAGAATCAATTTGGGTAAACAAGCAAATGGATAGTAATCAGTTGAACTGTACACAAAAAGTAAATTCTTGAGCCTGCTCTTGTTTTTAAATCCATTAATGAGGGAGGTGTTTTTTGGTTTAGTTTTTAGGAAAAACAACGGTGTGTCAAAATAATGTGGATTTGCTCTTTCCCCAGGGATTATTTTTTAGATGGGTGAAATAATTTCTTGGCACAATGCAGTTGAATTAGATTGAAAAGGAGTGATCACAAGACCGGATCAAAAAAAAACTGTCTTTTTTAGATGTTTACAAGCTTATGCCCCCAGGATTATCTCCAGGATTCAGCAGCACGTGAGGAGCACACAGTCTCCTCTGGTCACAGCTGACTACAGCTGCTGAAGGCGTCCAAGGTACAGCTCCAGGTCGAAGGTGTGAGGAGTCCGGTGGTTCAGCAAAGTTCCAGATGACAGCTGGGAACACACACAAAGTGCAGCTCCACGCCAACGACGAACCTGGTCGGATTCTGCCTAAGGAGGGTCGTGAAGGGTTTGACCAAGCTGAATCGGAAGCTGGGGCCACAGGCGGCGGGGCCTAGCTCACCCAGAAGGTTGTTTGGGTGGTGATATTACTCATCCAGTTTGATCTATGTGCCAATGAATGAGATGGGCAATTTGGAATTGCCATCTCAAAAGAGGGATCTACAGAGGAAGATCACAACTCACCAATCAGCTGCACAGCAGGTTTTGACCAGCCCACAACGGTGGGCTAAGCTATAGGAAGCGGGGCCTGTCTGTGCATTTGTGTATATTGGGGGAAATGCTCAATTAATGAAGTAATTGGCATTTCAGAGAGTGGTTATTTGCAAATTTGGGAGTAAAAACTGGAACACTAAAAAATAGGAGCCCTCCACACTGATCAGCTCTGTATATCGCTCTCCAGCTGCCAGGAGCCATTGAAGGGGGATAAAATGAGAGTGAAGAAAGAGGATCAGAATACAAATAAAGACTGAACATTTATTAATAATTTTTTGCATTTTACAGGTTGTTTAACTATTTGATTAACTATTTTATTCACAAGTGAAGAGTCGTAACACTGCCTAAAAGGGTTCTTAATACCTTCTATTTCACAGGTTTCTAAACACTTTAAGTTTGATTTCTTTCAGAATATAATATAGTAATAATGTCTATGTTCATGGATTTTCTAAGCTTCTTCCACAGTATTAACATGTATCAAGTCAGATTTAATTATCTCTTCACATGTAAGACATTCTTATACATTGTGGGTTTTTGAATTAGTTTTTGGGAATTGTTAAAATAAATTTTTTGGTTAATGCCAAAAGAGGGTGAATCTATGATTAACAGATTTACATTTTTTAATGGGAGTTAAGGTTAAAAAAGGTACTTTAATAGTTTGTGTTTTGAATTTTAGTCTGAAATACTTCATGTTTTTAAACTGATGAAATTTCTTGGATTTGATTTCTTGCATTTTCAAAATGCTTTACAGGTTTTGATCTTAAGTTCTAAACACTTACGTACAGAGGAGATATCAATCTATTTTAATAAAAAGATTGAAAGAGGGAATTGTGGTAATTCTGCATAAGGTTTAAACTTTTATTATTCAGAAGGTAAAAGACTGTTTATATAGTTTGCATGGTTGTAAAAATGGGTCTGACACTATTGTTTATGCAGGTAAGCTTTTAAGTCATAAAACTCTGGGGTGAGTTTTATTGCAAGCTGTAAAAAACAGGATGTTTAGATAAGAAACTGGGAGAAAAGTTTTTAGAGAAGCAGATAGCCATTTAACCATAAATCTTTATAATGAACCTTTGACCCAGAACAGAGACGACTCATCTTCTGACTCCAGGATTCTCTGAAAGCAAATCATGGCTCAGACACTGTTTGACAATGTTCTGATTGGAGAGATTAGAAACGCCTAGAGGCCCGGTTGTCTATAAAGCTGTGAAATGAAGATCAGTTAATTGTTCAGATTTCTTTAAATCTGGACCACAGAGGAACTGACGGGGGCAAAATTCCTCTGTAAAACTGCGATTTGTTAATCTGTTCAAAATAAATGTTAAACTGGAAATTGGCTCCATTTTGTCTCTGCTTGAACATGCATTGAATTACTTATGATAATTATTTAATTCAACAACACCAAAGAGTTTCACACTAAGATGGAAAATGAACACACTTTATATGGATACAAGCAATATTGATATTAGTGGGAGAGTTTTCACATCTATAGGTGCCTTTCTGATACCTAATGATAAATATTAATAAGTGTAGCTGCAAATATTTTCAAACCTGAGATTTGTCCCCTCCAAGTACGTTCACCATGACCTCCATAACGGTTTCATGCATGCCCAGTATTCTCATCAAGTTTGGGTGCTGGTAAAACACTTTGTTGTTCATAATGTCACTGCAACATAAAATAATGGACTTGAGATATCACTATAAGTGGGTAACAAATCAGACAGACATGTTACCTACATTAGTTATTACACCTTCATAGGTTAACAACAAACCACATGAAATATGATGTTGTAATGTTACACAAACAAAAAAAGTTTAAAGAGTATAATTATTTTTGCAAGGCACCATGTATTTTTGAAGTAAAAATAGTTAAAAAGAATTAGTAAGCAGATCCAGGAACCTACCTGAGTCCATCAATCATGAGCTTCTCCTCCTCTTTCCCCATGCGAACAGACAGTAGAGACCTGATCTGACCGAGGGAGGCCAAGAGGTTGATGGTGTCCTGAACCGAGGCGGCACTGATGGTGTAGGTCTTCCTCATTGCCCGGAGAAGCTCCCCAATGCTGTCATACTGCCTCCTCAGCAAGCTGAACATCTTGCGAACGAGCTTGGGGTCTTGGATGTGACACTCCTGGGCCCAGCTTACCATCGTCTGAGAGATGAGCTCCTTTAGATTAGCTGAAGAGGAAGTCCAGATCACTGTATCATTTTAAGGAACAAGAATTTCAAAAATTCAAATTCCTGCTAAATGAGCATCTGCTATATTTTAAACATCACACAACCAATCACAATGTTTGATAGTGATCTAGTCTACATAAAAATGATGGGTCATCTGCCCTACATATCACATGATGGACAAAGCCAACATGTTAAGAGGAAAGGTTTTAAAATGTTTAAATGATTTAGGAAATTGATTTGGTAACTACTGTGAGTTATAGTTGTCTGAGATCATCAAATGTATTTTAAAGTGGTTTCAATGTGTTTTCATTCTTGTTGTACATTATCGGGCTTACAAAATACATTTCCAGCTTATACTGAGGTAAAATTAACCCTCCTGATGGTTCTTTTAAAAAGGACTAATTTGATTTAGTAGATCACATGTGGGTTACTCCTAATGCTTCATTATAATTGGATCAATAGATTATGCTTGTGTGTGGGAAGAGTACTGCATATTGGTTCTTAAAGTAAAACAAAAACAGCAAGGAAGAGAAAAAAATATCAAAACCATAAACATTTGTCTTGGAGAAATATAACGTTTATTATGATCAGCAAAATATAATTGTAAGGCATAAGCAAAGTACACATTTTCAAAGACCGTTTTACACCTTGAATGCGAATTCGAATAAAATTGTATCTCTATAGAGTTTGATGCAACAGAAGAAGCATTACAAGATCAGCTGTAAGCTGCCAAGATGTGTAAAAATGGTAAAACATGTTGCTAGGCATGGCCCAGTTAATACTTTCAAGGTTTACTAAGGTTTTAACTTTTGCATCGTGGTAAAGTTTCAACAACACAAAAGTTTTTTCCTATATCATTCCTGCAGTTTGCCGCTTAGTGAGATGCCAAATAAAGTTTTCTCCAGCTCAGCGCACAATAGATTAATGCAGAATTGCTTTCTTAAATCTGTTACACTATTTTCCTGGCTGTTTTTGAAATGTGTCTGTTAACAAAAATCACAGGCTACTGATTAAACTTTGAGAGTACCACTCATCACACTTGATAAAGTGACTGTTTATAAACTAGATTTGACAAGCTATTAGCGGCATGACTGCAATGCACCAGGCTACAAGTTGGCCACTTGATCAGATAGTCTCACTAATTACACAGTAAATATCAGTTTGTTATACTAGGATTTACTTTATAAAAGAAAGAAAGGCAAATTTGTGTAATATTCTGCCGAATGAGCACTCAAAATCTACTACTTTTAGCAGTGTTCATTCTATATTTCACAGCTAGGCCTCTATTACAAAAATGTAATAGAAAACACTATTACACCTGTATTGCTCAATATACGAGTAATTTCGTTAGCACCCTTTCAAGATGGATGGTAAATGGACTGAACTTATATAGTGCTTTTCTAGTCATATTGACCACTCAAAGCGCTTTACATTGAAGCCACATTCACCCATTCACACTCCTACACCGTACAACCAACATGGCTCGGTAGGATGATGTTTTTTGGGGTTAAGTGCCTTACCCAGGGTCACATCGACATGTGACTGGAGGAAGCTGGAATCGAACCTACGATTGCAAGCCAACTTTACTCTACCACTGAGCCACAGTTGCCCTAAGTGACACATCTCAGTTAGTTTGCTTCACAGCACCAGACTTTCATGTCACTCTTTAAAAACACACACAGCCACACATTTACACACTCTGTTCATTTGTTTCTGTGACAAATGCAGCCTTCCAACAAATCCCCCTCAAACAGATGTGGCTTGTCAGGAGTTGAACTGATAGCAAAAAAAAAGATTTGTTTTTTTTTTTTCTACGGGAAGGCATCATGTCTAAACATTAAATGGTTTAGCTGGTTTAGCCATTCATCAAAGGGAGAAAATAACTTCTGTCTTCCATTTACTTATTTTTATGAAGTAATGGCCACGACAGTGGTGCGTGTATCTTCAGGGTCTGTATTTAATAGGAAGCAGGAGTTATGGCATGAGTCGCAGTATGTATCTCACCATAAACCTTGCTTACTTGTCTACTTACTTTTTCCTCAAAAACACTTGGAAAATTTTTGTACTCAACACTAACCTATCTGTAAAGACACAAAAGCAGACTATTAGCTATCCAGAAAGCAAGTAATGCGTGTGAATACCCAGACTTTGCCTCTTTCAGTATGACTGCGGTGTTCACTATGAACACAATGAAGCTAAGAGATGTGAAAAAATATTTTAAAAATGACTGTGGCATGAAAGAGAGAGTACCAGAGAACAGGACTATCAGGACACACCAAAAAAGGCTAAACAGAGTACAGAAAAGTAACTCTCATCTTTTAACTTATTTAATTGAACATGCTGAATAGTGAAATACTGGCTTTTGTTTGGAAATGTGACAGTTACGGTAAGGAAGCACACATTCTGGGGAATACACACAGTGAGCCTGCTGTTTTAGGATAGCTAGGTGCACTTACTGTGCTAACTTTTAATATAAGAGGTTAAAGACAGTTCAAGACTGTCTAATGCCCCTTTTCCTCTAGGGTAGCTTTAGACCCAAACAGTACGGCACAGTACAGCCTGGAGTGGGTAGGTTGTGTTTCCAGAAGAACAGCAGTGGGTGAGGCCATCGGCAGGCTTAGCTTAACAAAAACTTCAGCAAAAAGCAGTCACAAAGTCATCATGACAACACAAATCCTCTGAAAAGTTAAAAGACTTTTGACTCACCTCATCTCTCTCAGGCCTCGTTCTGTTCATGCCTCCAGCTCCTAATCTGTGTTCTTCACACCAGTACTGATCTAACCAGTGATCTTCCCGTCTGTGGAGAATCAGAATCTGCCGCCTTGGAGCTGATCTAGCTCTCTGATCAAAGTGGAGACCTTCTGCTTCTCCCTCCCTGACACCGTAGGTTTGCCCCTGGCTTATCTGTTCTATTACACACCAACTTCGCCTGCTACCGCTACCCGACGGAAGCCTGCTCCAACCCGAGTGTGGAAGCACATAACAGCACTGATCTCAGCTCGAGCTCTCTGATCACAGTGAAGAACTGAGCCTTCTCCGCCCCTCACTGCAGGCTCACTGTGGATTCTCCTAACTTTCACGTCCCGACTTCACTGCTCCAACGTGCCTGTGGAAGGCGATAATAGCCCCAATCACAGCTCCATTCCTCTTGCCGAACTGACTAAAATCTG
Source organism: Apricaphanius iberus (assembly GCA_028564705.1). Lineage (NCBI taxonomy): Eukaryota > Metazoa > Chordata > Actinopteri > Cyprinodontiformes > Aphaniidae > Apricaphanius > Apricaphanius iberus. Next base: position 347,823 of record JAPXFQ010000694.1, on the reverse strand, counting down.
CGAACACAGTTTTCTGATGTCCAGATGCCGAAGCTGCAGTCGATATCAAGCCATTTTCTCCCCTGCTGCAGTATCAATGTAGATTAGAAGTCAACTTTTGCTTCAGCTTTGTCACAACCACAGCCCTCCCTAAACGCTATAAAACAGTTTACAAAGCACTTATTTTTTAATATGGAGCTACTCAAAGCAAAGAAAAATAAAACCTTCTCTAACACTTTGAATACTTCCAATTTTATGGAGAAACAATTCCGATTTTGGTACTTTTACTATTATTACATTCTGAGACTCACATCACTTCAAACAAACAACACCAAGCCAATCAGTGACTACCACTGCTAGGTAGGAGTGAGACTGATATCAGATTGCCGGACCAATCAGTCATTAGTGGGTGTGTTGGGTCAGTTCGGTACGTTTCGGACCAAGGCAGAAGTAGTCCAAAAAAAGGGGTCAGCTCGGACCCGACACAGGTAATGGAAACACGGCAAAAGCTACCCGTCCGAACTGTACTGACCCTAGTGGAAATGGAGCATCAGACGGTATTGTTTGTACCTTGGGGCACAGTGATGGGCCCCTTCCTTATCCCGATTTCTGATGTAGTGCATTCTACAGTATATCAAACTAGCACTCAAAAAATAGGAATAATGACAGTGATATGAAAAAACAAAGATTTCCTCACATGGTGCAGATTGTTTCTTCTCTGTTGGTTCTTGCGCTTTATAAGACTGACTTTTAATCTTGTTCACCAGCATAAGGAGGCGACCTTTAATAGATGTATCCCGTTCGTGTTCATCTTCTTCCATCGGAATTCCTAAAAAGCACAAAAGGACAAACACTTTACCCATTCAGTATTAAAACTGAATTTCTGATTAGCTTGGTGTTTTGAGCAAGTTAAGATAAATACTCAATGTTCCATCCAAAGTACAAGGTGTACACCACCATGCTCTTCATTTTTTGATATTGTCAGATTTGATTGTTTTCTGAATAAAATATCTGGGTGGGATACCAGAACAGGCTGGCACCATGCACCACAGCAGGGACAACCATTTTCTCAGCAGTACTAGGATTTGGTAGTTCAATTATTTAAGAAAGCATCAAATTGTCAGAACAATCATAGACGCAGTGAACTAAAAATCATCTGATATGAGGGCTTTTTTGTAAACCATTTAGTTGATTTTAACATTTCCATAATACACAATATTGGTTGGTAAAATACAGCACAATTCTATAATAAATAGATGTATTACATATTTTAATGTGAAAATATGCAGTGGCTGTTAAAACCCATGTTAGATATCCAAGTATCAATCATAAAACAAATAAATTAAAAATTAAAAAACTAACCATGCCAAGTAAAGTTCAGCGGTTGCGTTACAATTTTTTTTGTCGGTCATTTTGACTGACGGGGTCAAAAGAATGAAGTCATAATACATTTACCTGTCAATTTTTAAGTGATAATGACATATTCAGTAGTATTTAATTTTCATTCATTTTAATCAATATACAGTCCAAACAAACTGAACAGAGAATTCACATTGTGCCATCACAGCGTGAGCAAATTTGTGATAGATGGTCATCGGATTTTTCCATAACCATTTTAAAAAGGAAAAAAAAATGTTAGCACAACCCCTGAATGTAGTTTGACTCCAATATTTCTGAAACACAAAGGAATACAAAGTTCATGTTAATAAACTATGAGGATGGAGAAAAAGAAGAGAAGAATAGAGAGAAAGCATTAGGACAGACAAGGGAAGGTAACAGGTTGGTCTAATATTAGGTGGAAGTGTGGGGAGAGCTACTTAATACCATGTGTATCATTTATAAATATTATTTGAATTGATAAAGTGCCTAACCCAACGATAAGGTGCTTTATAAAGTATTAGTGTATAAGTTGTAAACATTTATCAAATTTTTTTTTCAAATGTTAAATTTTCATTTGTATAAATTTGTATGTTTCACGATTTAAACTATAAAAGGATATTGGCACATTAAAGGAGGCAAATGCAATTCCTTGATTTCTCTTTTATGGCACAAAAACCTCTAATTTAAGTCGGCCCTGCACATTTTTAAAGCCACTGTAGATAAATCACGACATAATCACACAAAAAATAAACCATTTTTTAACAATACAAGATGCACAGATCCATCAATCATGAATGTTTCTCTAAACCAGCTACAACAGGCTGCAAAATGCTATTAAAAACGTACATTTTCCTACCTTACACCAAACCTTGTGCTTGAAAAAAAACTATAAATTCTTAGTCTAAATAAGGTGAGCAATGGAGCCAAGTCATTACTTACCTTTAACGCCTCAAAGGGTCTTAGACCTAAATACATCTTAGATTTACTGACTAGGTTTTCACCCTGCCATCCACTGAAAAAGAGGGAGGTTGACAGCCCCCAATATTTAACACTCTCTCATGTCCCCAGAGCTTCTGTAAAAGTTTCCTTCTACCTCTTTCTTTCTAAAAGATTTTGCAAGTATAAGATGAGATAATTAAAAAAATATACAAAGGTCTGGCTGTCAGAGGATTTGCAGTGCCTGACAAAAGTATTCATATACATTAATGATGTTTCATGTTTTTAATTTATTTTTTTGGGAGTTCATGTTAGCTCATCAAAGTGTGAGAAAAATGATACACGGCTTTTTAAATTTTGAGGTTCATCTTATAGTAGGACGACAAAAAAACTAAACATTCAACCACAGCCACAATAATGTAATGATTTAATCAAAGCATATTCATTTTAAAATAGCCCAGTTAAAGCCCAGACCTAAATCAAATTAGTGAAAAGACTGGAACACCGATATTCAAAGGTTATTTCCTTCCAATCTGACTGCAGAAAAATGTGCAAACAATTCAAGGTTGAAATGAATTAAAGTGGTATAGAACCCAAAAAGACTTGCAGCTGTAATTGCTGCATAACGTGATTCAACAAAATATTGACTCTGAGAGAGCTGAATACAAATGCAAACTTCTCCAGATTTCAGTTTGTGGAAAAAAAAGAAAACCACATCTCATTGTTCAATTCACTTTAAAATGTACCAATCTTGTGGTGATAATATTCTATAAAGCCCTGAAGTTTGAGGTTATAATGAGACAAAATGTGAATATGTGAAAGGGATGTGAATACTTTTACAAGACTCTCCATCTGAGTTGTTTAGTTTTATTTGCCTTTAAAGTATAAGAAAGAAACATTGCTGTAATCATAATGCCTATTGTTTTTTTATGAGTCACCGTTGCATTATATTTTCACCTATAACAACAGCTGATGCTGCCTTTGTGAATTATCTGTAATAAATTCTAAAATTGATTAGCACAATATAAGTTCGCTGCATTGCATTAAAAAACTTTTAAAAAGTAGGCATAACCAATAAAGAAGCTCACAAAGTTTTTGCAACATCTGCAACTCACCACAATGGAGCTGCAGCTGGTTGTGGAAGTCATACAGCTCCTCTTGTATTTCTGAAGGACACGGACAGTCGTCTCCCATACTGAAAGTCAGCAACATGTTGATCTGAAATTAGAGAAAATGTTATATAAAACAAGTGTAGCCACTGTAGAAAATACGCATTGAGTATAAATGAAACTGCCATTTTCTATTAAATGTTTATGTATTTTAGCTGATGACTCATCAAGCCTTTCATTTAAAATGTTATCTCAATATGATGCACCAGTCAGATTCAGAAAAAGACAAACAAAAAAAAAACTCACACACAAAAGACTGCTTTAGTGGATAAATTTATCTTTGCAGTAGTAGACAAAGGGTTGATGCAAGACATTTAGGTATAAAAGAAGAGGTGTACTTTGTCTTCAGCTGTGCATTTTAAGAGACACTAAACTGAAAATGTGTTTGGCTCTTTGGATGAGAATGCCTTCTCAGCGGTTTACAGGATGGATTTGCCTCCAAGCTTTATTGAATATATGGAATAGTTTAAGGAAAATTTGGGATGAGGAGCAGCTCTCAATCTCTTGAGGCCAAAAAGTAAAATTGGAAGACTAATGATTCAAAGCCCTGTAAACTAATGTTTGAAAAAAGTAACCCTCCATATGAAAAAAATACAGATGCCATGCAACATTTACCAGTTTGTTTATCTAGTCATTGAGTTTAAGGCAGTGTCCCTGCAAAAATCTTTTTGTGGCAGCATATTGCAACTTCAAGTAACATTTTCAATTTGTCTGAATTACACAATCTGCCTATTTAAGATCACATGGAAAACATTAATGGAAATATGAAACTTATGCAATGGGAGAGGTGTACACTGATCAGAAGTTGTGCTAGACATTTTTTTTTTTTGTCCATCATTTTGACTGGCGTAGGTACCACATCTGCTGGGGTCACCAGATCTGCTCGAGGGGGCCTGTCATTGCAGAAAACTTCACACTTTGGCAACTCAACTCGGACAAACTACCTTGCAAGCACCATATGGTTAAATTTAAAAGAAACATAAATGTTAATAACAGCTCCTGTGGGAACATTAAGAAAATGTGACACATCTTTCTGGTACCTGCACATGTGTCACTGTCATATTACCTGTCAGGAGGAGGCGGAGGAGGGAAGGTGGAGCATTTTTAAATATTTTTTTTAACATTGTGTGTGATATTAGAAATGCATATGTGTGTTGTAAAACATTAAGAAGCATCACAAGACTTATTTGTGACACTTTAGTCAGCAAGTATCCGTTAACCAATACTTGCAGACTACAGTTTCCAAAAATTAGTTTTGAGTAATGATTGAGGCTCAGTGGGAAGAGTAGTTGTCTTATCATCTGAGGTTTGTGGGTTTGATTTAAGATTCCGTCTATCACATGTGCCCCCTGGGCAAGGCACTTAATCCCAAATTCACTTCCGATCTGTGAACTGATGTATGAATGTGTACACCTTTACTATTGCAAATGGTTGAATTCGGCTCCAATTTAGAGTGCTTTGAGCAGTCACTATGACTAGAAAACCACTTTATAAGTTCAGTCCATTTACCATGATAGCTTTCATTTAGTCCAATAATTGCATTACCTAAGTGGCAATTCTAATGACATAGTTAAACATCTAATTTAAGGCTTTAACTTCATGATTCTAAAAAGTGTTGGTGGGGTAAAAACTTTGCTTAATTAATTTAATTAGTAACATTTAAATAGATTAGTTAATCTTTAATAATTTTATTTTTAACCAGTAGTAAAAAAGTATAAAATGTAAGTAATATTTACATAAAATACACATTTCTAAAAGTGTTTAACACATATTTAACACTCTTCAAGAGTTTTATTTAGCTATGTTTGTAAAATGTACTAAAAGGAGGTGGTTAAAATCTGCTCAAATAAATGGAGTGGACATTTTTAAACCAGTTTTATTGATTATATTTAAGTATTTCGTTTTTTACAGTGTACTATTTGTGATTGTAAACACATAGCCAATTTAAAATTGTTTTAAGCAACTGAATGCTGTGTATGAAGTGAGGCTCTCTGTCTGCTACAATTTCCCCACAATAGGTGATTATGGAAACATTTATATGTACTTTTTATATCAAATTTGTGCCTGTGTATCAATGCTCACCAATAACATATAAGTCATTTGTAAGAAATATCTTTAAAAATAAATGTAAACTATGCATACTAAATTATTATTATAGTTTTCTAAACCACATTACGTTGGAGCAGCATGTTCAAGATGACTTGCATAAATGCTGGTTGGGACAAAATACAATTTGTAGTAAAGAAAAAGGAGGAAGAAAAAGGAGGAAGAATATTCATATCAGGAAAAAAAGGACCTGACTGGACATTCATAGCTTTAATCTTGTTATAAAAATACAAAATTATTGTTTTAGCATATTAAAACAAATTATATTATCTATAAATCATTATAGGACAATGTTCAATAAAAGTATAAGTTCACAAATGTTTTTTTTCCTCTCCAATCTGTTGATAAATCAAATATTAAACAGAACCAGTGACTAAATTAAAGGCCATGCACACCCACACAGGTGATAATGCTGGCTTTGATTTCTAGAGGTTCTCTGGGATGTGTGGGAGGGCAGATTGAAGAGTGATAGTTGTTGAACCTATTTGTCACATACAGAGATATTGAAAGGGCTCACTATATTTAAGGCTGTATGTTTGTTGAGTTAAGAGATATGCTCGAAGGGAAAATTTAGAAATGGCTGCCTTTGACACTTCTCTTGTGCGCCTCTAGGTTGGTAAATAGATGAATTAACTCACTGGAGAAACACTGTCGATTATGTGTGATCAAGCAAAAGTCAGTATGAGCGACTCAAAAAGAGCTTACCCATTGTGTTATGGCATTACTGTTGTATTTTTTGTTTCTGTCCAGGTATCTTTCTTATAGGTGGAGCGTGATAGCCAGTTTTTTCCATATCTTGTAAACAGTCTGTTGCTTTTTATGCACAAATATACAGCACATGCACATGCAATTTTATTTTTTTCAAATATCCCACACAATTGCATGCCAGCTCACAATATTGTTTCTGCTATTGAACTTTAAAATTCCTTTTAAGTCCTTTTGTAGCTGCTGTTTTTTTTCTGACCTGCTCCTGAGGAGGCGATCTGAACTCTTTTGTCTTCTTTGCTGTAACAGCTGCAGACATGTTCAGGGCCAGCATGAGCTCATTGTAGCGGAACTTCTGGTTGTACTGCAGTTTGGAGACAAAGTTGTCTGAAAAGGACACAATGGCCTCAATACGGTGCTTCAGCTCGCAGTCGCAGAAATAATGAAGCAGCTCGCACATCTGGGGAACAGATGAAGGAAGGGAACACAATTCTTAGAGACTAAGTGGTTTTTCAGTACTGGTTTGTTTTCTTTTACAATCAAGACTCTGGTGAAACATGCAGATGCCTTAGATCATTTACATTATCTCATTCAAAATAGACAGTTTAACATTAAAATGACTTAATAGGCGTATTACAGTGAAGCAGTTAGGATGTGATTAAGAAAAAAGCTGTGGTCATTTTAGCTGTAAATTAGTACTTTATAGAAGTTTCTCAGAAAATCATATTCTCAAGAAATTATTATATTTCAGTCGTTCAATTAATAATTTCTGTTAATTTCTGCGATTATTTAAATTTAAAGAAGGTTTCAGTTTTGCAGAAACTGCAATACTACAGTGCTGTTTTTTTGGGGGGTTTTTTATATTCCTTATTGTCCTCATTACCAGTCGTTTGACGGGCTCCGGGAGCCTCTTCTCCAGAAGTCCCTTTATTGGCTGTTTGGCCTCCTTGGCTGCCTCTTCCTCTCCAGCTTCAACTGCCTTGCCCTCAGTCCCAGTGAGTCCCTCTTTGTCCATGGGCCCTGTGACCCCTTCCTCACGTGTATCTCTGAACACATTCGGGTCAATGAGCAGTAGAATCTTTTGAACATCCTCACTACCTAAAACCCCCATAGTCAGCAAGGTACTGATGAGTTTCAGGATTGGCACAAACTGATACTCTACGCCTCCTCCTACAGGATCTCGAATGTGGTGCCCGCCACCTTGAACAGCTTCTGTCAGCATTGAAATAGCTTTCTCCTTAAGTGCGTCCAGTGGGATTTGGGGACTGTACAGATAATCCCTCTTGGTGCTGATGAAGCATGGCGGGGTAAAGTTGAGGCGGGGTTTTAGGGAGGTGCTGAGCCCCACCCCTGGCGGGCTGTGCTTTTTAGAAGCACTCGAAAAAAGACGAATTGAGCGCGTTTCAGCTGTGACTGGAATGATGAACTCATCTTTCATCATGAGTCTGGCCTCCTTGGCTGTCTCCAAGTGGATGCTTATCAGGACATTGTAGAAGCCCTCCCGTAACATGCCAGAGAGGTACTGATTATCAATGGTGTATAAGAGCTGTGACTGATCCAGGTGGCTGCAGAGGGCATGGGCAACGCGGGTGTTTCCCAGTGCGCACAGGGCACAGTAGAGCTTTAAGGTGTGGTAGTGGAACATCCTCAAGTCCTCCTGTTCTGACAGCTCCATAATATCGACACACCTTTGAAAGCAAAGGAGGAGACATATGCAACATTTACTAAAATGTGAAGTCATTTTAAAAAATTTAACCTGGTACTTAGCTGAATCAGATCCCTGGATAGTTAAAAAAAACAGAATTTGTGCCTCCTTAACCTTTAGTATTTTTATTAAGTCACAATAAAACAGCAAATGTTAATGTATTTAAACTGGTTCCCGGCCTTTTTACCTTGAGGACCCCCCTTGCCTGTGTCTAAGAGAAGCTGTGAAGCTAAGACCCCTAAATGCCAACCCCTACCCACATCCATGCGTTAAAATTGATTAATTACAAACTTTTGTTTGCAAAAGTTAAACAAGAGTAGTAGGTGTTTAGTCATATTCTTCTTATTTTACACTGTAGGCTTTAATCTTTAGAATTTTATAAGTGTAATATTTACAAATATGATTTTGGTACCCTCAAAATCCAAGCAAAATTGTGCGGATTCCCGGCAGTCTCTGGGTCCTGTAACCCAGACAGCGTAACCACTGTTCTAGACTGCGAGAAGAAAGTAGAGTCCATATTACTCTAATAGCCATAATTCAATCTAGTGCTGCAAATTTTCTTCAGTGCTAGTCTATTAGTTAAAAATGAATTGAAGGGAATACTGATAAGAAAACTGTTAGAAGCTGCAAAAAATTTGAAACTGGTCTAGGAATCACCTTCCAGTAGTACATTGACTCTCATCATACTGTTATAGCTACAATGGGATGGTTTACAGAAAATATATTTGTGAGTCTTTGTGAGTATCTGTGTAAATACATATATTCACAGACACTCTTCATGAAACATAAGTTTGACCAATTTAGAAAACAAGATCAGGTCTGATGTACAAAGCACACCCCAGACTGTCTAAATGTAATTGCTTTGGTAGAGTATGCCACAAATTATTGACTCAAAAGGCCTTAAAACAAATACAGGCCACACTTTTAGTACTTTCACACTGGTCAGTGCATCTAGGCAGCAGGGCAGCTAGATTACTTGAAAAGTCTGTGGTACCTATGCAGCAAGTGGAAGTTAAGCTTCCACACAGCAAGTCGCACGCATCGGCACAGCGGGCATCAGCTCGTCCATGCAGCTGCTGCTCGGATGCATTGACGGACCGTCCGAGCAGCTGCTGCGTGAAGTTGGAAAAACTGAACTTTGGGGCAGCAAACACGGAGCATCAACCAATCTTTGTCTTTTTTTAAAGACAGGAAGAGATCGGACCTTATTTAGAGGAAGACATAGGAGGACATTGGAGTGCCAGGTAGGCAGTTAAATACTTTCATTCAACTTTCTTGTTATGTTAGCTAACACTAGCAAAACCCAGTTAGGGCAACTAAAGTACTAAATATGCACTACTTGCAACAGAGAAACCTCCGCCGCACGCTGACGTGATGCACCGACACGGACAAAGTGTGTAAACAGCTTGGATTCAATTTTAAAGCATCAACTTTCATCCATTTGAATGATTTGACGCCTGGACACGCTAACTGGTGTGTATGTGGCATTTACGTTTTTATTTGAAAAATATTTTACCTGTAATCATAATTTTTTTCCAACTTCATATATATTTATAACTATATGTTAATATGTTACATAGAACACCAAACATATATTCTGGTTTATTGTTGTAACATGACAGAATGTGTAAAACTTCAAGGGGTATAAATACTTTTTCTATGTATTTAGATGTTAAAATGCATAATTTTCATAAAATAAATCTTATAATATCTTTTTATCTTTTCATTTTCAAAAATCAGGATGTGTTTCTGAAATTACTGGTATTAAAATCAAGTCCATTCTCAAATAAAGCAAGATATTTTATCCTATCCATTATTATTGCTTAATTAATCACAGTGATAATTAAAACATACACTGTGATTGAAAAGAAAACCCCTGAATGTAGTCTTGGCCATAAACCATAACTCGAAGATTAATTATTTTTATATTCATTATGTTAAAGATTTAATGTTGTGCAATTCTAGTTTAATTGTTCCTTCTGAATAAATTGTAGTTAATCAAAATTTTTATCATGGAACTGCCCAACCTTTTTAACATTTAACACACTGAGACTGATTTTAAGCTTTTAATTCTTTTCAGTTTTTATGTATTTCAGAATTACTCTGTGCAACCTCCGGGGAAAATCTACTGGACGTACAATTTCAAATAAAAAACTAAGACTTCATTATACTAGTGAACTTGATTCGATTAGATATGTACCTCTGCTGTGACATCCTGTTGTGTACTCTAGCAATAGACCAGCTGCAAATGTTACCATTTTATAAATATCGTACTCTTGCCTTATAGTGAATAAATGTGAAACATATAATACAAAGAAAAAGTATGATTTTTTTTAAATATATATATTAATCCCACAGTTTTATTAAACTAATTGAATCTGCTGCACCACCTGTTCTCCTCAGGTATATGAACTGCCAGCATCTGCAGGGGCTCCACACACTGAACCACCCAGCCGTGTCTCTCGTTCACTCTAGCTGTTTCCACTTTGAGGAAGGTGTTGGGCATGCGGCTCCACAGCACTGCATTGATTGTCTGGACATCTAGTCGGGGCGGACACTGGGGCACCGGGTTCTTGTGTTCACTTTTAAAGATGGCTGATGACAATGGCATTGCATTCTATGCAGCACAAGAAATAAATAGATATATTTAAAAAAACAGTTTGAGATTTTGAACATGTCTCAGTTTACAATATACAAAAAAATGTATCTGCTGGAATAAATAAATAAATTGAACTGTTTAAAATGGTAGAACAAAACAAGCTTATATTGGTAAATACAAGAACCTACCTTTATTTTAGCCAGCTCGAATTGAAAGAGGTTTTGGCTCGTGGGTCGGACAAACACAGCAGGGAAGAGCTTTGTGTTTGGTTCCACCTAGAGCAGCGAAAAGGGCAGACATTTATTTTAAAATAAAAAATAAAAAAATAAAAAATTATTTAAAAGGAACAAGAGAGAAGGATTTCCACAAGCCAGTTTAGTGATGCGTCATGAAAAAAGTATTACTTAGTGAGCATGCGTGTGTGTGTGTGTGTGTGTGTCTGTGTGTGTGATCATTTAAGTGTTGACTGGCAGTGTGAGTCATTATCGGGTGAAGGCTCACATACTTTCAGCAAGGGGAAATCTAAGAAGATTATAATTCTTGAAAGACTTCATGGTTTAGCTCTCAAAATAAATCAGGAAAAAGCATATTCCAAGTCAGGAGTTAAGCAATGCAGACATCTGTGCTCTGGCTGGAAAATATGCAAAGCTGTAGAATGACTGGCTTTCAAGCTACAAACTAAACTACAGGTAGAGTGGGTAGAATAAAAAATGACAAAGGAGCAAATTTGAGACTGCTGTGGGTAAACTAGGACTGAAACAATTTGTCAAGTTACTTGATTTACTTGATACCACAAATTGCTCGACGCAAAAACTTGTCATCGAAGCCTTGTTAAATTCCTATGATGTGCTCTATACGTGAAGAGATTTGATTGTTCCACATGGATTGTGGTTTTTGATGCACCTATGCGATGCACAACAGATGCGCGTGATATATTTTTAATTTAATTGCCGCGATGGTGGAGAGTACACCCATAAACGGGAGAAAATGTGTAAAGATTGGGATTGTTGCTTTATAAAATAAGGAAGAGAACAAAGTACAGCGTATTTACTGCAAAGTAGACCTGGTGTACCACGGCAGTACGAGCTCAATGGTCCAGCATCAGAAAACATTCACAAGCTGTTTCACCAAGCGTCTCTGAAACAAGGTAACGTAACCTTAACCCTGTAAACATTGATTTTAGCTAATTTTAATACTGTATTTGTAGCGATGTCATCATGCTGTTTGACCAGATATGATGTTTAGCTTTGATGTTTTTAAGTAGTAAACTTATTCATGTTCAATCAAAACAGAGCCTTGTCCACACGTAGCCGGGAATCTCACAAAACGGAAATATTTGTCTACGGTTTGGCCAGTGATCCACATGTAAACGCAGATTTTCGGCACCAAAAACATATCTTTTCAAAACTCTGGCCAAAGTGGAGATCTGCGTTTTCTCTGTTTTTTCAGTATCTGCATGTAGACGGATGAAAAAAGAGTTTTAATTGCCGTAACATCACTATCTGTGACAAAAAAAAAACTCTCCAACATCACAGTAACAGTGTCAGAATCAACAGACTTGATGCTGCACTGTGACCAAAGTAGGAAATAAAATGTTCTCACTTTCTCCTGACAGAAATTCCTGCGAGTTTTTAGAATGATTAATAAGTAACTATTCCTAAACATACAGTGCTGCTGAGCAGGGGCGTATCCAGGAGGTGAATAAAGAGGGGCCAAAAGGGGGGCAGGATGGGTCTGGGACTGTAGCACCAAAATAAAAGCAAAGATGTTCTTCTAGTGGGGACCCAATCTGAGCTGGTCACATTTTAGAGTTTTTAACCGGTAAAGTGATATTTAAAGTAATTTTATTTTTGCCAAGGTTTATGTCGCCTCAACTGCTTGCTTTTAAAACAATTTAAGTGACTGGTGAAAAATAAAAATAAAATCACAAAAACATGGCAACGTTTCACAAAAGCTTTTTCACAAAAAATGGATGGACTGTTCCGTTTGTTAACTTACATTATTGCTGTGGAGTGTTATTTTGTCAAATACATAAATAAATACTGTAACAAATAATGTTGGAGTTCTCTGTTTTTTTGATAAATAAAATGCAAATGCTTGATCATTTTACAGTCAAAAATTTTTTGTTATGCCTGATTTTTGTTGTTGTTTAAAAACATTGAAAAGTTATCCAGTTAATCGATTCATAAAGTGCTAGATTAATCGATTACAAAAATAATCGATAGCTGCAGCCCTAAGGTAAAGAAATATGTATAAAAAAAGCTAGTTGGAAGCTCCTGTTAGCCTTTCAATTTTTATAAAAACACTGAAAACCAGCCGTATGTATGGATATTATGCTATACTAAACAAAAATGGTGGGTTTCCCAATTTAAGTTCAATGGCACCAGAAATTACATGGAAAGCAAATTGATAATTTCTCGCTTGATATTTTACCACCTCTCTTGATTTAATTGGTTACTTTGATTTAAACTGGCACAACAGGTCCAAGCTGTGACAAACAAGTTTGCAGAAAGGATAATCTAGTGTCAGGAGAAGGACTGCTAAGGTGTCTGCAGGGTCCAAAAATCCTAAGCACAAACTGTTCAGACTTTAACCTTCAGATCAGTGCAACAGAGGGCTGTTTGAAAGTTAGCCACCACAGAGATGGCTTCTTATTTGGCAATATCCAAAATTGCCATTTAGAAACAAAAAAATAAAAAAATAAATAAAAATAACATTATTTTTCCTGTCATAACTGATAAAAGTGCATACGTAAATTAGACGGTTGTGTCTTAACACTTGTAAAACATATTATGACACACAAGGGTGTATCAAATACCAATAAATTGCTTCGACTTAATATTATTGCATATTTTAGACAGCAGACGATTAATAATAGGCTTTGGAATATGCTTTCACAAACCAAGACTTAGAGCTGAGTTCCTTGTCCTCTATTTAATGTGGCCATTTTGTCAAGTATTTTTGGAAAAATGTATATTTTTTCTTGCCCTCACTACAAGTTACTTAGTGTGTTGCACTAAAAAAGAAACAACCTAATAAAATCAAAATGCTTTAGTGAGTCATCACCTGGTAGGATGTCGATATCTCCTTTCCATTGACAGTGAAAGTAACCATGCCAGTAGCCAGGTCTATTAAACAGCCAATCTCCAGGTCAACGTTGCTGCGGCTGCAGGCGTGTGCGGCACTGGTCAAATCACCACCCCACACCATGTAGCAGTTACTCCTCTTCACACTGTTCATGCATGACAAGATACAAAAAGTGTTCAATATTTAGGGCACGGAAGACTTATAACATGAAATCAGGACAAGTAGGTTCACCTTTCATGAACTCGTCCACGTTCGTCACCCAGGGTTACAGTCACAGTTCTGTTCTTGCTGAGGTTGAAATTGTTGCTATAATAATGGTAGTCGGGGGTAACCCATCCAACCCACACACCGGAAGGGTCCTGACCAGCAAAGATTCTCACAGAGTGGAAGTACTGTTACAAAACAAAGTGTTAATGAGAAATGTAGGTGGAAAATGCAAGGTATCAATAGAGGAGATATTCTAATACCGTGGTTATGCTGCTGTAGTCCACTCGTCTACTTTCCTCACTGTGCCGCACAGATCTTAACGGATATCTAAAGAAGATCAATTTAAACAACTCAACAGACAGATGTCTGGACATTTTAATTCATATTAAAGGCTACAATATGAGTAATACCTTTACTTACATAATTGAGAAACAGTGCTTTGCAAAACTATTCATAACCATTGACATTTTTTTGTATTTTGTCACTTAACCAGAATCTTCTGTACATTTCATTGTAATTTTTGTGATCTGTCACATAAATCACATAGATCACACTATGAAAAGGGGTAGCATCATGATGGAAAGGATGCATGCTTGTGGAATACTAGAAGAAACCAGTAAGCTGGTTGCAAACCACTCGGGACTGGGGCAGAGATTTAATTTCCATTGAACTCACAATCCTGATTATACAGCCACAGCTACAATACCACAAAAGACTGGCTGCTGTAGTTGCAGGGAAAGATGATTATAGAGAATATTGATATATATATATACAAATGCACAACACAGTTCTGAGATTCCTATTTGTAGAAAAAAGAAAAAATATGAAAATTGATGTATAGTTTTTAGTCCACTTTATAATTTTACAATATTTTGTAATGGTCTATTATATCAAATCCTAATAAGAAACTCTGGTGTTTTTAGTTGTAAAACAAGTGGAGGGAGTGGTGAACCGTTTTTCACGGCACTGTATGCTAAACTAACTGATTCTAAAGTTACATAATAGTTTATTTCTTGCATTAAGACTTTAAATCATATTTCTCAGAGATAGAGCACCTGTGTTTAACCTTGAGCATGTCCTCTTCATGCACGCCGTTTATGTCTACTGAGGGGCTCTGCTTGAAGAAAGACTGAAACTCAACCGGCATGCTGAGACGACAGAAAACCATGTCGGCATTACTGTTCTGGGTGCCAAAAGTCTTGTGCGTGACCTTTAGACACGGGGGGCTGTCAATGGTGCCGTCAATTCTGGTCACCTGCAAATGGGAATAAATCTTTCGTTATTCACTGGTTTTGTATTTTTAACAGATTTTATAATACCCTGCCATCTTACTGCAATGTGATTGTGGTCCTTCGGCACATTGACAAAAGTAGGCAGACGCTTGCTGAACCACATGGTGACCTCCCGGTTCATGTTGACTGCAAATGGTTCAAATCCCTCTTGCAGACCACATGTGGTGTAGTATTTGAAGGTACTAGCATCTTTCCCCAGATTCATGCGCCCCACCTGAGCAAGACCGAGACTACAAACTGGAATAAACCCTGAAGGACAGCCAAAGGAAAGATTTAAGGAGGAGATAAGAAGAGAAACATGATAGATGAAACAATGAGTCATTAAAGAAAAAAGGAAAACAGAAGGTTAATCCAACATTATCAGTGAGACTTTTTTCATTTTAAGTTTTCACTATCATCAGTTTATCAGATTGACATTCCTAGATCTAAAACAAGTATAAGTCACTCTGATCATTCCTATTTTTAAATATATGCTTTCTCACCATCCTCAGTTTCAAAGTCAGTGAAACAGAGTTCAGAGCCCTTGGTTGTAATCAAGATCTCTCCATTTAGTGTGAAAATAATAGACTTGTCCTCCATGTTGATCATACAGCCGACTACATCCCCAGCGTGCCAACAGCGGCCAAACAATCTGCCACCCATGCTCAGACAGTGTCCCTGTGTTCAACACATGCATACAGAAACAGGTTTAAACATTAGAATCACAATGATGAAGAATGGTTTGGGCTGAATGAAAACCTACCCTATATCCATCGAAGACGAAAGCAAGTTTATCTGTACCAAGCTCCACATTGGGTTTGCATCCAGGCCTGGCCCAGCCTACTCTCATATCTCCTCCAGTTACAGCTTCAAATTCAAAGTACCACTTTCCAGTCTTCACAGCGTATGTCCTTTCAACTCTGAAGAAGCGGATCTTATCGATGCTAAGTCGTTCAACCGTTTGGCCTTAAAGATCAGTGGAATAGAGGCCGTGCCCGATAATGGATTGGAATTGAAACAATCACACATAAAACAATTAACTGAGAAAATTATAGAAATTCCCCTTTGGTTGCAATTGAACTCTAGCATTTTATGCCTACTTTTCTCATTTTCCCTAAATGAAGACAGGATGTTTGAAAAAAAAAAAATCACACATTTCCACTGTAGAATCAGAAAATGACTCAATTCAACAACAGTTTAATATGTACCACAAAACTTGAATTACTGTTAATTTTAATAAGCAATGGTAAAACTCACCGCTTTCCTGGTCTAAAGGTTCAATGATGTACCCATAACCTATCATGGTGCGGATAGCCTCCCGCAGGCTGTCCCTGTTGGACTTCTTGGTACGCTCATCCAGCAGCACATATGGAACCAGACGAGGGTTACGTTTGCTCTTCAGATCCTATGTAGAGAAGAGGCCATAAGGGGTTCTTTTAATGCATTCTATCTTCACAAACAACTTTTGGCTCATTGTCTTTATGCTATGAAAAGCCAACTCAGTGATGAAAACTATGTTGTGATAACTTTGGAGTGGACCCATTTATTTAAAAGCTAATAAGACAATTAGTCCTCTGCTGCTCACGCAATAATCTATTTTCTGTGTAATCTACAATTTAATTAATCCATATGAAGGCAATAACAATAATGTTTGGATAATTTTAGTACTACCCAGCAATACTTGTATTTTACAACTTAACAGTTATAATAAATTGAGGACAATATTTGTATATGTTATTGCTTACGAAATTAAATAAAAACCGTGCATAATGCAAACAGAAGTATCTAATCTGTTTCTTTAGATTCTAAAAACATAAGTTCTTGTTAAACATTAATATATACAACAATTTAACTCTTCTGTGTGTATGTAAGATAAACATTTTCTGAGAAACTGAATTCTGACTTTCCAATAGCTGTAAGCAATAATCATTACAATTGACAAAACATATTTTAAAAATATATCAGTCTGCAGACCATATATGCATTTCTCTTTTTGGACTGAATTACTGAAATCATTTAACTTTGGAAAATTGTTTATTGAGACAATTATTTAAAGAGCAGTGGAAAGCATTTTTATTTAAACATGCTTTCACTCCCTATTTGCTGTTTATCATTTTAATCACATAATTTTATGCTCTGCTTTTCTGAAGCACTTTAGAATTTTTCTCGACAATCTCAATACAATTAAGATACACATATATACTATAAGCAGTATATGTTGATGCTTTTATTATTATTATTATTATTATTATTATTATTATTATTATTATTATTATTATTATTATTATTATTATTATTATTATTATTATTATTATGTCTTGCCTACTCTTAAGACCTTCACTCGAGACATTCACCTTCATTTACTGAATATACATTTTCTTTTTCTGTTTAGGGCACATCTATTCATCGAATGCAGATGAGGGAGAGGAACTATTATGCAAAACTCTCCCAGTAAAAATTGTACAAATAAAATAAATTGTAGTAGACCGTGCCTTTATAGTATGTGTGCAATAAAAGACACATTGTTTGTTGACAGACATTAGAATTATTAGAACTCATTGCAACGGTGTGAAAACATTTAGCAGAATTTGCAGCAGTGTGTAAAATGTTTTGTGTTCTTGTTGCTTTTAATAAAATAAAATTGTGTTATGTACAGCATGTTCTGCCCTTACAGAGTACCATATTGTGTATTGAAATATGTTTTATAGAAATGAAATGTCTAACTCTCAGGTACCTCAGGAAACTCTACAAAATAAATTTAAGCAAACCTGCTGAATGCCGTAAGTCCATCCCTGCTTGATACGGTCTTTGGCCCAGACATTGTGTGCATTCTCTGCTAGTTTGTCCACCAGCAGCTCCTGACCAGGTGTCAGTTTGATGTCTGACAAATCCAGAGGGGATGGCTTATAGCCATTCGACATCATGTAGCTAGAAGGGTTGGAAATGAAGAGTATTTCTACTTGAGGTAAAGGGCTACAGTATTACAGAGTAGTAGAGGGAGCTGGTTTTTGCTAATATTTACAACCTTTTGTGCATCTTAACAGCAGTACAAACCGTTAATATCTTTTTTGCCATAAGTGGGTAGAAATGCTTAGCATGATCTCAAAGAGACATGCATTGAACATATGATGCATGGTTAAAACACAGCCTTTGAACTAAGCAATATTTAAACAGTTGTATCTGTTTCTAAAATCATGCAACTTACTTCTTGGGTAACTTTATTTTTTTAAGGGAGTCCTCTGCATTTGGATTCACTTGAACAATTCGGCAACCTAATGCTATCAGGGTCCTGTGTACAAAAAAAAAAAAAAATAGACGTTTATTAACATCATAAATGATGTTTGCACATCTAAACACAAATAAAAGAACGAGTTGATTATATAGTTGATTCTAATTCAATCTAAAAAACAAAAGAATATCATTCAAAGAAATAATTATCTACCACAAACAACCTGTAAGGGTGATGCTCCAATATAATTGACAGCAGAAGATCACAGTGGAAGAAAAATCACATATTTAAGTAGTATTTAGGGAGCATTTTGGTGATCAAAGTTTAATCAGACAGAGAAAAAAATGTCATCATCAAATATTGTTGTGTTTGTTGGAATACAAAATGTCAGCATGTAATCTCTAAGATACATTAAACGTTTGGCTCACAAAGATACTTAGTGTATCTAATGTGGTGCTATGAATTTAACCTGTTGAATAAACCAAGCTAAAGTAGTGCAGAATCATGAAGTGGAGGAAAACGTAAATGGATACCTATGTATCATACTCTTACAAGTCTCTGAGATGCATACTTAAATGCTCTCACAGAAGTCAGATTA
This sequence comes from Apricaphanius iberus, assembly GCA_028564705.1. NCBI lineage: Eukaryota > Metazoa > Chordata > Actinopteri > Cyprinodontiformes > Aphaniidae > Apricaphanius > Apricaphanius iberus. The sequence goes on along the minus strand of JAPXFQ010000694.1, from coordinate 328,852 downwards.
CTGTGACACATTTCCTTTTGTTTTAAATTTGAACAATAAGAAAAATTAATCCATAAACCTTAATTAACATACTTTAGTGTTTCTGTTGACATCTGCAGGTTGTAGTTCTTCTCTGTTTCTGGCAGCTTGGAGAAATCAACAAGGCATGGATGCTGTCGTTTGTTATCATCTCTTATCTGTAGGCATAAAAACATGTCAGCTTGTCAGTATTTTCATCATTCTTGCTTTTCATTAACATCATCATAATTTGCAAAAAATGAAAGGTCTTTGTAAATAAATGTATATGGAAACGACATCCTTGTAAGTCACTGTGAACTAACAAGAGGGCGGGTATGAGGTCTAGGTTCAGGGTGCAACTGCTTGCAGTGATAAGACAGTCTTCTCTAGTGAACATGTTATGGAAGAGGAACAGGGGAGCATGTTTTCTTCAGGGAGAGAAATAGAGAGGTGTGCAGCTGGAATACTAAGCACCTTAATGAATCCCTTAATGCTGCACTTTATGTCAAATAATCCCTTTGGCAATGTTGCTCATTGGAGGCAACATGACAAGGGCGAGTATTTGCTAAGAAAACATGCAAGGCTATGCATAACTATGTAGCTCTGTTTTTTCTTTTTTTTTTAAGAATCTTAGCCAGTTATTTTCTAAGCAGTAAAGAGAGCATGTGATAATTATTCCTATGTAAAAAACTACATTAAATTGTTACAGATGATTAATTTATATGATGCAGAATTTGTTCTCTACTTTAGCAAGATAAAAAGATCAACTTATCATCTGATTTGAAATTTAAAGACACCATTTAATGATATTCAGATGCTCCAAGAAATAGTATAGTGATCAGAATCAAGCTATGTTATGTTTGATCAGCATCCCCTACCTGCCACATGGAAACTAAGCATCTACCCCTTTCTTTTTAGTGAAACACCTTCTTTCACGATAACCTCTACAACACTCTATAATGTAGAAATTGATTTTGCTGTAAGAACACTCATGGTTAGGTATTTTCCGTATCAGTTTGCCGATAAAATGAAATCACAAGAAGCAGAGTACTGTAGTGCAAAAAAGCTAGCAAGAAACATCTATTCTCTACTGTGACACATGCTGAGTTTTGAAATGTTGTTGCTGGGATGCTGTCAAGGTAAGGGTCTACTTCCTCAACATAGAAATCACAAAGGCAGCTGTTTCTAGCTACCAATGAAAAATAGGGATGGAATTATACCGCTTATTTCAAACCAACATAATACCAACACTTGGATCAGAGTACTTGCCTATATCGAGTACCAATGCCGATACCTCTACCACACGCACAAAAAAATGCAGTGAATTGGAAAACAGGTTTTATTTTTTTCTCTCCTGATTACGACAAATGACGCTGAATTTGATATAAAATAGAAAATTAATAAAAATGACAACTAAACTAAAATGTCAAGATAAAATATTAATGTTTTCTGTTAAATTATTGCAGAGTTTCCACATTTTAAGTATCGGTTCATGGTATAGGTTAATTTTAACCGATACCAATAACACTATATTAGATGGTATCAGGCCGGGCAATACACGGTGCATCCCTGAAAATAATCACAAATATGATGCTAAAGATGATTTAAAATTTTACCTTTATTATTTTTTGTTTATGTTCTGAAAAAAATACTGAACTCCTGTTTAATTACAGAGCTGTTTAACACTTACTGCTTTCTCTCATACACCATTAAAATGTTCCTAATAAGTGTAATTAATGATGGATTAAAAACATGATAGAGCTTTTTATCCCCTGAATAGTTGGATAAAATTGTTTTTATTTGTTTGAAACAGTTTATGTTAGCAAACCATATTCTGCACTACTCTGTATTGAAGTGGGACAAAAATGGGCCAGAATTAGAATTTGCAGCTCAGAATCAGATTCTGGAAATTATCTATGAAATATGTTTTATGGAATATCAGATTAACCGATAAATGTGCATATTAAAGAGCTGTAATGATGCACTTAAATTACTGTCAGAAAAGCTGGGTTGTTGTTATTATGTTAATATTTCATGATTTATTTACACTAAAGTGTTAAGTGCATGGTGTCTTGCATCATTATGTTTTGTTATCCATGTAGGTTATCAGTTATCAGTGCTTCACAGCACTGGAAAATATGACAATTATTTGTTTACAAGATATATCTGTGAAAATGAAAAAGAATATATACTGTATACAAACTTGGATAAAAAACACTGTCCCTAACATGTAAAGCTTGTCTAAACACAATAAATATTGCCAGAATATTGATACATAACCAAATTTCTCCTCTGTAATCAATAAAAAAAAATTCCTAAAGCTCTGAAAATTTAACAGAGCCGTGTTATCAGGTTATTAGGTTATACATTTATCTTTAGTGCCTATGACTTCACAAGCCTTTAGACAAGAATACTTTCAAATGGTTTTTTTTAGCAAGACATTTGGTAGAAACTAAAAAACTAAAAAATAACGCTAGTTAAATCTTTCATAAAAAACAGAGTCAAACTGACTTTAGTTTTCTTGTGCTAAGCTAACCAATGTCAGCTCAAGTGAATAATGCTGTACAAATACTAATGTTAAATGTGGAAGAAAATTTATATTATGTGACAAAAAACAGTTCTCCACTTTGACAATGTAAAAACAAAAGTTGGCTTGTCAGTTGTTTTAAATTTTGAAAGCATCTGTCATAGTTTACATTTAAATAATAGTCTAAAATGAAAACAGATTTCCTTCATTTTTTCTTTACAAAGAAAATGTTAAAGGATCAAATTAAAATCCAGACATTTATTTTGGATTGTCAAACTGGTCAAACATTCTGTTTTTTCAATGGGTAAAGCAATAATTCATGACTTATACGAAGACACACAAAACAAAGCAAAGACTTTACAATCTACAAACAAACTAGAATGAAGCGTCTGAAAGGGGGACATGAAGAGCAATGGACATAAACATTATTATTTTTATTTTTTTCCACTTACCCTCTTTGAGGAGTGAACAGCAAATCATAGAAGAGAAAGCAAGATGATGTACAGGCTTCTTTGATGTTATTGCTTTTTAAAACTAATGCTTTTCTTAAAGCTTTATTTGTATTTAGAAAAAAAAGTGCAATACAGATGTTAATTTCTTGACAAATGTGGAAAAATGTATGGAGCGTGCTTCATATCTTTCTATCAAAGTGATGAATTTAAGAGAATACTGTGGAAGTAATGTTTTACCTTGCCGTAAGTCCATCCCAACTCAATCTTATTCATGCCCCACAGTTCATGTATGTTTTCGGCCAGTTTGTCCCGAACTTTCTCTAAGTGACACGGCATGACAACCTGAGGCATAGAAATTACTTTTGAACTTTTCCTTTTGCAAAATGTGTTTTCAAACAGATCTCATGAGCTTACCTGGCTGGTCTCCACCGGAGTAGGAATGAATGAGGCCTGTGAGGTGAACTGGGTGGTTCCAAGCAGATCCCTGACTCCCTCCACATCTCTTTTGTACTCTTTCACCGGCTCCACCTTCATCTTCTCTTTTGGCAACAAAGCCTCATAACATGGAGCATAACTTGACGGGGGAAGAAACTTAAAGTCCCCATGTCGGCCACCCAACAGGAATCGAACCCTTAAAATTAACAAAACAGAATATCTATTTGTAACCTTCTATTAGGGAAGAAGATCTGGAAGATAATAGTTTTTGTTGGGTTTTTTTCTGGGGGAAACATTAAAAATATTAAAATAAAAAGATTTTATAAAACTAAAAGGATAACATCTCTTGAACCCCCTCAATCAGGGTCAAGCTGAACTCTGAGAGACTGTGACGAGCTCCTCAAGGGAATGCCAAAAATAGCTTCTCGAGTACTAGAGATGACACAACCAAGTCTCACTCTGACTATAGGCCTCAATTATTGAGCACAAAGTTGTAACTTTCACTTCACCACATGTTTAAATCAATGAAATTGCACGTTCACTAGGTCAGTTTCAAGCACAGGCTCGTATGTGTTTTAGCAATTCGGCACTGTTTATACTAGCATTTTAAATATGAAATAACTTGCTTTATAACCAAACCACATTTGTGGCTCTGCTGAGGTGTTAAAGAAGTCAAGATTGTTTTAATAATGGCTTTCAGCCTATTTGCATTATTAGGTTAGATGTATCTCAGATTTGATGGTCTGGTCTCTAGAACATAACAAATAACCCCAAATAATACCCCAAATAATAAATGACTGTGAAAACTTCACAGTAGACCCCACCTGTATCTATTGACAACGTTTAATTTCTCTCTTCAAAGCCATAATCATCTAAATTAACAAAAATAGACATTTGTAATGTCTTACTTTATGTGTAGTGACGGTATGTCAAATGTAAGTTTTACTCTCTGAATTGACTTCCATTGGTGTTCTACGTGACTGATATGCAGCTGTATGTAAAGGAAAAAAGGGTTGTGTTGTTGCTCAAAAAAATCAGGAGCCAGTAGTTGTGTAAATTGTTTTATAGCTTATGGAAAGTGCAACAGTATTCTGAACAAAACTGTCAAAAAGCAAAACATAACAGCTCTCTTTTGAGTAAAATTTCACGTTTTTTAGGCTTTTGCTAAAACACTAAGGTCTGTCAGAAATAATAAATTCATCAAACAACTCGGAGCAGAAGGAAATAAACACTCACTTGACCCCTGCCGAGAAGCTGACGACGGGGAAAAAGAGTCCGTCTGTGTTAAAATTTTCAAACATGCCCTGGACTGGCTGCCCATTTATCCTGAAGGAGATGCTGGGAGCTCCCAGGTCCAGACAACAGCTCACCACATCTTCCGAAGTCAGGATATGCTGATTCACAGACGCAACAGCCCGCGGGATACGGCCTGTTTGGGAGGCAAACACATGTGTGTGTGAATATGGACCTGGTGAGCAGTGTTGGCACAGACAAGATCTTTACAACAAACACAGGATGGAACACATTTACATGCCTCTACACACAATCTGGGCAAGGAAATCACTTGCTGCAGGGTAGTGACTGTCTGAATGTAACCTGGCCGACTCCCAGGGATACCATTCAGTTTAGACTTCTTAGATTACCACTGTAACTACCGCACACACACTTTCACAATTTATTTCCTCTAACTCACCTGACCAGAGGTGGAGCCCATCAAAGCCAAATGAGTAGAGGTCATCCCCAACTCCATTTCCCCCCCAGCCCTCCCCTCCTCCAGGATAGGGCGCGTAACCTTTGCTGTTAGCCCAGCCCACTCTCAGGTGGGAGGGCTCACTGGTCACAAAGTGGTCCACCTGGTCAATCATTAGTTCGTAGTACCACTTCCTATACTGAGCAGAGCCCTCACTGACCCCCAGGAAGATGTTTGGTCTCATGCTGAAAAAACAAGTAAAATCCCTAATGTGCATCAGAGTATAAGAGATGTGGTTAGAACTGTACAGTAATTGCGAAAACTTATCCTCAAGAAAAAAGTACATATCATACAAAAAAATAGGTTTAAATAACAACAGCATTACATTAAATATCTTCATTCAAAACTGCAGCAAATGTGATGTTTGTCATACAAAGATTAGCTAAAATGCGTCACTTGTTTTTGTGTGGGAAAAAATGCACTTATTGTGAAGTCCTATTTAGCTCAGGTTTCTGCTTTTTAGCTGTTCAGTGTTAATTTTCCGTGATGCCTTGTGTTTTCTCTTTACAAAATTGATAGTGGATATTGGATTACGATCTGGAGACCGTTGCAGCAATCAGAGTACACTGAACTTTGTTTAAAAAAAATAGATGAGATGAGCTCTGTTATTTAAACTGAATTAAACTGTTGTCAAGTGGCCCAAATTTTGCCAAGAAAACGTCTCTCAGACCATTACTCCTCCACCACCAGACAGAACTTTTTATACAAGGAAGGATAAATCCATACTTCCAAGTTGTCTACATTAAATTCTGACCCTAACATCTAAATATTGGATATCAAGACAGGCATAAGGTATTCCATTCCTTTTTTTTTCCCTTTTTTTTATAATTGTACTGGTGTTTAAATAGGAGTTCAACTTTCCAAGAGTTTTGATTATTTTCTCAATCCTGGTGCCATGCCTATTGACCCTTTATTGGATACCTGCAAGAAATTCCTAAATTCTTTCATAGATAAAATGTAATCTATCTGGCAAAGAGTTGGAAAACTTTGTGTCATTGGGATGACACCTTGTTCTGTTCCAAGTGGTACTTTAGATGAGTCTAATTCCTTTTCTTTACTATCTGCAATAATTCGAGAACTGAAAACTACTGATTGTCACTTCAAATATCTCCCTGCAAAAATAATAAATTATTTATTTTATATTATTGGTCAACCTTTTCTTGGCTTTTTTAACTCCTGTTTAAATCTTTCTATTGTCCCCTCTAGCTTTAAGCATGCTGTACTTTGGCCTCTAATTTAAAAAGATCTGCATTGACCGTTCTTCTATCTCAAAATCTAGACCTATTTCAAATCACCGCTTTTTATGTAGGTCTTACAAAAACATTGCTTTTCATCAGGTTCAAAACTTTTTGATAAAAGTTCGGTTTTGGAAATCTTCCAATCTTATTTTGTCATAGCACTGAATCAGCTCTGCTGAAGGTGCGTAATGATATTGGTAGTGCTGCTGATGACAGGTTTCTAGTCATTCTAGTTATGCTGGACTGTTCATCTGCTTTTAAAACGGTCAGTTATAACATTTTTAACCTATTTTTTTAAAACTAGGATTTTCTGGTACAGTTCTAAAATGGTTTGAGTCCTTTCTGTCTGATAGAAGTTTTTCCTTTGATGGTCAATGATGTTCGTTCTTCGCAGTCCCTGCTATCCAGCGATGCTCCCCAGGGGTCCCTTCTAGTTCCCTGATTGTTTTCGCTTTACATATTACCACTTGGAGAAATCATGGCAAGGCACAAACTACATTTCCATTGTTATGCAGATTATGTAAAAATCTACTTGAGAATAAGGATGTTTTCTGACATCATAACTGGCACTTTAATGGCCTTGAGTTGTGGCTTGCCAAAAATTTTCTACTTCTTTACAATGAAAAGACATAATGCTTAATATTCCCACACCAAACCACCCTGGTGGTGTTCCATTCGTTTATCACTTCTTTAATCACTACCTTTAAATTTTAGAATTTGATAAAAACTTTTATCTTTTGCTTTTAGGGGAATTTATGGCTTAGCCCCACCTCATAGTTTTGAAACATTGTGTTTGCATAAACAGACCAGGGCAACAAGGTCACGGGGGCAGCTTTTTCTGAGCTTCCCCAGTCCATGTACAAGTATTGGGGAGATCGCTCCTTTGCAGTGGCTGAACCTAAACTCTGGAATAAACTGCCCAGTGATCTGCGTCTAACCCCAGACCTGGCTTTATTTAAAAGTAATTTGAAAACCCACTCTTTCAGACAGGATTTTAACCTTCATTGATTTTATTGTGTACTTTACTCCATATTTCTTATCCTAGTTTTATTGTAGTGTGATGCAAAGATGGTGTTTTGTGATATTATTATAGAAAATATGCTCTTATTTAATGTATTGTCTCTTGTTTTCTGTTAAGTACTTTGGCCATCTTCCAGGTTTGTGGAGGTGATCTATAAATAAACTTTGATTTATTGATTTTTCAAATTTGTGTTAAAATAACACTTGAACATGTATTTAAATAGTTGTCTAAATGAAACAACAACAAAAAATCAATAACATACATGAAATTGCATTTAAAACTCAACCAAACTTAGCAGAAGCCAAGGACTGAAAAGCACAGGTTAGCGCAGGTTTGTTAAGAAAAAAAAAACAACTACCAAAAAAACAAGGACGGAGAAGAACGAACAAGAAGAAGAAGAAGAAGAAACATCACTGATTAAATATACAGGGAGGGCCTGTCATAGATGAAGATTAAATGTTACAATGCCTAGCTTACAGTGACTGTGTGCAGGTAAACCCCTGCATGCAAAAGCAAAGATGAATTATTTAACAACAAAAAAGAACTAAGGAAGCAGTGGTGGTATAAAAACACAAAACACATGGAAGAAAAAAATGGTCTGACAAGACATTTTGGTGACTATATATTAAAGCTTCTCTGACATGTTTAGATCAAATCTTTAGCAACAAGGTTTATAAATGGATGTGTCTCTTTGTAGCCTTGTTGGGACAATGTACTGGATTGTTGATTTTGCCATGATATTGTAGGGTAGGGCTGCAACAAGGAATCAATCAAATTTGATAAAATTCGATTATAAAAAATACGATAAAAACAAATTTTGTCTTTGATTTTTTGTGTCGTGCAACTTTTTTGTCACACAACCTCTATTTATTTAGGCTGTATGCTGCAGTGGAGCAGAGCAAGGCAGATCAGGACAAGAGAGAAACCCAGTGTTTTAAAAAGGACTGACTTACTTGGAACACTGAAGAAGCAGTTAGACCTAAGAACCTAAAAACTTCAAAAGTTTGGGAGCACTTTGCGTTAAACAAAGCAAATACGTTTGTTACCCACAACATTTGCAAGTCAGACCTTGCATGGCACTGGAGTACGATTGTGATGATGTAGCATCTTAGGCTACGTCCACACTAAGCCGATAAGGTTATACGGGGAGTTAGACGCCAAATGTTATCCACTCAACACGAGCATTTACGTCCCGTTTAAGGTCCTATGATTGCGCAATCCCATACCGACCTGTGAAAATACTGGGCATGCGCAAAAAGACGCACGAAATACACGTATAATCTACGTGACGCCAGCGCCTACATAATATACAACAAGCTTTACAGCACAGAACATATCTCCTTGTCCCGTTAACCGAAGAGAACAATAGCTGCTCAGAAGAAGAGAGTTTTTGGTGTGGACAGACGACGAGATCGATTTATTGCTCTTCGCTGTTGTCTTTTTCTGTAGTGTCGTATTGTTATTGACGCAGCATTCATTGACGCCACTTCCTTTCATTATCCGGGGAAGCTGTCCACACTAGCTCGTTTAGCCTTTGAATTAAGATTTACACGGCTCTCTTACCCGGCTAATAGTTATCCGGCCACAGACCTTAAACGACACCGGGATAGTGTGGACGATAGGGGGGTGTAGACTAAATAATTATACGTTTAAGGCATTATCCGGCTTAGTGTGGACGTGGCCTTAAATGCAAGCATGTTGGAGTCATCAATGAGGAAGGTAAGCTAAGCTAAGCTATAATTACATAATCATGTATTTAGTCCGGTATTTGGTTATGCATGACGGTGAACAATGTGTGACTTGGGCTCATTGCTGTACTACTTTTTTAATATTATTTTTGTTTTGTGTAAAACGCCTGATAATAAGCTGCAGCCCTACTGTAGGGTCATGGGTATTTTGTCTGAGGGCTTTTTCTGCTTGGCTTTCCTTGTTCTGTGTTGAGTTTTCAGTGAAAAGACAACAAGGACTGTAATAAATCAATTAGAAAGCCTTAACATATACCAAAATGTACAATTACATTAAGGAATTGCACAGCACTACAAGCTAGTCAATGAACAGATCAACAATATATTTAGGATGTTTAAACAATATTAGAAAATTTGGTCACTGTAGTTTTGTGTTCACAAAGAGATTTAAATATTATTGTATTAAAGTAAGCTGCTTTGTGTAAACTGTAAACAAATTATTATCTTAGGAATGTGTATTAGCAATTGTGTGACTCCAGTGTGTTTTTTTTTTTTTTTTGTTAGTTGGACATTAAATAATCCCTGAAGTAAACAATATCACAGAGGCATGACATTGGAAGGGGTTATGGTTAACAGACAGTTTTCTCACCTCTGGACATCATTGACCAGCTGGGTTTGCAAAAGTAGATCTCTTTTGGGCAGTAAGTGATCACAAATAAGGTTCTGATTGGTTCGCACAGCTACTCCGTTACACACACACAGCGAACAGAGAACATCCAAAATCTGAAAAAGAGACCAAGCCAGCAGGAAGGATAATACGAAATACAGATCACAAAAGCTCAGAAATCATTGTTCAGGTTTCTGCTCTAGGGACAGCCAGTTTTCATTAAACCACAGCATAATTACTCTGTGATGTTTCTTGGAGGTAAAAACATGTCTAATAATTTTCACTTAACAAAAGCGCAGGATTAAATGGCCTGGGAGGCTCAGCCAAGGGTGACAGGCCACTTAATCATTGACCTTTTCCTTCTGCCTCCATTGAAAAATTATACATTCAGGCAGAGTTATGACCTAGGCCAGCCAGCTGTCTGCTCTTTGATTTCATTACAATGGTAAACAGTTTTATTTATGTCAGGAAGACACAGCAACCTAACATCCCAGAAACCCTCTGCCAGGACTGAAAGTTTGCACTGGTACAAGATATGTGCAGTCAATAAATGGCTGAAGAGAAGAAGATATACACAGAGTTCCTGGAATTTTTTTTTATTTTGAATTAAATGTGAATTGATTACACCCTTTAGGTAAGGATAGCAGAGAGATCAAAGCATGAAAAGTAATCACACTAAAAGCTATTTTAAGGACTGCTGTTACTTTCTCTACTGCAAACTCCTAAACAGGTTCTGTTTTTGGAAAATTATTTGGATCCTTCTAAGTGTTTTATTTGTTTTTGTGCATTTTATTGAGAATTTAGGTTGTTATTAAAGTTGTTCCACCTTTTGTTTTTACTAACCACTGTGTTTACTAACCACTTTGAAGAAGGTTCAATACCACAAATTAAAATGGTAGCCCCAGGAGAGCCCTTAAACACTTGTCCTCTTGCATTATTAAAATCAAACTACAACCTCTTTACATTCTAAATCTTTCTATTTTAAGACATAATAAATATGACCTTCCAAAATGCCACTATTAATTAAATCCAACAACAGATGCTACACTGTGATTATGTATCATAGAAATAAAACAAAACAATTATTTTTCTTTCTTGAGCCATCAAGACAAAATATGTCTATAAAATATGTCTATTTCTTTGGATATGTATAATGTGCTTAACATGGTTTACATATTAGTGTCAGACTATAATCTTATTAAGAATCCAGACAAAGACTTGAAAATTGCTGTGCTTTTATTGGTGCAGCAATGGATTGTTTTTACAGAGTTTTGACTCAGAGAGGCTTGAAATAAAATCCATACAATTCTTTGATGTTGTGTGTATGTTACTTTCAAAACCATGTATACTTTTGCTTCAATATAATTACGGTACTTTATGCTGATTTATCAACTAATTCCCAACAAAATACTTCATGTTTGTTTTATTGCAACAAAGAGGGAAGAGATTAATCTGCACATTGCAACAATACCCCACATCAGCACTTACCACAGCATAGATACTTAGTGCTCACCTTGTGGTTGCGTCCATGCTTGTAGAGCAGTGATATGATGGACTTAATGTGTCCTTTCTGGATAATATTGAGCGCCTCAGGGCTCTCGATTAGGATGCAGTGCAAAACTTCCAAGATGCCTGCATAGCCGCAAAATTCATCAGTTAATTCCAGAAGAAGAGAAAGACAAAGCAGAGGACATTTGTCACAGAGAAAACTTGCATGAATAAACAGGATCACTGCGTGCATACATATATATGCCTACATGCAGTAAAAAAAGACTGCAAACAGTTCAAATGTTTAATTATGGAAGAGAATTCTTATCTGCTTTTGTCTTTAACAGTTTTTCATTGACAGAATGCACAGTACAGTCACTATGATAATGGTGGTTATACCTGAAGAAGACTCTAGTCTTTCCAGCTTGCTCACCAGCCAATCCAAATTGTTTGAGAACTGGGTACAGTTGTTCCGATTTCCTCTGATTAATGACGCTGCAAGTCACAAGAAGTGTGAGTGAGTCAAATGTTGCACCAAAGTACAAACAGGTTTGATGTTTCCATGTCATTGTTTACATTATACTTTTTATGACAACATAACAAGGTCATCCATATGAGAATCCCTTAAATTAAAGTCAAAGCTGGTTAAGTGAGAGCTTCTGCTTTGACATTCTTATACATATTAATTTTTGAAGGTGCCAAAGCTAGACAAAAGATGTAGGACAAAAGGCGAAGGCATCAGCACTTGCTGACAAATAAACTCACTTAATGAATGCCCTAGCTGCAAAAAGACAGGGTCATCGGATGCAGACAGACAGGGAAGAAAGGAAGAAGGCAACCCAAATCCAGTTAACGCTGCAATGCATCAGGTGTGTGGAGGAGAGAGCAGTGGGGAGAGAGAGAGAGACGTGGCTGGAAGACTAATTTAAGCCAGGAGGTGAAATGAGTATAAATAAAAGCATGAAGGACATTCTTGAAGGGTAGAAGGGCTTCAGTTTGTCTGGTCGAAAGATAAACTTTGCATAAGGAAGCAGGATGTGCAGACATAGAGGGATAGCTAAAGTAGGGTGGGCCATTTTTATTAAGATATGTGAGAGAGAGCTTATACCAGCATGTGTGAAAGAGGTTAAATGTGATTATTGGACAGGAGGGTTGATAACACTGGGTCATGTGGAGAACACGGCATGAACAAATAAAACAGATAACAGACAAGATAACGATGAAAATTGACATTCACTGGCTAAAAGGTGCCAAGAGGTGTCATACTGGTTTCCTGTGTGATGTGTGCTAGAGGGATAGCTGTTTTTGGAAGCTCATTGAATCTCTGTAACAAGGAGGCCACGTGCCTCCAGGTACAGTATTTAATCCAGACATGCACCAATCAGTATTTAAGCCAGACATACTACAATCAGTTCTGTGGCCAATGGGTGGTTTTTGATTTTTGTCAGAAGTTGAAATTCTAGTTCTGATTTCTTTTTAAGAGATGTAATGTGCATCCTCTGCTCCCCCGTGTGAGAAAATAGTCACAATAAGACATTAATAGTCCAGTTAGTCTTACAAGAACAGCTCTGTTCGTGTGTATGCTGAGGGGAACGTAAATAGAATAGAATATAACTTTATTGCCTGTTCCAAAAGAGCAGAAATGTGTCTTTCAGCACGGCTCAAATCAATAAATAAGATGGCCAACAGACTGCAAACGTTTACATAAATTCCATAAGAGTCAGAGGTTTGATGCTCAACAGGATAAAACAGAACATATTTTCTGTCCTGAGTTCCTGTTACCTGCTTTAAGTCTGTCTCTCTCTTGCTCTCTCTCCTATAGCATGAATATACCACACGCATGTCAACATGTAAAAGAAGATGCTATTTACTTTGAAAAAGTTGTTTATTTGACAGACTTCATTTTTAAATACCTTGCTGATGCTAAAAAAAGGGTAAACATAAGCCTTATATATAAGTGCTTGCTAACAGTATTCAAACCAAAGAGTGTTTTTACTGAACTTTCTGGTTATAAAAAAGCAGATTATTAAGTTATCACACTGAAATACTGGCCCGGTTAGATGAACAGGTGATGGCTCTGGTAAACTCTAGCTGAATGGCTGGGGTGTTATAACATTAGACATTATTATTTTTTAGTATTTTAAGAAGAAATATGCAATTATATGTAACTGAAGTGTGTGTAAAGTACTGGTTAGTTGTCAAATTAGCGGGGAAACAAATAATCACAGTTTTAGACATGTTATCTCTCAATAAATAAAGTCTCTGAGACTAAATGCAGTACAGAGTTGGTTTGAATGTGTTTATGCTTGTGTATTCGTATATGTGCACATGAAGGATTACTGTGGGAAAGGTTTATTACCCAGAAGCTCATAAAGCAAGTTGAGAATCTCTTTCCAAGCTGCTCCGGCCTCTGACCCAGCACACTCCCCAAAATGGGCCGCACTATTGTACACATTTAGCCGGTCAATGCAGTTGGAGAGAAGAGTCAGCATGCCCTAAGAAACACACAGAAATCACAGACATTTCCTTACATCTTAAATTTGTTTTGCTGCAATAAACAAGTGTGATGAAAAATATTACAGGCATGGACAACTAAAAGCATGGGATTAGCTAATTAGTTATAGATTAGTTGGATTAGTTACTTTTTAATCCAGTCCACACTGCTTTTCACAATATTGATATATTGTCTCTTGATGTTTTTTTTTCAGTGATAAATTAGCTGTATGTCACACATCCCTACAAAAAGGAAAGAATTATCCTGAAGTTACAACTGTTTCACAATTCTTGCTTTTGAAAATGTTCAAAAGTAGAAGCACTCTTTGGGGAAGGCAGTGAAGATTGCAAAATAGCCATCACTGCCCAATACAGTTACCCATCTTGTGTCATGATACAATCAAAAAAATACCCAAATAAATAAAATGATGGACATTTCTGAAAGTGACTGAAGGAAATATAAGAACCTATGCATTACAACTAACAGCAAAGCATACATTTAAGAGTATGTTGGAGTGATTCTAGTAACGATGTCATTGATATAGGTCAATCAGGCCATGCGGTCATGCATCTACCTTCACTTATCTGAGCTGTTACAAAAGAAATAGGTCAATGACTGGGAAAAAGACATATCACTTCCAAGTGACACTCCCCAGCTCAATCTGGGGGACCTAAAGGAGTTTTGCAGGTCAAAAAGAATGTACTGTCTCTACAGCAGGAAAATCTTTAAATAGATGCATCCGGTAGGAATCTAAGCTAGATCTCTAAATCCACTCGGCTGACTCCTTTTGATACAGAGCAGAAGCAGCAGCTCTAGTCTGAGACCCTCTAGGGAGCCATCTTATTTCATCTCCAAAATCTTCTCCATTGGGTTATAATCCACATCTCATGACCATCGGTGAACGACCAATAAACCAGGGCTCAACTTACTTTGACAGAGGTTTATGCATCTCGTGCTCTATTCTACTATCGCTTGTGAAGAAGATACCAAGAACTACTCCAGTTGGGGCAAAGACTGACCCCCAACCCAGTTCTCCACCATTTTCCCATTGAGAACAGTGACCAAAGACTTGAACAAGCTAACTCTCCTCCCAATTGTTTTTCACTCAGTTGCGAACAATTCAAGTGCCAGTTGAAGTTCATAGCCTGCAGATGCCAACAAAACCATATAATCTAGATAAAGCAAAGATAAGACCCTGATTTATAATTAGAAAGGAATTTGATGTATCTTCTCAGAATAGACCAGTTTGCTAATGATGTCTTCATTAAGTGGTGGTACAGCAAACAGGGGATTACTTCAGCCAGGACTTTTTGCCAACTCATGCAAAAAAATACTTGACAGCAATTTGCTAGTTTTGTATTGTTTCATTTTCTTTCTTTTGTTATTAATTGGCCTCTGAATTCCAAACAGTTACATATCAAGACATCTCATATCAAAGATGAGCTCTCATAAATTAATTATAGAGCTTAATTTGTAAAACCTGTCTTCAAATTTCCATTAGTTTGACTATCATAGATTCAGCCCTCCCTCCTCTCACGTGTCAAAGTGATTTATGCCACAGAGGAATTTCTACCGTGATCTCATATGCAAAATGGAGGGCGTTAAAAAGACAAAATGGAAATTTCACATGATTTATAATGGCAGCAAAAATCATGAGTCAGCTTTTCACACTGACAAATTAACCTTCAGAAGGCAATATATCAGGAACGACACAAGGCTTTTATTTTATCATAATATATAAAAAAGGGAAGAAGATTGAGAGCTGTCAAAATATTTAATGGGGATATTTTAAGATTTTAAATTTAACTACTTCAGAATCCGATCTCCTTAAGATTAGGTCATTTTAATTTTTGCATAAAAAGTAACGCTTGGATGTTCGATGTCACACGACTCCTTAGTATACTGCTTGACATACTGTATAATTGACTAAAGCAATTTAGGCTCTAGAGGCTTAGGAGCTTCGATGCACTCATGCTCACTTCAGGGAAAACTTATAACACTTAAACTGCTGACACCTTCAGTTGCTGTGCGTCCAAATAGAGAACAACAATGAAACATGCCTCATAAAATCAATTTATTTTTCCTCTTTGACACTTCTGCAGGCGTCTTTCCATTTTGATCTCAACCAAACATGCTGTCAAACGTAAAAAAAATCTCATAAATTGCAGTTTCTTAGCCATGACTTGTGTTGCTTATGCAATGCTCATATGTTCCACATATGAATATTGGCAAGGTATCACAAAATGTTCAGGTAAGGTCCTGAGTTAGTGGTCACAAACCTTTATGATCCAGCTAAATAAAAATTGTCTAGAGGCACAAAAGCTACTGTACATGGCCCTTCGTAAAAAGATAACTAATTGATTTTGTCTAGAAAGTGTGTTTATTTTTTTGTCTTTGAAAAACTGACATTTTGTTATATTTCGATTTAGCAAAACAGTAAAAACATCAAATGTTTACAAAGGAAAATTAATAAATTCCCCTGAATTCAATACTTATAGAAGCTGAGGTGGGAAAAGGATTGAAAAAAACTCCATTATTATTACTATTATGAAATATTCTCTGACAGAAATTATTTGCATATTTCTGGACAGTTTGATTGAAATGTAAAACATCTAAGATAATTATCAGCCAAAGCTAAAACATATGAGGTACCACAGTGGCAATGATTACAATACCATTTCTGGAAAACATAAATTGATTATTGAATGCGTCATCGAAGTAGATTCAATGGATTTTGTTGTTACTGAGCATCTGTTGTGAGTTTCTGCTGCAGTGATTTTAATGCGGTCTCTCTCTGAGAGCTCTATTTATGGTTCCACAGAGTTCAGACACACTTTCATTGACCAAGCTGCATTCTTTTCCAGACTGAAATCAGTTCAGTTCTCTGAATTCTCAGCAGATATTCATGCAGAGGAAAATATTTACAAACTGGATGGATGGATGGATCTTTGTTTTGACGAAAGCTTCAAAGTTAGAGATGCAACTTGCCTCTTTTATTAACAAATATTCTATAAATTTGCTCAGGCTCCTGTGATGGTAACACTCACTTCCTGTTTGAAGAGGTTTTGTCTGTTCTTGAGTGAACGTAGCTTAATCTGCCTCTCCTCATGCTCCAGCTCAACATCAGGCAGTTGGAAATAGGTGATGAGGTCATTGAGTGTTTGGAGAACCTCTTCGACGGGCAAGGCCACAAGGGTCCTGTTCTTAACACTCAGGCAGTCAAGGTCCCTGCGATGGAGAGACAAAAGCAAGACACATAATTACAACAATTCCCACTGAAAATTATGATCATTTATAGTTTTCAAAAGCATCATAAAGACAATAAAAGCACACCTATTGGGAAGCTCTTTTGATGTTAGGAGACACAGTGATGGCTAGCAGTGTTTAACCCACAAGTTCATTCATGTTGAATAACTGATTTCTGCTACTGTGCTAAAAATAGCTTCTGTCGTATGCGTGGGAGAGATGGGATGTGGAGGTGGTGTGTGTAATGTAGCCATAGGAGAAAGGCTGACACCTCCTCACATATTGACACGACAGGCACCCAGAGGAACGCAATGGTCTTTTAAAATAAATGAAAACAGGATGCGGTCATAGTAGACCTTTTTCAAAGCCCCCGTCTCTTTCAATGTCGCTGTCCCTTACACAAACGGGACATGTTCACTGAGCAAGCTGTCTGTAGGTTTTGCTTCTCAGGATAGCTTTCCAGTGGTGGCATTCACAGTGTGTTACTGTGTGAAAGACTGGGGAGCTTTGAGAGATCAATGTTCAGGCTTCTGCTATATTATTTGCAACATGGTGCCATAAGGCAGTGGGTTTCTTGTATCATTAGTTGTGACCCTCCATCATCACTAGGTGCTTAAGTTACCTGTATGTTTTTTGATAAGCTATCTCAAGAGATCTCTAATTTGTTTTAAGTGGATAATTTGGTCTAATGGGTAATTTGCACATCCACATCCCTCCTCAACCTATAGGTGAAAAATGTTTTGCATACCTGATGAATCGGTTAAAGAGCAGCGTTGTGTTGCGAATGATTCTCGCGGCCCGAGACTCTTCATGTTGACAGCGCTGCAGAGTTAACCCGTCATCCATGTGGCCCTCAGAGTGAAGACATGCCTTAAGGGAAAAACAGATGATTAGATGTCAAATATGGCAAGAAAAAGAAACATATCCTCAGACAGCACTAAAATCCAATGACAAGAACATTGTTGAAGATGGTAATTTATCTGATTACACAACCATTACTGAATGAATACTGTGCTTTGCAAGGGTATGCTAAACCCTCAAAATTCTCTATATTTTGTCAGATTACAACAGATTTCAATGTATTTTAGAAGGATTGTATGTGTGAAACAAACTAGCACATTTAAAAATAGGTCTTTAAAAATAAAAATCTCACAAGTGCATGACACATTTGTACTTAGCCCTCTTTACTCCCTAAATGCCTAATTCCTAAATCAAATACACTGCAATGAACTGCTTTTAGAAGTCTCATCATCTGTAAATAGAGTAACAATGTGTGTAGTTTAACTACAATATAAATCCAGTTGCTCTGTAAAGGCCTCTGAGGTTTATTAGAGAACATTAGCAAACAAACAGCATCATTGACAGTTAACAGATAAAATTGTGAAGTTTCAAAGCAATATTGGATTATAACACAGTAATCCAAAATATAAATTCCACACAGCGCACTCTTCAATCCATCATCTGTAAAATATGAAGACTATGGCACAACTGAAAATCTTTCAAGATATGGCCATCCACCTCAACTAGAGGTAAGGCAATATTTGTAAAAATAATAATAATAATAATACATTAAAGGTACAGCAGAGGTCCACAGCTCACACAGGAAAATCTCTCAAGTAGTTTGTGTTTTTGAACACAAGAAATACATTGTTTAGGGGGAATCCATGAGAAGTCCTGTTTAAAGTTTGCCACAAGCCATGAAGGGGACAAAGCAAACACATTGAAGAAGATGTTCTGCCCCGATGAGAACACAATTTAAACCTTTTGGGATATTACAAAACAATTTGTTAGGCAGAAAACTAGCATTACACATTACCCTTAAAAATCCAAATCTAATTCAATGGGCAGTAGAGGCTTCAGCATTCTTTGTTTTAGATCGGAGTATCAAAATTAGGGCCAACAAGCCTCTAGACAAACAGCTAAAGAAAAAAAAGCTTGCTGTTATAAATCCAACCGAATATATTCCCTCAGGTGATATGATGAACATCCTTTTCAGATTTTGTTTGGAATGAAAAATGTATAACGTGTTGTTCTTCACAATAGCGACCCTCTTTCTTTTGCTTTGTTGGTCTATCACATAAAATCCTTATAAAAAGCATTGAAATTTTGAAGTGTAACATGTGTCTTAATATTATTTTTTTAATAGAACTAAAATAACACACAATCATAAACAATCATCATACCCACTGAGCTCATTATTCCTGGAGTAATTATCTGCTCCAAGGAATCTTAGTTATCATTTTTGTTTTGTTTATGTTTATGCTTGCAAATGCCAATACTCACTCTTCTCTTGAGGGGACCCAGTCGAGTAGATTTGACATCAGGTGCCTGGTAGGAGAGCCACAGACCAGTGGCTACATGCATAATGAAGCAGAGTGAGTCTCCATATTTAATCTCGGCCACCCCCATACCGTCAATGTCTCGCTTGGGGCTCTGCTCCAGCTTCTCCTGTGCATGGTCAGGAGAGAATGAAGAAAGATGTCATTTGAAAATATAATCAAATGCATGAAACAAAACAAGCACAGAAAGCATGCAAATTAGTTTCTAAATCAAACCAAACAGCCAAATTGCTGCTGCATCTCCTCTTCATGGTTCAACCCATCACAGTTTGGGGAACTGACCTGCTGTTGTAATCCCATTATGGTTAGGGAGGATGCAGCAGAAAGTATTAAGTTAAATGGTCTCTACTTTCTATGGTTGTTTTGTCCTTTTGGAGAGATTATTAGCCGAAAACACTTTGTACAAACACCAATTTAATAACACTGAAATCTGAAAACAAAAAGAGGGCTGTAATGTAGCTTTATGGGCCAGTTACTAGAACCCATATAACACAAATCAGTGAACACTTTGAAGGGCATATATTTTGCCAATATAAGGTTGTGCAATTGTTGCTCTGTGTAAATTTACTTACCTTTGATGCTCTAAAGCAGAAAGCCGTAGAAATGGTGTCCGACCTCTCTCGGTCCTGCAGTACCAGTCCTCTGTCCTCAGTCAAGGCCAGGTAGTGACCTGTTGTCAGGTGACGTAGTCGAAAAGGCTGTCCCCAGCGGATGTGGCTTCCACTCCAACTGCAAAGGATTGAGAAATGCATGACCATTGGTGAAATGTGTGAATTATAGTGCCTTGCAGAAGAGTTCATACATCTTAAACTTTCTGACATGTTGTCACATTATAACCACAAACCATGAATTTGTTGTGAATTTCAGGTGATAGATGAATGAAAATGATTCATGACATACAAATATTTTACAAACAACATTTGAAAATGTGCTAACTATGTTAGGAGTTTTGAGTTTACCACTCTTTTAAAGCAACCAACTATTTTCTGAAATCCCCAAATTATTAAGTAGATGTGTTTTGTTTAATCTCATCAAAATCATTGCTGTTCTGTAAAATAAAAGTATCATAAACGCATGGTGAGCACATCTTAAATCAGAGAAGCAGCTCATAGATCCATGCTATCTTTGGAAGTATCACAAGGACCCGCAAATCAGTTAGGTGACTATAATGACTGGACAACTATTAACTGTGCACTACACAGATCAGGTTTTTATGGAAAAAGGGGAGAAGAATTTGTTGGGAGAAACAGAAAAGGATGGGGACTTTTTGGCTGATAAAACATTAGGTGTGGAGGGAAACTAAGTTGCAGTTGTAATGCATTGAAAGACTCTTAAGGTTTTAATGCAATGGCGCTAAAAACATGATATTTTATATTTTCATATTTTTATCTTTACTATAAGAATGTAAAGCATATATTTTCTTTTAATTTACTATGAATAAAAAACTTAGAGGATTGTGGTTAGACTGTGATAGCACCTCAATAACTTAAATAAATGATGTTGTGTGGCTGTGTACAGTCATTCATGTTGATGTGACAAATAGAATTACAGCCACTATATTAATTTATTAGAATAAGTTAGACAAAGTCAAAAATAGAAAAGGTGATAACCAATTGGTGACAGGAAAATAGGTTTGATTTAAGATGTTAAAGGAAACATTGAAATGAGGGAGATAAGAAATCATGGAAAAATTACATACAGAAATAGGAGAAAAGTACAAACTGGTGTAAGACAAATGTTTTTAAAGAGCAAAAATAGACTTGGTACAATGTGGTACCATGGAAAAGACAAGGAAAGGAAATCTTCCCAACCTGATTCGTAGTGGCTCCAGCCTCCACAAGGACCTCGCCTTAGCACCTGCTTTACCCGTCTCATAGTTGACTATCCTGGGAAAGGCAGAGAAACAGAAATGGTTGGTTTGACTGTGGATGCCACTGTCAAGGTCATTCATCCTAGCTCAGAAAAATCTCACCTCTTACTGCAACACTCATTCATCATCCCGATTTCCAGAGATGTTTGGCTCAAACACATAAAAACACCCTAACATATGGGGTGCATTCACTCTTTCTGACACTAGTACACCATCTTTCAAACAGAGACATGTGTGCCCTGATAACCCACAGCGACACTGTCTATCAGCAATATATGGGTGACTGAGCTCAGAGATAAAATAAAACACTCATCACCCTGTGGTGTCAGCCCACAGTGTGTTTAATCTGGCTTCAAAAACAAAATGTGTCTTAAAAGAAGGCTGCTTCTGCTAAATTTCAAGGACAACACTTGGAGAAAAGCCAAAGCTTAAAAATGAATTATCCAATACCGCCTCCATGTTTGCCATGCTCTGTTCTAAAAATAGACGCTGTGTATGTCGGTGTGTCCAATAGGAAGAAGCACGTCTTCAAGCAGCTTGTTGAGTGTTTGTATGCCCCGCATGTTTTTTTTCATTCTTCCTTCTCTCTATGTTAACTCCATGAAACTGTCATATTTTCTTCCTTCAGTAGTTTAAGTGTTTATGCTGGTTGAATACATTTTAATAAGGCATGATGAAAGCAAAGGTAATTCTTAACTCTGAACTAGTAGTGGGCAATATAAAAGGTATAAGGTAAAAATGACATACATTTAGCCAAAGGAAGAGATTTTGACTATACCACGATTACACGTTTTGATTATATCAAACTGTGCTTACATACTGAAGGTATGCAAGGAGGGTAAATACTGATGTTCAGTGTGTGCTTTTACTCCAGATGTTGCAAATGTAAAATATGTCATTTATTTAACAGAGAGGAAACCTGTTGATCTTTAAGTGTTTTCAATCAAATACAGTATGTGCGGGTTTGTTGTTCTACAATATTAAAGTAATAAATAAGTAACCAGGAAAGTGGAGAGTTTTGAACTTTATTTTCATAACATTTAACTTTTATTTGATTTAAAATGTCTTCATCTTGATGTTGACAGAATTTTTGTGTGTTGCATTATTTGTAAAAAACGTTTGAATATTTTTTGAATACATTTTGCACAATAAATATTCCTCCAATGGCATTGTTAACCTTTTTGAAGTTGTTGTTCTGCTACAATGTATCTGTAAAGTGACAATGCTCATAAGCAGTCATTTGGACATGAATATATAAAATAAAAATAAATAAATAGCAATACTGTACATATCATTACCACACATACATATGTCAACGATCATATCGCAATATAGATTTGAGGGCATATCGCCCAGCACTACTCTTAACTCTTATGTACTGTTTCACACCTCTGCTGTTCTTCACTCTGGTCTGATCCCGGGATGCTCACCACCTCGTCATGACCGTGGAATAGACGCATCACGTGGCCACCCAACAGGTAACCTAGTAAAGTAGAGGAACACGAGATGACCCTTCTTTGCTTCTGCGACAGAATCATGGTATAAGTTGAAAGGACACTTTTGCAGTGCCTTGCAAAAGTATTAATACCCCTTAGACAGTGTCCCTTTTTGTGAAGTTACAACTACACCCTCAGTGCATTTTACTTGGATTTTGTATGATAGACTACGTCAAAGTAGCACATAAATTTGAAGTGAAAAGAACAATATAGTTGTTTTTTAAAGATAAAATTCTAAAAAGTATGGTAAATTTTTATATAGTATACTTTTTGAATAAATACTTAGTAGAACTCTATAGCTTTACAGGAATAGACATTAAATGTTTGCCCATTCTTCTTCCCAAAAGAATGCTTAGTTACTGGGGAACTCCTTAGGGAACTAATCAGGAACTACTGGGTAGTTCCCTAGTAACTAAGCATTTTTCGTGTACCTTATTGTAAAGTGTTACCAATAATATTTCTAAACAACAATTACCAAGTCAAGCAAGAAGTTCTTAGCTGGATTTGAATCTGGACTTTGAATGGGCCAGTCTAACAAATTAACAAGTTTTGATCAAACCATTGCATTGTAGCTCTGGACAATTAAGGCTCTCCTCCCAGAAGGTGAACGTCAAATCTCAAACAGGCTTTATTCCAGGATTGGACTGCATTTAGATCTATCCATTTTCACAACAACCCAGACTATCATTTCTGTACATCCTGAAGATTTTCACTATGTAGATGCCATGTTCAGGGTGAACTGGAGTGTTAGCATTCTGCATCACATCGTGTTTTACATAAAAGTTCGTATGCCTTCCGAATGCATGTCAGATCAACACTTTCCTTGCTGAATGACTCAGTTTCAATGGACAACCAAGTCTTGATATTTTTGAAGTTTCGTCCAACTCTTTCCATTTTCAGATGACATATTGAGCATTGCCTTATGGAATGTCCCAATCTCAGGAAAGTATCTCAAAACCCCAAATCTGCTTGATTCTATCCCTGACCTATCTAGAGAGTTCCTTAGTTTTCATCAGAATGATACCTTCACAGAACAGCTGTATTTATACAGAAACTAAATTATACACAGATAGGCAATTTAACTGAAACCTGAAGGAGATCAGTTGTCCTGAAATTCTGTTCAGTTTTTTATTTGCAGTCATTTTGACCACCAGTTATATGTTCCTGTCTCTATACAATTATGCACTATTTCTTCTCGGTCAATCATAAAAAGTACCAGTAAAATTACAATGAAATATAGCGCTAATCTGACAATATGTTAAAGATTTCCAGGGATATGAATACCTCTTTAAGGCACACTGCAATCGAATAGATTCATATAATCAGATATAGAGTAAAAAAATTTAAACTTTTTAGCATTTTTTGTACCAAGTAAAGTCAAATTTTAAACACTTTAAAGATAAATCTTTCAAGTTTTTCTGGCAGCTATTATGTTCTGAGAATAACTTGATAAATGGAACGTGTAAAGTCCCTACCTTCTTCTATGTTGCTACCAGAACAAATGGGGTGGACATTCCACAGAGTCTGCATGAAGGAAGCATCCACCTGGATGTTCCCATTGGAGATGGATAAGTGCTGCAAAGAAACCACATGGAGGACTCAGTCATATCAAGTCAATTTGATTTACTTTATTTATATATCATCACTTCACAACAGATGTCCTCTTAAGGTACTTTACAAGAAAAGTCATTGCAATTCAATCATACATACATTCCAATAAGTTTAAGTTTTCTATTTATGGAGTCCCTTCAGATTGCATCAAGTCATTGACTGCCAGTTGTGCCTTTATGCACAATGATCCAATAAGTGGTAATTTGATTTGCCAAAGGTGAGAAATAAAGGTTTTTTTGTGTAGCTAAAAAGAAAATATTTGGATTTTAAATCCACACACAAAAAATAGAGTGAATCAGATTCAGATGATTCCATATGTTCAGCATCGTTATGTGTAACTTGTGAAAGCAATTATACTTCTGAACATAGCAATACTTCATAATGGAATATTGTGGAAATAATCAAGCTGACTTATCCATATTTTAACTACTTGAATATTTTTGCCTCCACGATGATGTTATTACATCAATGCGTTTACCAAGGTCTTTATCAATCCAAAGAATATGTTTTGAAGCATCTGTCTCCTCATTATTCCTGCTCCCTGGATTGTCTACAAAGCCTTTATGTGCTTCCTGTCCAATGTCCATGTATATTAGCATACGCATGGGGGGGGCAAATGTTGCCTGGAAGCTGTTAGAGGCTTTATTAGTCATAGGAAACATGCTTGCCGGGTTAAGTACAGTGACACGATGAGGCTGGTCAAATATTAAAGGAAGCTTCAGGGTTGTTTCAGAAGTGCAAAAATCTCATGATCAACATCAATGGCGGAAAAATGTGATGAGGATGAAACCAAAAGAGGCTGAATAAAATCCATAATGTCTAATGAAATCATAATTCTTCAAGCTAGACACTTCCAGAGTAGAATAAAAAATCCTTACTATAATCAAAGCAAAAATGTAATTCTGAAGAGAGATTTTAGGATGAGGACATGTGCAAAGTGGAATGGGAATAAATTGCCATTTTGTCTCATCAAGGTAAGAAAGGAAGGAATTTCCTACTGAGACATAATAACACAAATACAGGTAAGTGAGTTCTGAGTCTTTAAGGATTAAATGGCAAGCACTACACTTACAAGGTATCTCTCTGAGGACACGCTGACGAGGATAAGGTCATCACCGATGCGTACTTTCTCTCCTTCTGATCTCTGTTTTGAAGCAGGATGGATTGTCCACCAGCAAGCTTCGCCTGAAATATCAAACACAGTTATGCCTAATGACTTGTTAAATTCCATACATATATCCATTTCTATACCCGCATAACCCATGCAGGGTAATGGTGAACCTTGGACAGGTCACCAGTATATTACAAAGCATCAGAGAGATATCGCTCCCAGAGATCCTACACATGGGGAGAACATGGAATTATTTGTAAAAAGGCCCAACCTTCAATCCCAAGACGGTTTGCCTTCATTTATCTTCTACTCATAGAAAGATGTCAAGAATTCATGTACATTTCTAACTTTGATTCTCTTATGTACTCATTTCTCAATCTCATTTTTTTTTATTAATGACTAATGAAGAGTTCAAGTCTACCTGCTTGGCCAGGTTAGTAGAGAAGTTGTTTTGCATAAAAAATAAAATAAAAACAAGTTTGTTTCTAGCTTTCTCCTGTGACATGATGATTTGCCCCAGGGCAGAGGCACTTAACCCCAAATTACCTTCTGATCTACATATTGGTGTTTCTGTGTTTGTGAGTGTAATTGGGTGAATGTGACTACTGTGTAAAAGTGATTTGAGTGGTCATATGACTAGACAAGTGATGTATGAATTCAGTTAATTAACAATTTGAAATTAAAAAGCAGCTAATAGTGCAACATGATCAGAGAGAAAGGTGGGCTTGTAAACATGTGAGTGCCCAAGGAACCAGTCTTTTGATGTCATATTGAAACAACACCTCCTTAAAATACAGCACAGTACAAAATGAACAGTAGCAGCAAGGGGAAATTGTTGCAAGTATCATTATATCACAACAAGACCGTCAAATATGCAGCTTACATGTATTCATTGATGACAACAGAGGACCACTTTGAGTCTACAACAGTCCTGAGTGAATAAAAACTGAAATCTAAAAAAGAATCTGCAAAACTGAGTCATCTGCAAATAAGGAGGGAAAGATGAAGAGGTGGGCACTGAGACACCCGAGAGAAAATTACTGTGAAGTCACCAGACAGATATAAAAACAAAGACAGGGAGAAACAGCAGAAGCGGAAATAAAAAGTGGAAATGAGGAGGATGAAAGGAAAACTGCTGTAAAGCTTCAGTTTCACCTGTTGAATCCTCCTGGAGGCCCACATCAAAGGAGAGCTTATCTGTCTGGGATCTTGATGTCTTCAAACAGGCCAAGTACTGTGTTGAACACACATGTTGAAAACCCAAAAGCAGACCATGTAACAGTAGTAATATTTAACATAGATTCTCAGTCTATGATAAAAGTTTTAAGTTTTGTTGAAATTATTATGTTGTGACTCATCTCTAACCATAGAGCTGAAGGAGTGCCGCAGAAGGATGGCATGTCCATAGAGCAGAGTCTTGTGTCCAGCGCTGTGTGCTGCCTGTACACATATTTCAGACACACACAGAAACACAAATACAAAACACAGTTTAGAACAAAGCCAACCAAAGCGACCCCTATGGTCTTTCCTTTGGCTGCTTCTATTTTCATCTGACCTGTGACATTGGTTTTTGACCTCAGCAAAGCTCTTCTATCAAGTATGACCTCAGGCAGGGAGAAAATATCTCACAGGGGAGTATGTGACACCCCAGCTCATCAATGAAGACATGCAATCTGACGCACCCACAAGAAGATGGTGCTACTGGCTCCTGTATCCACACGCAAACTGGATACTGGCTCATCTTTCCCGACTACAGACTACAGGGAAGGATGCACGTCTTTAGTCAGCCATTAATGGAATGTCTGTGTTAGCAAGGGATGCTAATTCTCCATAGTAGAATCTCTTCTGGAAGAGATGCAAAGGGGATAAAGAGGAGGTTTTTGTTGATTTTTCCGATCAGCAACCTCTGTGCTACTCACCTTCCTTATGAGCCTCTAGGAAGCATTAAGGTAAGAAAGAGTGCCATTGTTAACAGAGATTTATTGTTCTGCTTCCCCCTATTGCTTTTGTTAGATTCAGTGCCTCGCACAATTATTCATACCTCTTGCACTTTTTCACATATCACACTATAAACATAAACTCAGTTGTGTTTTATTGAGATTATATTAGATAATTCAACACAAAGTAGTGCATAATCTTGAAGAGGAAATAAAATAGTTTTATATTTTTACTGTGTCTAGCATATCTTTGTATTTATATTTTTTTATTATAAACCCACTAAAACAAATTTTGAGTAAAAGTATTACCTTCAGAGAACTAAAACTAAACATCTTTCTCAACAATCCTTTCACAGAAAGAAACATTGTGCTGGCAACACCAAGCTGTGATCGTGCTTTTCTTCAACAGGGAAAAGGAAGCCGTTCAAAGTTAAGAAGATGGATTGAGATAAATACGTGGTAATCCTGGAAGAAAACCTACTACAGGCTGCAAAAAAAAAATCGAGGTTACCTTCCAGGAAGAATTAGCTGCATTCCCACAGTAACCGCTATTATCAGCAGCAAACAGTGTATTCCTGGACTGGACATGCATTAAGGCAACATAACATTTGTTCAGAATATAATTAAAAGAAATACAATAATGTATTATCTGGTGACTCTGCAACCCCTTTCTCAATTGCTATCCTGGGCAGCTACCCATAAGATCTATATCAGGAAGCAACCACTGTTGCTACAGTAATGGCTGCAACTGGACCAAAGTGCTATATTACAATGTATTACAACATATTGAAACTACTTGTAGATAAATAGAAATGCACACCACATAGTTCAGATTTTTGTTTGAAATTTGTATTTCAAAAACCTCTGATCGGTTTCCTTTACAGTTATGGACTACTTATGTGTTGGTCCATCACATACTGTAAAATCCCCAAGAAAAATAATTTAAGTTTGTATATGTAGCACAATGAAACAAAAACAAAAGTTGAAGGGGTATGAATAATTCTGCAAGGCACTGCCTCTGCTCTTGATCTTATTTTAAAAAAAACTAAAAAAAAAACTAAAGTGAGTAAAAGGAAAGAAGCTGACTTGTTTTGCAAGTTTGCAAAACAGTCTTTGTAATGATGCCATCTAGAAACAGTTTTTGTAAGAATGGTTAAAAAATTTTAATGTTCCACTAACATTTGACAGCTAAATGCTATACAAGATGGCTTCCATAGCTTCAGTATGTTTTGTTTTTTCTCATTCTTCTTCTTATCTCGACCTGCGTTGAGATGCTACTGGAAAAATAACCCATCAGTGACTTTATGCAGTTGTGCTACGCAGACTGCAGCACTGGTTTCCAGGCTACCTTTGTTCTGCTGCTTGCTCCCATTTGCTGGCTGAGGCACTGAGCCTAATGTGCTGAGGCACATCGAACTGCAATCACCCCAGCTAATATATCCAGGTCTTGATGTTGCTTTCAGTGCTGGAAGCAAGAAAATGAATTCCGAAAATTTCAAGATTATTGCAAACTCTTGGCTTGGTGAACCAAATTGGGATGTTTGTGCACACGTGACACCTTTATTTCAGTTTAGCAGTGTGACATTTAGAGAGATACAACCTCCTGGAGTGTAAACCCTAAGGCAGTTAATGCTTGGATACACTGCTGTGGCTTTTCGCTTTAAACGAGGGATGTGAATAGGATAGGAATTCAAAATCCAGCAACCTCCAGAACAGGTCTGCCAGCTCTGGATTTATTCAGCGTTAAATTAGGGATGGCATGTAGACCAGTTGTTGTGTTTTGTTTTGTTTTTTTGTGTTTTTTCTGTGTTTTTTTTACATGCCCCAAGGTGTCTTAGTCCTTTCAGGCTATATCAGCCAGAACTACCCATTTGCTTCAGCCAGTCGCTATTGATAAGCCCATCTATTCAATAGAGTATTGATTTCAGCGCCTCAGTCGAGATATATTCAACATCCATTTCCCCTTTATTGTTCCTTCCTGTGGTGACATATCTGCAAAGGCGAAGAATGATGAAGAGGTAGGAGATATTGAA
This sequence comes from Apricaphanius iberus, assembly GCA_028564705.1. Classification (NCBI taxonomy): domain Eukaryota; kingdom Metazoa; phylum Chordata; class Actinopteri; order Cyprinodontiformes; family Aphaniidae; genus Apricaphanius; species Apricaphanius iberus. The sequence goes on along the minus strand of JAPXFQ010000694.1, from coordinate 299,455 downwards.
AATGGATAAACGTTAGGTATGAAAATGCACTGAAGTTAACATAGTAAAGATGGCCATTTCAAGCCCCTGGAAGTGTAACATTCTTCAGATGTCTTTGCGACTAACGCATAGAATTCACGAAAAATAGTAAGAAGAAACATCTGAGATGAAAATATTAAAACAGACACTAAAAGATTTAATCAAACATAAAATCTTCAATGGGAAATATGACTGATGCAATTAAACAACTGCTGACCTAGAGAAAACTGCCAAGTTTTTATGCTGCTAAATTTGTGGGCTTCAACTGTATAAGTGAGGTATTATCAAAGTGAGATGATATTTCAAACATTTACAGAATACAGCTCTGAAAAAAGGCAAGTTTCATCCTTAAGTAGGATATTGAGGTTAGTTTCTTGGTAAATATGATTTGTGAAAGGTTTTTTCTTTATATTTTCACTAACAAATACACAAAAGACAAGACAAAAAAAATGCTGTGGCATACTGCTTGAGAGACAAATGGAAGAAGAATGCTACTACATGTAAATTGAAACTAAATGGCAGTATTTTCAATTCTGAGAAACAAAGTCAATTATGGCGTGAAGACTTAATAAAGGTTAAACACCTTTATCACTACAATTGGCCAGCTATGAGCTGGATGTCAGTTATGGAGCTACTGCAAGGATCAAAAACACAATAGCAAAGCTAAGAGTTTTGTCAAATTTTGAGTTTTTTAAAAATGAGTTGCTCTTGTCTTCTGATTTGCTTTGTCTTTAGTCTACTCATTACCATGTAAATCACATTATGTATGCTTGTGAGTGTATTTTAGTCCTTGATGTTACAATTTTGCATGTTTCAGATAATATTGCCAATGTTTTTGTTTTAGTTGTAATTGCCAGATCTTCGTTTTGTATTTCGTCAGTTTTCTTTCAAATGTGATAATATGGTTACTCATGTTACTCAAGTTAATCAGAACACTTTATTTTTAAAATCTAGGAGACGTCATTAATTTATAAAGATATTATTTTTGACCTAAAAAGAAGCAACTGCTTGAAAAAACTAAATATTACGTTTGAAATATGTAAGTGGGCTTTTAATACAATTATCTCAAGTTGTCCTCTCCAGCTATAGACAACACTCTTGAAATCAGCAGTGAAATAAATGGTATTGACATGTATCACTCTGCTGCACAAACAGTCCTCCTGTGGCAAAAAACCTCTCCTGACATCTTTCCTTATTGCTGAATTTAAGGTCACTGGATTTATGAAGATCCTTAGAATCATCAGGCATCCATCATTATAGAAAGGAACAGTAAAACCGCTAAATAGGATCACGCTGGGAGCCTTTTTTGACCTCATCACTTGTGATAATTTTGTAGTTCATTATATAAATCCATGTGGGCTATTAACTTCATTTTATTACATTTTATAGAGCCACTTTGTTTGGGAAAAATACTGTGACAAAGAAGGGTTCATTCTATGCAGTGGGATGTGCATTATTGAGTGTTAATCACATGCTATTCCAGTATTAGAGCTACATTTGTTAACCAGTTGTAGAAAAAAATTTTTTATGGTTTTGGAAAGTCAATATATAAACCCTATAAAGCAATCTGTTACACGCTGTGAACAAAAATCCATATGAGAGCATCCATCACCTCCTAGAACTGGTTCATTTGTGTGATAAACTACACTTTTTAGACTATTTGTTAGCATTTAGTGGTGAAATGTGGTGTAGAAACCACAAAGATTCTACGAGATGGGAACAGATGTGTAAATTGTTTATTGCAATTTTGCTGATGTGTCATGCATGCACAAGGGATGAGAGGGTAGTGGCATAATTGATAAACATACCCATCGATCCGGGCCGCGTGTCTATCATGTATAGGAGGAAGATTATGTTCAGAACACAAGATAAACAGTGGAGAATAACACATCAGTCACTGCATAGCCAAACTAAAAAAAGTCTACTAATGCTTGTCAGGGACTCCAATATATTCGGTGAATTATGACTTATTTCATTCAAATGGTATTGATTAAAAATGCAGATTTCCTCTACAGAGCTAGGCCTAAGTTACTAGGTCAAATCTACATCAAGATCATGTTTTGTTGTCAGTGCCAGCATCCCCTCATTCTCATAATTATTCATATCTCCCTGACCTTTCTATGCTCAAAATGCCCAGACCAATGTAATAGGCCCATTTGGCCTTGCAATTTCCTCACTGTGACTGGGCAAGCTAAGGATGTTGAACTTAACTGTCTGTGCTCATTACAACTGCATCTTTGAAGTGTAAGAACAAAGTGGGCCTGTGTTGCATGAGACACATACTATGCTTTTAAGATAAAAGTTTCAGGGGGTCTTCATGAAATGTCTGATATGGTAACAGGATTACAGTACCACAATCCTTTTTACAGCTTATCTAAGGAGCGCTTTACTGCGGCTTTTAGGAGACCATGCAAAAAATTTGGAAAATTGTCGCTTTTCCACGGGGAATGTTTGGTGAATATGTCAGTAAGACACACTTCACACCTGCTCACAGAACCAAGCCAGACATGTCACAATTACAAAACAACTGAGCTTAGATATTTACATTATGTTTAATTACTTTCACAGCAAAAGTTGAGGGCTCGTCTTTGTATTTTTATATTTCTTTTGTAAAATATACATAGAGCTGTCTTGCACTCCTGCTAAAATGGGATGTTAATGGCATTCTCTGCATTTATTTATGCAAATTAAATTAATATAAACTCAGAAGAGGAACTGGACCACCATGGTAAAACCATTCCTCCCCTGTTTCGTCTGTAACTGTTGCCGGGTGCTGTTAGAATGATGGTTAAAAGGAGACATTGTCGTTAATCTACAGCAAAGACAAATTTTGCTGTTTTGGAATACATCAAGACATGTGAATGCCTGATAATTATTTTTCTAGAATTGATAGCTTCTCACTGATCACTCTTTTTAAAATGCTTTACATGTCTGTTAGGTGGTCGACTCCAGCTTACTACTGGAGCAGATAGCCTGACTAATTAACTAGCTAATATAAGCTAGTCTCATGATGATTGCTAGACTTTTAAGAGCAGAATGGGCAAAAGGCATAATAGTTACCACAATGATTAACTAATCTTTAACCTCTCTTTTGACTGAAATTAATAACAAACTACATTTAAAAAAAAAAACATTTTGGATGGATTTAGTGATAAAAAAGAGAAGGTAAGAAATCTTTTTTCCTGCAAATCTGAACAGCCTCCTAAAAAGATTTGAGGATCTAAACAAAACTACATTTTTATTGATTTTAATCTTCCCATTGTTAGACTTAAGCAACCCAAATTCATGCTTGAAGACAAGAATAAGGGAAAATGTTTCCTACTGTAGAGATGATTAATGGTAAGCTGAAGTATAATGGTGTATATATCAGTGTGTGCATCTCAGCACTCACCCCTTCGCTGTTCTGTCCACTTTTAGCAAGCATTTCCTGTAGAGCCCGTACTGACAGAGACTGCTCCAGCACAAAGGTACAGATGCACAGGTCCGGGGGCACATACTGCAACATCAAGCAATACAGAGGTATTAACTCTAACATATTCATCTTATCAAGAACATTTGGCTTTTGGCCATAACTTATGATTTAACTATTATGGGTGTGATATCCTATTTAAAAAAATATTTATTTTGATTACTTCATCTTATTGTAAAAAAGAAAAAAAAATACTGAATTTTATCAACAATACAGAGTGTTTAAAACATGAGATTGGAAAATATTAAGCAGTACTAAAAACAATGTAAGGTAAAATGCTCAAAATTAACTAAATAATTAAATATGAACTAAGTAGTTTTAAAAAAGATAAATACGTAAGATAAAAATGTAACGTGACAATGAAATTGTGAAAAAAGTTAAATTAATCTAAAATCCTTTGGTCATTATAAAAAAAATATTTGGTATAAAATATTTTTTTATGTTCCTTCAAAAATTTATTTATTTATAAAAAAAGCATTATTCAAATGTAAATTTTTTCCCGGTAATGTAATTTTTTTAGAAAGTTTTATTTAACTACATTAGTTTTTCCTCTAAACCATCTTTTTTCCAGTGGCTTATTTATTTCAAAAGGTCATTTTTCAACTGAAAGAGATCATCTGCCAATCAGGGTCAGTGGGTGGGACCTTAGCACTCACTGGTTCGAGCTTAAACATTTATCTTCCTGTAATGCCTTTCTAACTAACTGTGATCAGCATACTGTACAGCTTAGCATAACATGCAAAGTTAAGGCTCCAAGTTGCAGGAGCTGTGTCTAGCTCTGGTTACTCTAGCAGATCAAACTGAGAGGAATCCTTTATGAGAAGAGTAATTTGTACAATATTTTTGAAATTGTCCCAGGCCCAGGCACATTTGTTGTTTTTTGTCTTCTAGCACAGTTCGGAAGGAGAATAGAGGAAGAAACACTGGTTGGTGTTCAAATACGAATAGTTAATTAAAGGGAGAAAACAACCTGTGTTATTTATGAAACCTTTTATTAATTGTTTGTACCTAACCCCTGACCATGGTTTCTTTCCCTAGTCTCATGACGAACATGTTGCCCCAGGCAGCTTTACACCTAGAATACTGATGCAACACCAGCCAATCAGAGGTACAGTAGACAGCCGCATTAAAAAAGTTGGTAAATATTACGCCAATATTATGAACATCTGGATAAAGCTTCATATGAAATCTATCAGGCATTAAATTCAATAACAGTATTAAAAAAATGATAATTCAGCACCTCCTTGCCATTCTCCTCCTCCAGGAAGATCAATGTTTAAGAATCAGCCGGTGAATATTCAGGGCCCACCTACCGACCTTTTGGAATAAAAGTTGATGGCATTAAATAAAAACTGCAAAGAATAATGTTTCCTATTTGCAAAAACTGTATAGTCAAAGGTTTTATATTGATGGATAATTTTTTAAGGAAAATGAAACCTATTTCAGATTAAATGGGAAGCTTTTTTTTTTTTTTTTTTACAGAAACCTTATTTCTAACATGCATTACATTCATTTACTCTCCCAAACTAGTTTGGGGCCAGTTGGAGTAATTCGGCATACATATATATGATGGGAGTTGTGGGGGCACGGCAAGTGCAGCCTCTAAATAAGGAATTATCAGACACAAAACTCTTTCATTACAACAGTGTTTTATTATGAATTGCTAGCGCTATTCCCCTGTGAGTTTGGAGTGTCTCGGAGGTGCTTTGCTATTGTCTTGCAGGGTGTTTTACAGGTTTTTAATCTAATTACACTAACACAAAATTTCAATTACATCACTGCCATGTTGCATCCTTTGTCTTACAGGGCTTTCAGTCTGTGCTTGACGGAGGTCTGTTAGATAGAAGTTGCTACTCAAGACATCAACATGTTTCATGTTTGTGTGTTTCCAAATGGCACAAACAAAATGACCAAGTGGACAAGGTTTTAGCTTCCACAGGCTCCCTTTCCACAACCTGCTTAGACTACAGCTGTTGTGTCGGATGGCTGAGTTTATAACAGAAATTTAGAGGGTGCTCTTGTCGTACCACCCCCCACCACTCCGCCCCCCCACACACACACACAGACCTACCCATACACACACACCACACACACACAACTCTCATTACATGGATAAACACTGATCACATATGGATCTGAACTTCTCCCAAAGGACTCCAAGTGGCAACAATCTTATCCAGGTGGGTAATTGACATAATGCATGCAAAAAAAAAGTGTCTAGGTAGAAAAAAACTGAACTTCCCCTTTAATTACCAAGGATTTTAATCTGAATTTTTTTTCACAATGACTGTCAAATTATATATCATTGCCATTGTCAAATTATATATTTGTATATGATTTATTCAGACAGAAATTAATATCATAAGGTTTTATTCATTTATTTAATTTTGAGCATGTTGGCACTCAATAGATGAAAAGACAGATTATTCCTGTAATTAATGAACCATAAAGTGACAAAAAAATATACAGAAAATTGTTGGTTTTTGATCAGGTCCTATTATTGGTGCTTTTGTCTCTGGATGCAAGATGCATTTTCTAAGCCAGAAAAAGAAAGTTGCTTCCTGGTCTGCAGAGAGATTAGGATTTGATTCTCACTCATAAAATCAATTCTGACTGCTGCACTTTTAGCTGTTTCAAACAAGAGTTAATTCCAAACTCAGGGTCAATATACATTAAACAGCACTTTAAAGAAGTTAATTAACAATAACTTATCTCAGTATCTAACATTTCAATGTATTTAGCAGGAAAATCTAACCTAATTTTATGCTAACGTTTAGACTCGTCATAGTCTGGTTGTTTAAAGTACAACATATAATTTTTTTAAACAACACGTATTTTAAGAGATTTTCTTTCTTTCTTCAAAATCAATAGTTTTCCTATATTTCCTTGGTATTTAGTGGACATGCATGTTAAACTGTATAACTTGGGTCAAACATATCATGTATTTTTTTTCGGCTTGTGTCGTTACAGAACTCATTTCACTGTGGATAACAGACTTCTGTTGTTCCAGAATTTATAGTCAAATTTCACAATTCAGGTCACATCTCAAAATAGTTTTCCTTTAATGTCAGATTTAAGATTATTTTTCTTTTGAAAGCAATGCAAATACAGCGGGGAGAACAAGTATTTGATACACTGGTGATTTTTGAAGTTTTCCCACAAAGCATGTAGAGGTCTGTAATTTGCATCAAAGGTACCCTTTACCTGTGAGGGACAGAAACTAAAACAAAAACGCAGAAAATCACAATGGATGATTTTTTAATAATTAATTTCCATTTTATTGCATGAAATAAGTATTTGATCACCTATCAACCAGTAAGAATTTAGGATCCCACAGACCTGTTAGTTCTTCTTCAAGAATCCCTCCTGTTCTCCACTCATTACATGTATTAACTGCCCATGTTTGAACTCGTTACCTGTATAAAAATACACCTGTCCACACACTCAAACTCCAACCTCTACACAATGGCCAAGACCAAAGAGCTGTGCAAGAACGTCAGGGATAAAATGTCAAGCACATGTCAAGGCCTGTCTGAAGTTTGCCAATGACCATCTGGATGATTCAGAGGAGGAATGGGAGAAGGTCATGTGGTCTGATGAGACAAAAGTGGAGCTTTTTGGTCTAATCTCTACTCGCCATGTTTGGAGAAAGAAGAAGGATGAGTACAACCCCAGGAACACCATCCCGACTGTGAAGCATGGAGGTGGAAACAGCATTCTTTGGGGATGCTTTTCTGCACAGGGGATGGGACGACTGCACCGTATTGAGGGGAGGATGGATGGGGCAATTTAACAATCTCCTTCCCTCAGTAAGGGCACTGAAGATTGGTCGTGGCTGGGTCTTCCAGCATGGCAACAACCTGAAACGCACAGCCAGGGCAACTAAGGAGTGGCTCTGTAGGAATAATTTCAAGGTCCTCCAGGACAATCTCTTCTAATATGATGACTTAAACAGGAAGACCCTGAGTGGCCTGTGTGTAGGGCTCTATCTTAACAGGTTTGCAAGTTGAATATGCGAGATGATTGAGATCCAAAAAAGTGGAAACTCTAATTATTTTGGCCAAAGAAAAAATTGTGGTCAGTTTGAATTGCCTAGATTGTATGATAGGAAGCGAGACTTAGAATAACAATTGTTGTGGAGCTCCAGGCTAATATCATACTATAGAACCACACAATCATTTTTACGAATAATAAAACTTTGATAAACATATAGGTATTAAATAGGTATCATATTGATTAAACCAAACCTTCAAAGAAAATGTGAATATTAATCTGATTCATAGTTTAAGATTCTAGGGACATTAAAAAATCAAAAAAGGGAGTTTGCAAAGGTATCTAAATGGATGATAAAACTGGTGATAAGTAAAGAATAGGGACTATGCTTCTTGTTAGTATTGATTACCAAGTTGGGGAAAAAATAGCAACAGAATATTACTTTGATATTGGTAAGTACAGTAGGCCTTACCTGCAGTGGTCATAATATTGAGTCTGACAGACAAGAGAAGTTGGTTGTAAATCACTTTCAAGCAGCTGTTCACAGACCGATGGATGCCACCATTTAAACTGTGCCACTCTTTAAATCACCAGGTTCTTTGCTTCATTAGGAGAGTAGTTTACCCAGAAAAGGGAGTCCTCCTATTGAATCGTACACCTCTAAATAGCTCTCTTGGGTTTTAGTTTTCAGACCACTGTCATTGCTCAAAGAATGGGGTGATGCTTTTCATAAAACAGCAGGTAATGAAGACAAAGTGCGTGAAAGATAGAATATCCATCATGCCTGTCAGCTATAATTACCATCCAATATGGAGTGAAAGCCTAACCTCCCTCTGGAACACATACAGTTTGTGAAACCTGAAGGAGAAAACATACAAAAGTCTACCAGTTCATGGATTTTCTCATGCAAATATAAATTAGACATTTTAGCTTTAGCTCTTTACTCATATCTTCTCCCACTCTTGTCTCTTTAATTTTTAACCTATCAGGTGGTGCCATCTTAAATTGCCTTAATCTCATACCGATGGACAACGTGAAATGCACTCTGAGGCATTGTGTCCTCTGCAGTAAAGTAAAGCACATGATTAAAGTAAAGCATTAACATCACATGAGCAGCAGAGGGGTTGTGTTAATTTAAAGGAAAGAACATAGACCTTTAATAAATTATCCCCAACCAATAAAAGGAACCTTTGACTCTTGGTGTGTTCCATTAAATGGATAATGTAATAACAAATGCATTAAGATGGTAGCCATGCTGATTACAAAGTGAAACAATTATATTTTTCTAATTGCAAACATGCAGATGCCATTTTAACAACAATAAAACAAAAGTTAATTACAGCCAACGTCGCTTTGGAGCAATTCCTCAATCCCATTCAGGGGTGGAATTTTAGTTTTTTTGTTCTTTTTTCTTGTTTTCTTCATCTTTCATCAGACCTGCAGAGATGTACGGCGTCAGCTGAACCTTTTTAAGCTCATCAGTGAGACTGCAGCCTACTCAAAGTGCTTTTTTGCATTAAGGAACCATTGAACTTGCTTTTTAAGCTGTTTAGCCTGGTTTCACTATTTGTATGATGCAAAATAAGAAAACAATTAACATATGTCTGTTATCTAAATGAATGAATCCTTTCATGCGATCCACATTTCTGCAGTCTGCGTTATTTGGGAATTTTAAATTTTCGGTTTGTGAAGTGTGCATGATCGTAGGGTTTATTATGTAAATGCAATGAAATCAAATTTAATTAAATTAAGTGCATGATTCTGAGCAGAGGTGTCTTGCTTCAGAAACATCCATCTGTGTTCCACTGTTTTGTTAAACAGCTCCAACAATGGAGTCAGCCTACCTTCGCCTCGGATGTGGGCTCCAGGTAACATATGCGATTGCCCAGCCCTTCAGCAGCCAAACAGAACTTCCGATTCTCCTTCTGGATGCAGGCCACGCACTGGAGAACCACTTCATCATCCTGTCAAGAGAAAACTGACTTCAGTCTGTGCCAGTCTGTGCAAACAAGCATTTTGATCGGCTGTGCGAGTGTGTGTGTGGGTTTCACATTTTGAGAGAAACCAAATTCACCCACACACATGCCAATTCTAGCTCACTGATCAGGGGAAACTCTTGTACAATGTTGGTTTGTGAGTAAAGAGGTTGTTCCCAACAATGGTTAAAAACAGAAAATGACAGGAGACAGAAGCCAAAAGTGATCACTTAAAATACTCCAAATGAATTATGGATGCTTTGAACACAACATATACAGCATGTAGTCCAGAACAAGGGAAACTAATTAGATAATGTAAAAAAAAAAAAATGTTTCTGCACAATACAATCATTTCAGGTGGAAGTTTAATGTATGATAGAAGGCATTTTCAGTTAAATGACTCGATTAGAAGTAAAGCCAAAGGTTGCAATCACTATCCCCAAGTTTGAGACAGTATTTTTTTTTAACAAGATTGCTACAGTTTAGCACTCTGCTTGTAAGGTTGAGATGCAGGCAGACTGGGGATAGCCTAGAATCATAAACCGGCATTAGAGGTAGTTACGAGGTATGATCCACATAAACAAACCCAGGCAGTAAATAATCCAGAACAGAAAAAAACTTAATTAACTTTCGAAGGTTTCTTTTAACAGCAGAACTAAAACCATCAGGTCTTAACCAAATTGTCATAATGAACGGCAATTCCAAATGTTTTGATTTCACAAAGTGAAAAAATATAAATAAAATCTTATCTAAAAAAACAATGGTCAATTTATATGTCACTTGCATTCATAAATCAAACACTGTAACTCCAGAACTAAATAAATATTTAATTTAAAAATAAAATATTTTCTTCTAAACATGAAGAAGATGCACCAGGCTAATTGATGCTAAACAAGACCCCAACAAGAGAGCTTTCAGGTGAAACATTGCAACCAATTAGATAATTAATTTAACAGACAGTTTTGCACAAATTAAAATTAAAAAATGCTTGATTCTAAAGTAATTTCATACAAAACTAAAAGCCTAGGAAGAGAAAACATACAAATACGCTAAAGAAGAAGTGGAAACACCATGACATATTAGTGGTAGTGACAGTAGTTTTCTTTGGTAAATAATTTATATTATTAAAGAACTTATTCCAATTGATAAGTTACAGATAATAAAATGACTTCAATGTATATTTGCTTTGTCCGTTGAAGAGCTCATTGGTCATTTTTATCCTCCTTCATCTGAAATGTGATTGTCTATGATTTTTTACAACTGTGTTCACGCGGCAAACTAATCGGAAAGTCATTAACTAATTTATTGAAAAGCTAGCAAACACTTATTCAAATTTATATTAAATATATATACTAGCCTGCTAATTGCTTCTCTGTTAAACAGAACAAATCACTTAATTGGGATGAAGTAGCAGTTTTATAGATAAAAAGGCATAAGGCACTTTAAACCATGATATAATATTGCAAAAATGATCAAATATGAATTTAAGATGAATTTGAAATGGTTTAAATTGCATTGTTTTGCATGCAGCTGGTAAGGATATTGCATCAGTTTCAGCACACTTTTCTTGATGTTGTGAGTCTATTGCAGTATAGTTTGGTTGGTAATTCCTTACTCAATGTCTAATACAATTTGGGAAGTTTTGTCTGGTAGCTGGAATAACTCATTTATATCTAAATAGCAATGGGCAAGTCATCAAACAAATCTTATCAGTAAAAATCTTATTTCATTTTACTCATAGTGTAACACCTTGATTCCAATAAGAAACTACATCAATCAAACCCCTCAGCATCATATATAATCATGAGAATAGACATTATGGATATGAATTCAGTTAAATTACATGACCACCCTGTTCTTAAAATCTGAAAAGATTAGCTTTTTCATTTTGCAGGTGAAGCAAACAAAAATTATATTTTGCAAAAGTTAATTTATTTAAGTAATTCAGCTTAAAAGGTGAAATTATTATATGCTATAGACTAGCAAAGTAAGATTTATCATGCCTTTATTTGTTATAATTTTGATGGTTATGGCATACAGCTTATGAAAACCCCAATTTCAAAATCTCAAAAAAATTTAAAATTGTGAAAAGGTTCAATAGTTTAGTCTCTATGTTTCACACTCTATTCAGGTAATTAATCCATATTAATTAATTTCAAAAATAGCAATAATACAAGATTTTACTAAAACTAACCACCTCCCACCTTCCCCCTTTAAACATTGTTGATGTAAAGTGAGTATATGTTTTGCATGGGGTTGTAGATGGGAATCAAAGCAAAAAGCATTGCTTAAACAAACTTTTAAAGTGTGACAGATATGTGAAATATTCTAATACTGGTGTACAATATGGACAAGCGAAAGTAACCAAATGTGATATCTTTAAAGAGATATATGGCTGGTGTTTTATTGTAAGAAAGCTTTACTGTTTGTTTCTGAATGACTTGTGCACTACCTAAGGAATATTCTATATGTGAGGAATAATGCCAAAAGTTTTAATATCACATTAAAATTAGATAATCTGACTGAGAAACATACACAGAAGTATGACCTATTATATCTTTCCCTCTGGGTCTGTTGTAGAAAATGCCTTTTCTCCCTGTTTCCTGTGTGTTTCATCACACAATATGATGATCAAACAAGAGTCAGCTCTCTTTATTCTCTCCCATTCTTATTTCACTTTACAAATAAGATTGTAATTGGTCTAAATATGAGCTCTTGATAATGGAACAGTTAAGTGAATGTCTTTCTGTAGGTAAAGCAAGCAATGAAAGCTTTTCATAATGCATTAGTGTAGTATTTGTGTGATACATTGTGTGTGCATATATGAAAGGATATTAAAGTGTGATTTAATGGTGCAGAGTGGTACAGTTCTGAGCACTGTTGCCTTGAAGAAAAAAAATGTCCTGGGTTCAATGAGATCTTTTTGCATGGAGTTTGCTAATTCTCCGTTAGCATGCATATGGGTTCTCTCCCAGTACTCCTGCTTCCTCCCATAAATCAAAAACATGACTGTAAAGTTAGCTCCTCATTTGCCCTTAGGTGTACGTGTGTATGCACATTGTTGTTTCCTCTTCATACGTCTGTATTGCTCTATGATGGACTAGCAAATTGTTCAGGGTGGACACAGGCTTTAATTCAGTGACAGTTGGATATATGCACCCCACTACCCATGGATGTTGGATTTATTTTTGGATTATCTCAAATAAACACTTTATATTATATATTCACTATCTCAATTTTCCAGTTTGATATTTGGTCAAATGTCCCTTAGAGAGCTGTGCATTAATCATATGTTTTATAGCTATCAGCAAGCTTCTGATGTCACACAAGCTGAATTTGGCCACTGTTCTTAAAATAATTTACCTCAATTTATTTGGTTGCTTAGCAGGGATGGAAACAATCACATTCTATAAAGTGTAGTAAACATATCTTAAAATGGTTAAGGTTGAGACCATTCAAGGCCATTTCAAATGCTTTTTAATAATTTAGAATGAAGAAAATAGTTAGGATGACAAATGTGTAGATGAGTATAGATGATTTTCAAAACAAATTACTTTGTATCAACTGTTAAGCATGGTGGTTCAGGCATCATACGGTGGGTCCATTTTGCTGTCAGTGGTGAGATAGTAGAGGAGGAATACCTACAAATTCTTCAATTTCACCAAAAAACATCAGCTGACCAGTTGCAACTTGGATAAAATTGAATTCCAAACAGAGTTTTAAGTGCATAAAGCATAATAAGATTAACTTTCTGGAACACATGTGGACTTTCAAACCAAGATATTACTAGAAGAGTAAACATTTTTAAATGAGTACCAATTCTGTCAAGCAGAAATGCTACATATAAGGAGAAAAGTGCCATAACGAAGTTGAGGTCTGCAAAAAAAGCTCATAATTAAGCTGCAGTGTTATTGGATGTTCTAAACGAGTAATAAAAAAAATAGTAATAGTAGGGCTGTATGTACTTTATATACTTGAGCTTGTTTGTATAGTTTTAACTGCATGTGAAGTAGAGAAGATTCACAATAATTCTAAACTTGTGCTGTGGATTCTCATTATCATTGAAGTTGCTGCGTACTCATTACACATTGAAAAAAATATTAATGAATCTTTGAAGCCCCCAAACTAAGGCATTCATCATCACGAAGACTGTTCTATAATTGTTAACATTGTTATTTGCACTGTGTGAGCACTTTTGATGTTTGATGGGAAAGTATTTATAAGTAATACTAATGGACTGCATTTATATAGTTTCCAATACCCTCCTCAAAGCGCTTTAAAATTCCATTATTCATTCACTCACTGGTGGAAGCAAGTACATTTCAGCCACAGCTGCCATATTGCCCCTCTGGCCAACACAATCAGTAGGAAAGGTAGATGAATAGAATGTAGCAGGGCGGAAGCCGGAATCAAATCCACAAATTCTGGGTCACAGGCCACCAACTCTACCACTGAGCCACAGCCGCCCTGTGAAGTGTGAATCGTGCTCTGCCTAATATTTTTATCAAACAATAAAATAAAATTAAGAAAGAAATAAGAAATAAAACCAAACTCTCACGTTCTGTTTGTTTTCCCAGATCTGAAAATAAACATCTGGCGACACTGCTGTTCAAAAGACTTGACTGTGTTTAAAGCATTGGTCTTGTAAATGCTGAACTGGACATAGTTACACTTCAGTACAGCAGAGCAGGCAGAAATCTGCTGATATCGGCTGCTGTGGGACAGTGAGGGGGGGATTCTGCACAATTTCCAGCTCCATTATTTAATGCAAGGGAATTGTGCTGAGAGCAGAGTGCTGAAGCACTAGTAGTAGTAACAGTAGCTCCCTTTTATAGTGTTATATTGCAGTATGCTGCGTTTACAGCATATAGTTTGTGGATATGTGGTTATCAGATAAGGTTTAAACAAGAGTTTTGTTTTTGCTTATTACAAAACATAGAACCGAGATCTGTGAAGATCTTTACCTTCAAATGTAAGTGCTGCTGCTGTATTATAATCCCTATACACGTTTTGTTTGTGTTTTCCTTCACTCCGTAAGACCTTATAACTGGCAAGTCAAAAACAGATAATTTAATAGTTACCACCATTCTGGAAATAAATCATTTATCAAAATAGTTAAATGTATTTTGCAAGTCAGATCCTGAATAACTCCATTGCATAACTTCTCAAAATTAGCCTCGAGAATGAACAATTTATTTCTCCCAAGTTCTCTTTATCACACAATAAAAGAATAAGTAGATCTCTTCGTAAGCCTTAGGATTCAAAATAATTGAAAATCATTGAAAAATTGTTCAGTTAAAAAGAGAAAACTGACAAGATCACAAGTAAGGCAAGGCAATTTTATTTGTATAGCACACTTTTCAATGTGCTTTACATTATTTGATGGTAAAAATCCATTAAATCCATACCTTTTATCATTTAAACAATAAACAAAATGACCGTACCTCTAATGTGTAACCCACATTTTATAGAGTTTAAGTTTTTAAGAGTTTAATAAATGCTAATTGGTAATGACCTTCAGAAAGAGACATTAACAATAAAACTCACTTTTAATTGAGTTTTAAAGCAATCAATTACTTCTTATTTCAGGAATTGCTCTTTTACTTTGGATTTATATTGATTTTAAATTATTGCACTTCATTTCTTGTATTTTCTTTTACAGTTTCTATTTAGAAAAATGTATCACTCGAGTTTGTTAAATTTAGATTTAGTTTACTTTCTAAATTTTTACTATTTAATTTTTTAATAATACCTTTACTTAAAACTTTCTTAGGTAATTATCTTTCTATTGCCATTTATTGTTTGTTACATATCTTAGTTATGACATGGAAATTATGATAAGGCTCATGTTTTTAAACTCAACCACCACCCTGTAATCACTCCACTCAAATTTGCAGTTAAATATGAAGCATTTCAACATTTTCTAATTCTAAAATTAAGTTAAACATCAACCCTAAAAATTTGGAAATTACTCAAAAAATAGTTATTTCTTTATGTAGTTTAAACCTAACATCATAGGTGCATGTTTCCATACTTAAGGCTTTTAGTCTAGAAACTATTTTTCTTTTACAACATTTTTCCCGTTTTCCTTGTTTTTCAAACATACACTGGACAATATGCTGTTTGACCAGAGCAGAAAACAGCAAAAGATTAAGGAAACTTTAAAGAAGACACTGGACGGACTTTCTATCGAAGTATTGATTAAGACTGTGGAGATTTAGGTTTATAGTTTGTTTTTTTATCCATGCAGCAAAATGTTACTGTATGGTATATGCTGCAGGAAGGAGATACACTTGAGTGAGCACCGACTACTGGAATTGATAGTGTCCTTCATGGCTGTTATTGGAAAGGCTTTGGATGATGCTAACTCGCACAAATCAATATAAACATGTTATTCAGCTCAACTGTAGATTGAAATTAATAGCCCTTTATGGCAACCCAACACTTGGCTTGGATAGAACATACCATTAGTCTCATTGTTGGTAGAGAGCACAGGGCTGATTCGGCCTACAATAGGACCATATTGATCCACTCATTGCATTGCTGCCTGTCTGAGCACCACGCAGCTCACACACAAACAGAATCATCTCTTTAATCAGAGAAGGCAACTCGAATGTCTTTGCTTCTATCTAATTCTTCCTACATTTAAGCCTTACTCACTCTTCCCCTGTTGTACTTGACTTACACACGCAGGGAATGAGAGGACTCACTACTATCAATCATTTATAGACAGAGAGATTAGATTGTATGAAAGGTGATGATCGCCCTAATTTAGGATGGGTCAGTGTGCAAGATCTGAGGAAAATATTTGACGGAGATTCTGCTACTGTCTCTGCTGTCTAAGTGTCTCTTCAATGTGTGTCTAAAGAAGAAACTGAAAAGGTTGTACCTCAACAGAATGATGCAAAGAAAAGCAAAGAGAGAAGAGGGTCCCAGAAAACCTTGTTTAAATTTACTCTTCTCTCCTTGATGAAATTTTAAACATTACCAGGGTTGCTGAACAAAGACCAAATGCCTAATACACTTCTTTCTACAAGTATTCACGTCCCTTGAACTTTTTCACCTTTTGCCTTATTACAGCCGTGAACTTCAACCATGAAATAACCATTAAAAAAAAAATGTTCCATTTGAATATTACGATAGACTAGAATTATGTAACAAGTCGCTTTTAGGCCCTCCATGATCATTTATAATTTTTGACAAAAATTTAAGAAAAAATGTGTTTGTGTTTTTTATTGCTTTTATGAAACAGTGAAAAACATAAAAATAATAACAGAAGAATAATGCTACAATAAATAGGATTTCCTTAATTAAAAAAAAAAAAATATGGAAATATATGGGAAAGATGGAAAGCTGCATTCAAAAATATGAATTAAGTCAATTTTTGTCAAAGTTTTTGTCTTTCTTTGTTCTACAACGTGAATATATACAAAGCAGCTTTATCGTATCTAGGAATAATACATATATGTTTTGCAGCCCTAGGCTCATTTTATGTGTCAGGAGGAAGGTTTGATTGTAAAGGTTGCTGATCCCTCTCATATAAAAACCCAGAGGGGCACATCACTCTCTTCTCCTTTTATAACCACTTTAAGCTGAAGTTACTGCTAGAAGTCTTTAAAGGCATGTCTTGACTAGTTTTGATGAACCAGAGACAATTTTACCACATTGTCTTTTGCTCAGTTTCATTCATATTAAACAGAGAGCATCCATCACATTTTAGTTGTAGTTAAAAATTCTCCGTGATAATATGCTTGGTTGTTCTGACATATATTTACACTTTATCTAAACATTAGCTCTGGCTGTATGTCTAGAATTGTTGTCCACCTGTATCCTAAGCTCAAAGTTAAAAAAGGTGTCTTAGGTGCTCTGGAGTTTCCCTCCTTGCATAGCGTTTTGCATGTAGGCAAGGTATGTGATATAAAACTCAAGGCAAGGCAAATTTATTTTTATAGCACACTTTCAACTACAAGGCAATTCAAGGTTCTTTGAGTGATTAGGGGAGAGTAAAACAGCAAGAATGCATAAACACTCAAAATATATGATACATTAAAACATTACTCAAAGGCAGCTCTAAACATATTGATTTGATTGAGTTATAGCAGCCAATGTTTCAGCAGCTTTGCAGTAGTCTGGAAGTTTGTTCCAAATAAGGGGAACCTAGAAATTGACAGCTGCTTCTCCATGTTTGGTTCCAATTCTAGGGATGATTAGTAGACAAGAGTTGGAAGACCTGAGTAGTCTAAGGGATTGGTACCGTGACAACTGTCTTAACACCCTGATTTGGTGCTAAGCCAGTCATTAATTTATAAACTAGTATAGGTGTTTTGAAGTCAATTCTCTTAGCTACAGGGAATATAAAATGTAAGGAATTTTAGTGTTCTGGATCAGCTGCAGCTGTCTGATTGACTTTTCAGGCAGACCTATGAGGACACTGTAATAAATCCAACTAAAGATAAACTCATGGATGAGTTTTTTAAGGTCCTGTTGCAACATTAGTCCATTAATTCTGGATATGTTCTTTAGGTGATAGAAGGCAGAACTTGTTATTGCATTTATATGACCATGGAGATTCAGATATAAGTCCATTACATACTCATTGTGCATTGATAAATAATAAAGTTCACGGAAACATTCTTCACTGGATTCAGTAAGTCACTCACAGTCTTAAACAGTGTTGGGCAAGTTACAAAGAAATTGTAATATATTTCACATTACTAGTTACAATGTCAAAAATGTAATATGTTTGCATTACATATTACTGTCTTAAAAATGTAACTGAGTTACACTACTTTAAGTTACTTGGCAAAATATCTTAAATATCTAACACGACTTCTAAGCCTTGTAACTTATCAATTTACATTTTGCACAAGTGTCACACGACAAATACTGTATTTTTAACACTGTTTTATTCAAATTAAGTCTCAAGTTCCTTTGCATGCCTTCTATTTCATGGTAATGTTTGTTAAATTTAATCAAAAGAAGGTGCTGAAAGTGCTCATAACAAAAATGGTTGACAAAAATGAGACTCTGATGTCTGAAGTCTTAAAACTGATGGTTAGGAAAACAGTGTGAATAATGCTGCTGTTTAAATGTACAGTCAATATTTTCCTCAGCCGTCCTGATTCTCTGATGTTTTAGTTTTGAGCAACAGGAAGTGGATGGTTGATCTTGTTCTGCTGTATCCAACTTGATTTGGTCTGTTGCATTAGTTGGCCAGAAAAACAATTTAAAATACATTTGTGGCTCGAGTTACTGAAATTGTAACTAGTAATATATTGCTGTATATTTTGTAAGTAATGCATTACATTACTCAGTTACTGAAAAAAGTAATCTATTCCTGTAACTCATTTCTTTTGTAATGCATTACTCCCAACACTGGTCTCAAATATCATAGAGTTCAGACTAATACAATTACTAAACATTTGCAGCACTGAGAGATGCTTCCTTTTTTTTAAAAAAATAGGTTCAGCATTCAGCTTGTGTACATAATGAAAATGAAATTAAAATTTTAAGAAGTGACTGCAGCATTAAAAACTTTTAATCTTCCATTGCTCATCAAAAGCAATATCTCAGATAAAAGTACAACACAGAATTCAAAGAGGATTTATGTCAACCAGCAAAGAGAACAAAGTCGTAAATGTATTTTGGACATTGCAAAAACACAACTTTAAAAAAAAAAAAATTGTCTTTACAAAAAGAAAGCCCTCTGGCTCCAGCAACCAAAGTGAGTTAACCTTTTACTGGATATCTGAGGATTTCAGAATAGTAATCTTTTTACCTACTTATCAGATTCATTGCCAAAACAATAATGGCTTTTTGCCTGGGTCAGAGTGATTAGTGTGTATTTTGTCAAAAGCATCAAGACAACAGATTATCTAAAACATAAATTTCTTTAAATGTTCATGATAACAGCAAAGCATACAGTTCTGTGAAAAAGTCACCTCCATCCCTGTCCTACTTCACATAAAACCAGCACATGGGAAGTCCCAGAGGAGATGAACAGAACAAGCTATCATAACTGTCCTTTTTTATTGTTTAATCAAAGAACATATATTTTCTGTTTCTAAAGATGACTTCTAAAGATCACTCAACTATAAATTTGTATTACTTTAGAACAGTTCAATCCTAAAGTGTGAAATTAAGCTTTCGACGGATTCTACCAAAACAGTTTTCAATTGCAGCATGGTATGTTAATACCCAAAGGACACTCATAGAGAAATGTCGATTATACCCGACATTAAGAGGAAATTGCAATTGCTAAGTATATTCCATCAAAGAAAAGACATGTGGTGATAAAATCCAGACTCCTCTCCTGCAGCTGCAACAGCTTTCAGCCTCGCTCTTTGAGGTCAGATTTGTTCTGTCCTCTTTAGCTTGATGCCGTGCCAAAGAATCTGGTGAATCAACATCAAGCTGATCCAAGTGCTCCCTTGGGAGGAGGCTCAAGGGTAAAGAGACATACAGAAGGAGAAGGAGGAAGAAAGAGAAGGAACAGGTACAGTGATGGAAAAAGATCTCATCCTCATGCCCCCACTTGTCTTTGTCCCCATGTGGCACTGCTTTGCAGGGTAATGGGTAATAAATCTTAATCATTACCTGGGGCATGCTACCTGTGAACACTATTTAGAGACTGGCTCAAATTCCGAGACTTTGTTTCAGGACAGATTGACACAGCTGGGTGGGCAGTACAAAACAACATGCAGCTGATCACTGCTATAGCTTCTTCCTACAAACACTCCTTCCACAGCTTTCCTCTATATCACACATTCACACACAAATATGTACATACAACAGATAACAAGACCTGGAGTTCCTCAGCCACAATTTAAATTACCTACAATTTAAAGCATAAGAGGAGGGCACTGGATTATTGTTTTTAATTCAGACTGTTAAAAACTGGGGAGATTTAGGATTGAGAGAACTATGGTGTCACAAAGATTTTAGTTAACTATGCTTTAAATATTCTTTGAACTTTCCTGATTTCTTTTACAGTGCTTTGAGGGAGAAACACTTTCTTGTAATTTCTTAAACTAGACAAAGACTTTCTAAAAGTTTTCCAAACATTTACCTTAGGATTTTTGGAGAAAGTGTAATAGAGATTTCTTTGTCTTGTGTATAACTGTTAGGTCCCTGAGACATGTGTTTATGTAGTGCAAATTAAACGACAAGGAGCTCTCAAAGATTTTTTATCTAAAAATGTTTAAATGCCAGAATTAAATTCAGAACATTCAGAAAGCTTGAATAAAAAAATTTAATTGGGATTTTAAAAAAGGACTGTATGAAATGGGACTTTTTCACAGTGATCTATCCCTTTATGCAACCAAGTTTTAATAAACTAACTGTTGCATATAAACATGTTTTGTGGTAGTGACTAGATTATGAAAAAATACCTAAATATATGTGACATGAGAGAATTGCATATTATGCTTCTAGAGTATCAGAAGAAGTCCTGCTTGGTGAGATATGTTTGTTCCAGAATATTCTAGTAGAGATTACAGCTCTCTGCTGGTTTACTGTTGGAGTGATTCACAGCCTTGTAGCCTAATGCGCTCACACACTTTGGTGTGACAGCAGTGGAGATGGAAAGAGAAAGGGAACAAAAAAACCTTTGGACCAGAGGAGGAAAGCTTTGTTCTCATGAGTCAGTGTTGCTGTATAAATGGGACTGCTAATTCTCTCATCTTGGGGCAAAGTGTTGAACATGCTGCCCCCAGTGCAGGCACAGAAGGAGAAAAGATACCTCACACACAGACAAACACATCAACATCACCATCATCCAGGCAAGAAAACACAGCAAATTGAAGTTGACATGCAGTTAACTTTTTGCTCCCTTTAAGCGCTTTTCAGAGGGTGACAGGATTACATCTTGTTGCTGAATGGTCTTAGAGGCTAGCTGTAGGCACAAAATGAATGCCTGTACTGCACTGAGAGCTTTTGCTATATGAAGAGAGAAACTGGTATGATTCATTTCTAAACTCCGTGCTTCCAATCTAATGCTATGTTAAGCAACATCAATTCTGGTTTTTAGCTCCGATAGCTCAATAAATTTCTATCATCAAGCTCTTCCTGAATTTCAAGAAGTTAATGAAAGTACACTCTCATATCACTTGTGGATAATTTGAAATGAGGCAGTTCAACAGTGCTGTGCATATTTAATTTTCTGAAGCTGTTTGGATGAGTGTAGGTGTGTATATGAGAGTTGTCTGGCACATATTGAGCCTCAGTTCTGGATACTCTAATGACACTGGGCAACATAATTACCCAATCACAATACACTCAGACTATACAGCTGTGAACAGCAGTAACCATATGGGCAAAGGCTATCCATCTTCTAGATTAGACAGGTATGGCGATCTCTGCGAAACAAATAGCCTACAGTGAAAGCAGCTAACTCTTATATGTCAACCACTGTTTTTGTAGTCTCTTTCGGTTTTTGTTTAACACTGCAGTTAAACAAGTTAGAGCTTGATGTGAATGAGGGCTGTTGTATAGCAGGTCATATGAGCAGAAAGCTTACACGGCGTAGAAGTGAGCCCTGCGGGCCGATTACAATATCCCCTTAGTCTGGAGGTATTAAGGCTGGCTGAATTTCTAAGGAGGGAGGCTGTAAAAGGTTTTCTTGCACCTTACAGCAGTGCTCTGCTTATTTTTGGCAGCGTCTTTACATGAACACCTGAGTAAGTGTTTAATGTCTTTCTTTCTTGCATTAGGGTTCATATAAATCTTACACCAAGAAAAGATATTATGAGTTAGAATTGGTGAAAGTTCAACAGGCCAACAAATATTCCAGTGAATATTGCAGATGTAGCCAATGAGTAAAAGAGACTGTAAAGGTTTGGTAATTGTGGTAAAAGGGCAAATATCATAAGTTTCAAAAAACATGAAAATATTAACATTAAATCAAGATTTATTTAAGAATTTATTTTTTTGAAACAGATAGAGCAATGATGCATACAGGTGAAACCCAAAACAATAGCAAATTGTGCAAAAGTTAATTTATTCCAGTCATTAAACTTAAAAGGTTAAACTCACATATGATATAGACTTATTGCATGCAAAGCGACATGTCAAGCATTTTTTTTAAATATAATTTTGAGTACTACGGGTTACAGTTTATGAAAACCCCAAATTGCACAACATTCTAGTTTTTCCAGTTGCTACTTGGGCCACCCCTGCAGCTCCGTCCCTGACACAGACCGATTATGTGAAGAAAAATGAGACTTGTACAACCACTGTGTGGCTCACATGCATGCCCTAGCACATCTGAGTAACCATACTGGTCAGAACAGGCGCTGAAATTATGATCTCTAAATATGCCAGATTATCACTATCTCACTGTCACTGGGGTGAACTTCAGTATGACTTGGCTAACAATTGACAGCTTTTAGATTCAAAGTTAGTTGCAATTTATTATGTCCTTTTGGGGTTTTTTTGTTTTGTTTTGTGGAAAACAATGTTATATAAGACATCACTTAATACAGCCATCAACACAGTTTTGGCTCTGAATTGAATAGACAGTACTTTCACTCTTTGCACAGTATAGTATAGGCAAGGCAATTTTATTTGTATAGCACACTTTGAACACAAGGCAATTCAAGGTGGTTTACATGATTACAGAAATGTAAAAATCAAAATAAAGCATAAACGAACATTTATAAAACAAACAATAGCATTTGATTAAAAACAACAATTTAGGATAAACACATCTAAATGGGTCTGTTTTTAGTTTAGATTTAAAAGAGTTCAGAGTCTCTGCAGTTTTGCATTCGTCCATCAGTTTGTTTCATATGTGGGGAGCATAGAAACTGAAAGCTGCTTCTCCATGCTTGGTTCTGGTTCCAGGGATGATCATTAGATCAGAGTTAGAGGCCCTGAGTGACCTGGACGGTTTGTACCATGATAGAAGATCTCTAATATTCTAGATCTCTAGTATTCTGGTACTAACCCATTTAATAATTTATAGACTAATAAAAGCACTTTAAAGTCTATAGAAAACATCCTGTCCTTATGTTAGTTTTGCCTACACAGATATCCCTGTCCCTCAAAGAAAATGGTCCCTGCAAGACAGCCAAAAAGGCAAAAAGTATTTTCTTTAAAAAACAAATCTGGTCTGATCAAGCTTGTTTAATTATCTAGAAATATCAAAGACAATAAACAATTCCAATGCTGCATTTTCCATCAATTACACAAATGCAGATGTTCACTAATGCTCCAGGTATTTCCCCATAATCCATTGTTTGACTTGTGTACATTGCTCTTAGGATTCAACTGCACATACTTAAAATATGAAAGAATAACACAGGAAATGAATACGCTTGTAATGTTCCCAGAAGGCTTAAGTTGAGGCAACACAATTACCATGGGATACAGGTTGCTATGTTATTACACTCTCTCACTGACTACAAAGGTGATGCTGAGGGGCAAAAGGTTACATCAAAATGTTACAGCACCACAGTAGGTATTAGAAAACAACATGAGTTATCTATTTCCATTCTCCACTAAAGCAGCTTCACTTCCTGTGTGAATTCATTCAGTATGTTTACATGCAGATCTAAATCAAGCTTTGGCAAAAATCTAGCTAATAGTCTAACCAGAAAGGGAGCCTTTATCCCAGTTTACATTACTTAAAAATGTAATTATTGAATGACGTGTGTTCAAATTCGCAATGCGACGTAGGACCCTTTTACAAGTTGTAAATACTGTGCTGTTTGATTGTGTTAATGCCAAAATGCTCAGAGCTAAATTAATAAATTAATCCTTATGATATAAATGTCTACATGATTAAATAAAAGACAAATATAGATATGGTAAAAATGAAATATGTTAGAAACCACTATTTAAATACAAATCTTTTCCAGATAATAGATTTGATTTTGTAGCCATTTTTATTTAATTCCATCAGTTTTCAAAAACCTTTTAAAGGTGTTTTTTTTCCCAGTGGCTTATTATTTTTTTATTTTCAAAAGGACACTATTCAGCTGAAGGAATTCTTCTGCCAATCAGGGTCAGTTGGTGGGAGCGAAGAGGTTAGGTTCAAACACTCAATAAAAGGATTCATAAATACTAGACCACATTTAAACAGTTTTCCTTTAATTGATTGTTTGCATCTAATTTACCAACCAGGGCTTCTTTTGACATTCTCCCTCAAATTTGGCTGGATGACACAAAATACATATCAGCAATAATAAGTGGTTTTACTGGACAGCACTAAGTCTGTCGGCTGGTAATAACAATTGGCAGAAAAATTTCTATGTTTTACTATTATTATTATTATTATTATTATTATTATTATTATTATTATTATTATTATTATTATTATTATTATTATTATTATATGTTTACAGCTAAACAATGTTTTATATTAATAAATATACTGATAAGGAAAATCAAATTTTTTTCTCTATTTCATTATTACATTATATATTTATCAATTTTTTATTCATCTATCTATTTCAAACGGTTTTATTTATTTATCCAATTTTTAGCGTTTTGGCATTTCCTATGTCATCTCGTTGCTGCTGATCGTTCCTGTGCTATTCCTGCTTCCGCAGTCTCGTTGCTTCACGAGGTGTGAGTCCCCTCAGCTAAACTGCCTCTTCTATTTACATTAATAGAACTTTGGATTTTTAACCTCATTATCTGGCTTCATTACCTCGATTAAGAGAAAGCCATGTTGGTTCAACTTCAACTGGATTAAGGTGTATACATGTAGCCTGTGTGCAAGCCGAACTTAGTCCCGCCCACAACATGGTCTGGAAGTTAGGTCTGGCATTCCTCCATTGAGGAGCAATTATGCCCGAACAAGATCTTTTCGGAATCAAATTAAAATCGGAATTATGATGTTTGACAAGATAACAACAGCAACGTAATCAGCCAAGTCACCAAAGAGCGCCTGGGTTGGCGAACTGAGATGTGTAGATTTTGCCATCGACTCTGTTGTAGAGGATATAACCAGCGCATTAATTTTAAAAGAGGAACAGATAACCTACGTCACACACTCCCGTTGCTCTGATTGGTTATAGGTCTATACAATTGAGTACAGAGGCATTTTTTTCCTGGTTAAAACATGCCCCATAATCATAGCCTGTGTGAGCAGTATCAGACTCACAATCTGATCAGAATTGAGTATGGCTACGTCAGGCTAGTATACATGTATATCAGAAGTCCAAATTCAGTTGAACTAAGGCAATAATTTGGTCTTATCTTACTCCATCTAAATGCCCTGATTGTAGTTGACAACAGAAAATTGCAAAAAGACTGCTTCTGCCTCCCTGATCAGCAAGCAGTGTGCTGTCTTTTTAGGGAATGACCCTCTATAGAGTTACAAAGAGACAACCGCACTAACTAGTGCAGCCCTGTCTCCTTTTAGCATCCTGAAGGTTCAGCCAGATTTTTTTTAATCACTTCTCAACTGTGTAATGGTAGAGGAAGTCCCAAGTGGTCCAAGAACAGAAATTAACCCTTTATTTTAGGTCAAAGAAGTGGAGGAACTGATCGCTTAGAATATCAATGAGAGTATTTCCAGTATAGCTGCAAAACCCAATTTCTAGTCTGAGTCTAGATTAGAACTACAACGGTTCAATTTATATCCTTCTTTTCCGCCCATAGTTTGGATTTTCTTGGGAGATACAATATTGACCTAAGATAGCATTTTCAATATATTTTGAATTTATTTGATGAAAACTTAAACTTAAAAAAACAAACTTCTAAAAGTTTTGTTTTGTACAAAACACTTAATTAACCTCTTTCTTGGCAAGCATGTTCGATGAGCCTGACCTTATTTATTATTTATTTATGTAGAGATTTAACAATGTTTGACAGTGCCTAGTTTTTTATAAAATAGTTATAGTAACTACAGTAATTTTAATTCAATTAGCAAAAAACACATTGTGTCACTACATGGTTTATGAAAGCATAATATATTCTGTATATTTAGGAAGAGTGTATGGAGTTGTTTCCTTTTTTAATTTTGGCACAAAAGTTCAGTGTTTTCATTAGTTTTAGGAAAATAAGTATCATGTACCAGTATCAGCTCGGATCACATTGTGCAATTTTGGTCATCCTGGACCCTTTTCTTTCATTTTTATAAGAATTGTAATGAAACGTGGTGCGGATGTGTATGATTCACAGCTCTGTGGACGTGCAGTGTGACTGTGCTCCCCGAGAAGCTTATTTAGTGTTTGTACGACCAAAACCAGCCCTTGGCAGTCTTCAGGCAGAGCCAGAAATTCTACGACTCCAGTCTGCCATTGACCCCAGATTAGCAGCTGCCTGACCAAATCTATGGGATTTGCCAGAGATGCAGACCAGGTAAATGGGTAGGCGAGCTTGTGAGGTTTTGGCAACAGGGACTTTGCAAACATTCGCCTATATCCAGCTTGCTAATGTCCAATCCCTGGCTAACAAAATGGATAACTTGATGCTTCTCAGCTCCAAAAACTCAGACTTCCAAACAAATTTTCTGCCCTCTGCTTCACTGAAACTTGGCTCTTGAAGCACACCCCATACTGTGGCGTAGAGCTCTTGGGGAAAATATTGTATCGCAATATGGATTTGAGAATTTATCATCCTAATTAGTGCAATTTATTTTTCAGCTAAAAAGTTTAGTAATTAAATTATTTATTTTACAAAACATAACAGTATAAGTAATGATCACTCAAAAGTTTAACTAGAAACAAAATATGGGTTTGCAGTGTATGGGACCTCAGCTATCTGCTGTTTTTTTTTTGTTTTTTTACAGCATGGAGCCCAATTCTGGAAACCTCATCTCCTAAGCTATAAAAATGCTATATTTATTACACGTACCATTATCACTAAAGGAGGCAGAGGAATAGCCAACATCTGACAGTGAGAGGAAGAGTGAGGAGGATATTTAGGCAGCGATGGAGAGACAGAAGGAGAGACAAAGTAGCCAAACCCGAATTGAACCTAAGTTAAGTAAGCTAGTGAGACCATACTTCACCTAAAATAACCATGTGAAACATAAAATTCCCAAAACATTAAATAGATAGACAGAAAATCAGTTTTAATGTGCTTGCTTGTGTTTTAGAATAAGTAAGACAGGATTTAATACAGAGAACTTAGATCAATTCAGAAGAGTCTTAACAGCAAACAGGTCCACAAAGTGCAACTGCGACAACAGGAAATTACGCAACACACCATACCCAATTACAGCAGCCAAATCATGGTGTCAATCATAAGCATGTATTTTCCTTTCTCAGGATGTGGGTTGGTCCTTACAGATGGACAGAAATCTCCTTAGTTGTTTATCTTTCAGTGACTTTTGTTCAAATGAGAATGATTATTTAGGGCTTATTTATTTAGGACCATCAATATACAGTATGTTGACATAGAATTTCTAATGCTATAGCAATATCACACTTTTATGGATAAAAATCCACTTTAATGGCGGGCCTGTATTTTAAGGCCAATCACCATGCTTTTGTTTTATAACCTGTCACACTTGTGGACTTTTAAATACAAAGTGCATGATGATAGTGCACTACTGAGAAAATAGTGTTTCAAAACAGATCTGATGAGAGAATGGTGCTGACAGACGAATCTAGTCTCAACTAAGAATCAAAGAATAGAGCTATGAAAAGTGGAAATATTAAAGCAAACACATTTTTTGACCAGCAAAAGGAAACTCACCTTGAGAAAAAACTTCTGGAAATAGCAAGTGGTTCTGCAAAAAACTCCAAAACATTCCTCTTCCAGGGGTGTTTTCCACCATACAAAAATCAACTCTCTTGACTATGCTTTGGCATACTTTTAAAGAGAAGCCACTGAAACCCTCCTGAGGGACATCTGAACTGTCTTCAGTGAAATTGCCACAGTAACACTTGATGAAGTTGAAAGGGAGCTGTAGTAAAGGTTTGGAAAATGTGAGATTTGCTGCAGAGATGCACAGCATAAGAGCTAGCTCTGTGCAGTCTCTCACTTACGGGGTTAGATAAAAATGAAGCAGTAAAAGTTTCAGAAGAAGCACTGCAGAGCCTTGAGAAGATGTACAAGAAAAGCTACATGTTGGCAAGTAATGCCTTTGTTGACTGAAAACACATGGAACAGAATTTCTTAGCAAGCATGTGTATCAGTGATTATCCCTGCTGCAAATGCAACAAGCTATGAATCTTTTGGCCTGCATGGTGCTGAGTGCATTTTCTCATAACGCACTGTTGACTCTGCAGCAATAAGCCCAATAAAGAGGGTGAAAAAGTCCTCCTGTCATTGCTACCGTGGTGCAATCTTGAATCTTTTATGAGCAATGCCACCGCCGTCAATATCAGATAAGAATCACAGGCATTTTTGTAATTTCCCAAGAAAGCAACTTGTGCTCAGAGACACTGCAATGATGTGAAAGTCCCATAAAATCTCATACAGTATTTGCACATCAATTCATTTCTGACAATCGCTGAAATCACTGGTGAAGCTCCCATTCAAGCATTAAAATGTAATACTATAATTAGTTTTCTGGTTTATATAAGAATCTAATGTCACTAAATTAAAACTTCTACAAATGTGCCTCAACAGCAGCAGATTAAAGCAGTAAACGCTCATCTAAGTGGTTTATTAGAGGCACAGCGGGGAGACAGAGCATTGGACATAATTGCAGCACATACCGAAGAAGCTTTATGTAGGAGGGGAATGATTCACATGGACAACCAATAGCAGTGTTTTTAATGATTCTTAAGCACTGTAAAACGCTACATGCGCTGGAACCGTTTCTGTAGTAACAGGAATGTCAGTTGCATAAGTAGAGCAATCCTAAATGAACTGCATGACATTTGAGAAAGATTTTGGTTTATATTTAGTTGATTTCCTGATTTTCATGCATGCCAGTCAATATTACTTTGCTTATTTTACCTCCAGTTTTATGTATCTCCTAAATTAAATGAGTAAATCAACCTGTTTTTGTACATACCTTTTTTGTTCCTTGACAGACTCTTACTATCAAGTCTTAACAATGTTTTCTTGTTTATATTTTGTCACATTCTATGGAAATGTCAGCAGGTAGTTAAAGTTCATGACCCTAAATGTGTTAAGTCGGTTCACATTTAGTTAAAGTGTAGTTCCACAACTATTCCTTATCAATAATTCATCACGAGTTATCTTGATTTGTTCTGTCTTTTCTTGTTTATTCTTTTCTGTTTTGACCTATTTTGAATGTAATAATTTTGGGGCAGATCATAGGTAAGCTCTGTGTTTTTTCTCGTATTCTGACAAAAGTATATATATTTTTTTCTAGTTCTGATTTGACTTCAAAAGTGAGTCCCCACATATAATGATTTTGTCTTCTATCTGTGTTTGGCCTGATACACTCCTTGTAACTTGTTTAGGGTATAACCTGTTTCTTGCCCGATCAAAGCTGATACAGGCTAAATGAATCAGATAAAAAATATCTTTCTCCTTTGATGTAATCCTTGATTTAGAATTGCGCTCTTTTCTTCTGTTTTAATTTGTATTTTCCATGATGGATTGAGTAAGATTTTTTGTTAAATAAAATTCTGATTTGAAACAAATTCAGATTTCATTCTGAATTTTGCAATTAGGCTCACTCTTCTAAATCACTGAATTCAGACATTTTCATGGACAGATGTGTATAAAATCCAGCACATACGAAGGTAGCAAGTTCTGTAAACATCTATAAAAGAATGGGCCCTCCCTGGAGCTCAGTGTTTTCAAGTGTGTTATAGTAACAGGATGTCACCAGTGCAATAGGTCAATCACAAAATGCACATGCTACTAAATATTTCATGCATAACTGTTAATGGTATCATAACAAAGTATAAAAAAAGTAAATATCTGGGACATGTGGATCCTGAGGTGGATGCTGCTCAGAGATTACAAACTTTCTGTAGAGTGACCTCCAAACTTCATGTACCGTTTAAGAATTTGTAGAAAGCTTGATGGAATAGGTTCCATTGCCAAGCAGCTGCTCCAAACCTTACTTCATAAAGTGCAATGCAAACCCTCAGATACAGCTACCCACCATTACACTCTTGGACAGTGGTGTGTTCTCTGGAGGGACAAATCATGCCTCTCTGCCTTGCAATCAAATGAATGTGTCTGAGTTTCACAATTGTCTGAAGTTAAGCTCAGCTTGCTACTGTAGTTCCACTGCAACTCTTGGATGGATGGATGGATGGATGGATGGATGATCAGGTTTGGACTGCAAGAACTTGACTTGTGACAGAATCCTCACCTCAACCTGACAGAACACCTTCAGGATGAATTGTTGCAGAGACTGTGAGCTATGCTTTCTCATCCAAATTCTGGGTCTGACCTTATAAATGTTTATCAGGAAAAATAGTCAACCATAGATTAAGAATAGGATGTTGCTCAAGTTGATGTTAGAAAGCAAAGCAGAAGTGGGTAGAGTAGCCAAATATTGTACTCATGTCAAAGTATCATTACTTCAACATATTTTTACTCAAGTAAAAATAAAAAGTATGACCTCAAGTAATTACTCAAATAAAAGTAAAACAATATTTGTTTTAAAAAAAAGCTAATCAAGTATTGAGTACCCTACTTAAGTACTGGTTTGGAGATCATAACATTTGACTTTATATTTTAAAATGACATAAATGGACAAAAACGTATAATTATGTGAAAATGTTAAAGACTAAAATAAATAGAAATACATGACATGATTACTAAATAACAAATCCAAGTGGGAGGAAAGATTTTCCAAATCTATATTTTCCAAAGTAGAACTAATGAAACCAACACTTACAACAGGTTATGGTATACACAATTAAAATAACTGCAAAGTACTTTGGTTTTTGGAAATAGAGTCCTTAATGTACATATTATTCTTAATTCTGTTTTTATACTTTTTTACTTTTCTTCTGTGATCCTAAATGCTTTTATCATCTGTTACTTTGTTGCTGTTGAAGCTGATGTTCCCCTTTGTGAAACAAAACAGCAATTATTCTATTCCATTCTTCTTTGTATGTTAGACCAAAGGTACCCTGACTTGACCTCCAAATTTCACAACAGTCTCAGCAGAAACTAACATGTAGATGGTAAAGCTTGTGTACAAAATAGAGGTCTCGCTTCAACATAAACTGTAAATGAGTCTTTTGCATTTTTGGTTAAAAAAAACTTCATCCAGTAAGTTACTTGAGGTGGGAAGAGGAGTCAGAAATATTACTCAAGTAAAAGTAAAGAGTATGGTGTGGTAAAACTACTCCTGTTGACATTAATGTTATCTGAATTTAAAATAACAAAAGTTTGGGGGGGTTTTATCCAACGCTGAAATTCCAAACAGAACATATTTAGACACATTAGTCAGCACAGTCGTACTAAGCCCCGGAGAAGTCTAACTAAAAACATAAATGGCAGCGATGCTGGAGGTTCTAATGTACAAAAAAGGGTTCACTTTGTGAGAAAGTTTTTTTTACACAGCCTAATCAAATATTCATAATCTAAACACCCGATCTGTTAAGCCTGTTTACTGCATGCCACCAGCATTACAGACGAAATTTCTTCATTTAGTTGCACAATCAATAGCTCATTACAGCAGCTTTACACATCCTGTTCTCCAGGCAGACCTGCTGGCTTAATTTCCCTCTGTATCACAGGCCTATCTGATCTGTCCATCTTCATCACACAACAACACTTTGATTCACAAAAGCTGCATGCGAACAGGAACACACATCCCCTGGGAAACACTTTTCTGCAAGATAAGGTCTTGAAATTGCAATTTTCAGAACTGTGAAAGAGTTTTGGTTTCAAAAAATAAGTAAAATCTACACTGCAATGGGAAAGTCTTGTGCAGCACTGAAGATAAGTGTGTTTAGTATTTCAGGAAAGGCATCTATCCTTAACATTTGACACATTCTTTATACCTGCTTGTTGTTGAAGGGTCACATAGTGCTGGTGCCTATCTCAACAGAGGTGGATTACACCCTGAACATATCGCAAGTTTATTACTCAAAAACAAACACATAAACCACCATGCAAACAGTCAGTCATACTTAAGGGCAATTTAGAGAGAGATCCTTATACAAAGACAAGTTAATAGCTGTGGCATTTATTCCAGATCAAATGTTATATATTATGCAGCTTTTTTTTAAGTATATATTAAAATATATTGAGAGAAAAAAACATGAAACCGTAATGTAATATCCCTAGCAGGCATTCAAAAATATTTACTCACAGATGATTATGTGGTAAAAGAGGGTATAGAGGAAGTTCATTACTAACAAACATTACTACCATCATTTTTGAAATACTAAAATGAAATTGTATTATACATAACAAGAACTTGTTTTCTCCGAATATTATTTTTGATTTTATTTTTCATTTTTGTCAAGTTTGACTTAAAAATGGACTATTATTGTTACTCTTAAATGTTCTAATTCAGAAGAGTATTTATTTTCTATCATTTATTTATTTCTAGATATTTTTAAATAATTTTTATATTGTGGAAGCCTTTGTGAATTTTTATAGTTAACTATTACTTCTAACCAAATAGAAAATGCATGTTTTAAATATGTTAAACTCGAATGTCTCAGCACTGTCCTGAAAGTGTTTCAGGACTAGGCCAAAGTGTCCTCTTTTTAGGAAATTAAAATATGATCCCCCGACGTTAAGGCAATGCAATATACCGTTATACATCTTTCAAAAGTGACATTAAAACTAAACAGAGGAGACTCCCAGGTATGACTAATATTCGCTATTTGGGAACGTAAAGGTTTCTCATGCAGCTACAGTGAAGAAAGAAAGATAGACTGAACCAGAATTTTTTAGCAAGCACTTCTTTCAACACCATAAGGTACATAACTGCTGCTCTGCTCTGAACTGAATTACTCACCTGAAACAATGTCAAGCGGAACATAAAGGTCACTGATACTGGAGAAAAATCAGATGACATCCAAATGGCTACCAGTAGCATCCAATTATCTAAACTCAAGACCACATAATCCCAGTTGAGAGAAGAGATATTTTCCAGACAGTTGTCCATGCTGCATTTAGGTACAGCTGGGACACTAGGTTGTCTAAATATCAAACAACTCCAAAGATATTTAAGTATGTTTTACTGTCAAATATGGGCACAGTGTTATTTAAACATTTCTCAGCATTAACAAGGACTGTTTTCTAGTGTTTATAATGTTTTGTACTCTTTCCAAGCACTGGCTATGCTTTCCTTTACTACTTTATTTATTTATTTATTTAAAAATTAAATTAAATTTCAAGTCAGCTTTATCCTCTCTACTTTTGAAGTTAATAAAGCATAATAAAATAAAATAATTTCAGAAATATAAAAAATATTTTTCTCTTCAAAGTAAAAAAGATTTATACATAGTTGTATTTATTTTTGTTGAGTCTCACTGTCTGAAGTTTTAAATCAAACCAAACCATTTTTTTAGGTTATTTAGTTTGAATTACCGTATTATTTTTGTTTACTAAATGCTACAATAATTAGAGAAAGAATATCAGAGATCTATTTATTAAGGCCCTCAAAATCAGAGGTTTACACACAGAATGATTAATATTTTTTTAAACAAGAGGAACATGACGGGAAAGTCAAAAGAAATCTGCAAAAATGACAGGAGGAGAGTTTTGGAGCTCCACAAATCTGCACAAATCTGGTTTATCCTTGGGAATAATTTTCAAATTCTTTAAGGGACCTCATTCATCTTTTCACACAGATATATATGCAAGCACGTGATGGGAATGCTCAACCATCAGAACCATCTACAACATTTTAAACGTAATCATTTATACCAACTGGGAGACAGTGCCATCATATAAGGACTGGTGTAATAAACTCCATTTTCCTTTTGCAGAAGCATTTAAGGGTCACAATAATGGTTTACAGTTTTTGATCATTCAGACAGCCTCGGAAAAAGGTTGTTTTTGAGTATGGTAAATAATTTCTCTAAAGATTTGGTCAGATAATTTGCATGACTATGCTGATCAAATGACGACCCATCAGATTTTTTGTCAAAATCCCCCGGTATTTTAAAGAGTTCATGTTGTCATGCACTCTGACACAGTGCCTGAGAACATGTGGAACAGAGCCAGACAAGCATCATAGACAAACAATGATACTTGACAATGGGCATGAAGTATTTTCCACATATTCATCCTTTGCTTCACATCGATTCCACTTGAACTGTTTTACCATACCCAAGAAAACATAAAGTCATGCATTACTAACCAGGCAGTCCTAAAAACTCCAATCAAATCAAAAGTAAAAGGATTGTTGGAGGTTGTAATACTTAGAATCTGTCTCAAGGAGTATCAACACACTTATCTGCATCTGTATTGCCCAGCATCTCGTTCCTGTTTCGTGAACCACAAAACAAACAAATTTCAATAACATACAAAGCTCAGCACTTAAAAAAGAAAATCAGAACAAGCGACATAGAAACTATGCAAATTATGAATTAAGGAAACTAAGCAAAGATCTACAGAAGTATACAACTGAGACACCACGCTAATGTACACAACTTTGCATTTGAGACCAAGGATTCATCTGAAATTAATGCTTCACCGCTCTTTCGCTCTCCGTCTTTTTTCTGAAGCAGCTTTTGACGGCTCATTGCATTATTGCTCTGCGGTGCTGCATCGACAATCATCGCCTGGATCCAAAGTGAGGTCTGTGCCTTCACATAAACAAGGCTTGCGCTGCCACAGTGCATTAGTCACAGCCCTAGTCTGGCCTTTTCAAAGTCGGTACACCCACTCAAACTGCTAATAGATCCCCAGAATTTTATATTCGCCTGGCAGGGATCCTCACAATAGAGAGGCTGTTCATGTGTATTAGCGTGTGTACTTCAGCTTTACCTTTGCATATAGCAATTAAAATAATAAAACACCTTCTATCATTATGATTTCAAATTAAATGAAAAAAAGGCACATAGAGAACAAAAGTTTGTCATACATTATTATTTTCTGCTATAGAAAAAGAAATGAATTTGGAAAAGTCCAATTATATAATGAGCACCTTGAGGAATGCAACTGTAGGGTAATATTTTATTATCTCTACTGCTTGTTATGAAGCCATAGCTGATGAAGAACCATCTGAGGCTGTTTACTGAAAGGACAAAATAGAATTTAAAGGCTTATAAGACTCTCCCTCTGAAATTAGACAGCTGTTTGCATGAAGAAGCTTCTTGTTGTATCTACAGCCTCACAAACTGCAGCGTTCCTCATCCTGTAACATCAAATTACCCATGGCTGAGAGATAGCCCTGTTCTTTTTTGCTCTCTCCTCTTCCCACCTCTCCTCCCACTGAGCTGGGTTTATAGACAGCAGTCCGCTAGGGGTAATTTCTGCTCCCACTCCAGGGAAATTACTTTGTGTTGTTAGAGAAAAGACAGTTTGAAAACTGCTTTATCACACTCCCCAACTCCAACAACAGTAAGCATTTGAATACTAGCTACCTATCCACCCAATATAAAGCCAACATGTGTCTGCATGCATATGTTGGAATATGAATTTGTGTTTTAATTTTTGCAACGCTGACTTAGACCATGGAGGATGGTATGTCTTTGTACACATATTTTCAGAGTCAAATGCTAAAGTTGTACCTATGCTACTCTTCGACTCAATGCGTCTTGCTTGGATAATTAATAATTTCTAAGCTGTGCTCTGCTGTGGCACGTCTGGTGCAGCCTGACTGCGCCACACGGCAACGGCTCTGCTTTTGCATTCAACACATAAGATTTTGCACAAATAACCTCCAAGCTCACTCTAAACATCCTCCGGTCTGTCAGCTGAATTACTGTGGAGAAATGCAACAAGCATTTAAAGCCAGCTTTCTAAAAACAACAGTTTTCTGTTGGTTATTGTTGGTTTTTTTATGTGTTCCTCTTCCAGAGTAAGAACAAAAGGCAATTAATTTATTTCAGTAAAATCTGAAAAATTGGACTAAAACAGACCAGAATGACACAGTTACAAAAACCACAGCAGACTACAGAAGAATGTAGTGTGTGTTGTTTGTGCCATTTGAGTCCAAGACTCTTAAAGAGAAGAAATGATGCTGAAATGTCAGCTCTATTTGAAGTGGCACACATGCTGATGTGTTGACCTCTTAGTGGTGCATTTCAAATGTTGTGTAGCTGCAGGGGAAAAAAGTAAGCAGGATGTATCAGCATTTTCTTAAAAAAAGAAAGGAATATTTGCAAAACTCACTTTCATTCGAGGAAAATAGCTACATTTTTATCATCTTGTTCTATAAAGAACTGCCTGACACAATTTGTTCCTTTCAATGAGGTAAATATAAATAAACCTATCTGTGGTTTGGAATGTCAACATTTTACATCCGAAGAAAAGGGACTGAGCAGTGAATGTCTATTGGATTAAACTGCAATGCTACACATCAATTACAGGTTGGAATGGTCATGCTCATGTTCCTCACAAATAAAAACAGATTAAATGTTTTTTTTTTTGTAAAAGTTAGCCAAGGAAGTATATTATATTTTTGTTCTTGAATTAGTAACGACACCCCTAAATTTATTCCAGTGTAAAAGAGATAGAATCACACACAGGTATATTGTATCAGAACATCATTACTCCACCATTGCCTCACTTAAATATGGGACGAGTTGAGGTTGTTCCTGTCTGTTGAAATGAGTGTGGACACCACAGTGAGACCGAAAGAGCTGTCTCAGGCCTTCAGAGAGAAGACTGTCTACAAAATCCCTACACTTTCTTCAAGAAACCTACATCAGGCTTGTGCTAGAGTTGTTATGAACATAAATGCCTGTATTATCAGAAAGAGCGGCACAAGTTTAACTTCCATAGGAAGTGTGCAAGGAGGGAAGTTTTGTTTTGTAAGAAAAGTAGCACTTCAGGAATAATTTTCATTGGATAGATGAGTATAAAATTAAATTCTAGCCTATTTGGACAAAAGAACAAAAGGCATAATTCATTTAAGCCAAATGCAGAATTCAAAAAGAACCTCTTACCAACTCTAAAGCATGGAAGTGGAATATATTCTATTTATTCAATATAGTTTCTTATTCTATTCATTTGCATTGACTTTGTTACTACAACTTTTTTACTGTTATTTAGTTATATATTTATTTGTTTGTTTGTTTATTATTTCTGTTACTTTTTACTAACTTTTTTCACCATTTTATGACATACAATCAGAAGTGCAATTACTGATTGGTGGAGGATTGTTTGTTCATTCACCTTGTTCAGGTAACACATAACAGGAATGTAAGTCATAACAATAAATCTCCTTGACAAGGAGTAAGGTTAGTTATATCTTGCGGGTGAGAACTGATCTCATTCTAGTGCCATTTAAAATAAAGGCACTTTAAAATCCTTTTTCACCTATATATAGTGTGCCTTGGATAATGTTTATGATAACTTACTCTTTTCATACTAGGACTTTTTTAATTAACAACAGGAAGCCTGATGTAAAACTCCAAATTTGTAATTAAATCAGAGAATTTAGATGCTGGGAATAAAACAAACACAAAAAAACAACAGAAACAGTAGTGCAGTGGTTGCCTCAATGCACAGTAGGTTGCGCATCTGTGGGCAGCTTAATAAAGAGAGACCGCAAGCAGCAGTGCTTGTGATATGTGCAACTGAACACCTCCTACTATCTCGGGGGGCCTCTCTGGAAGACCTCCAGTTATTGGCTCCTTCATCTACCCTTTATAAGCATACAATTTCAGTCTTGATGCGTCTCAAATTGTCAATCTTTGTCAGCAGTTGTCAGCAGACTCAAAAACTATATTTCTGCTAAAGAAATGCATGTGATTAAACCACAAGTGCTTCCATGGCAGCAAAGTATTAAGAAGTGAACAAAAACTGATCTGAAGCCTGTTCAAACTTGAAAATACAGTCTCATTTAAAAGAATGGCAGTGATTTGCTATGTGTGATAATGGTTATTTCCATACATCAAACTGCATTGGGAACACTGGCCTTTGTTTTCCAAATACAAACATCTATCAACAGAAAGTGAAAAAATACTTATTAAACAAAAAATTTCTGATTTGAGATAAAAGGCCTGCTAACAAACATCTTGATAGAATGACATCCATGCTACCATGTTTTCCAATATAATGGGCCTTCAATTCAGTGTTTGACGGTTGTCTGACAAAATGATAACACTCAACAAAAAACAAATTTCTTTCATCAGTTTCAAAAATGCTGCAGAGTTTCTCTTTAGGCCAGTCAATGTGTTCTTTGGCTTTTTGATACCTCTTCATCAGCTCTTTCAATGGAGCTTCACGGAGGCTTGATGCCTACAAACTGGCTTTACACATGTTTTAATGGCAACAGTACTTACAGGTAACTGTAGGTCTTTGCTCACTCTGGAGCTAATCCCTGGCTGACTTTCCACCTTTATATTCTATTTTTCAATGCATTGGAATTCTAGTTGTCAATTTTCTTCTACATATTTCTGGTTTTGGTTCCATTTTAAAGCACTTCAAATTATTTTAACTGAATATCCTAATATTTGTTTCAGTTCTTCATATGTTTTATTCTCTTCTGTCAACATTTAATGAAAGTTTGCAATATTTCTGAAAAAAAAATTTTAAACTCAATTAAATTTGCAGGGTTGTGAGGTAGCAAAAGGTGTGGTATACCCTGGGAAGGCTCGGCAATTTATCTCAGGGCAAACAGCCATGCACACTCATTCACTCTTATCTAAGAACATTTTAGAGAGATCAGTTAAATGTCATGTTTTAGGTCTGTGGCAGTAAGGCCAGAGTGCCATGAAAGAACCCACACATGCTCGGGAGAACATCCAAACCCCAAGTCAGGATTGGTGTCCAGAGCCTTCTTGCTTCAAGGCAGCAGTGTTGCCAGCTGTGTCACGGCACAGCCTGCTACAATAACCAGCCTCTATATTTTCTTACTTGTCCTTAGATAAGGGCTATTTGTGTAACACTTGTTTGTTTTTGTTCCCCATAGAGTGAAAAAACGCACTACTTTAATTCCTTAATGCTATTGTTTTAAAGATATCCATTTCAGTTGACAATTCAATTATGCAGGATCAGTAGTATGCATGTCTGTTAAATGTGTTGGTTTTTATTACTCTACTACAAATTGTTTATTGAAACACATTGTCAACCCAAAAAAGGGACAGATCTGGTAAATGATGTTGGACTGCTATTATTTTAAGCACTACAGTATTTGATCTTTTCATATCTATTTTGACTCTGAGTCCAACAAGTACAGCATGAACGATCAGGACGTGCTTTTATTAGGAAATGTCCCTATTATCTCATGCTGCAAGAACCCCTGGGGTTATGCAGAACATTGCACAGTGCACTAAAAACTGGCTTCAGTAATTAAATTATTTTGCAAGTATTTTTAAGCAGATGTCTCATACATTTGTTATTACAAGTGAAATCCAAATATGTTTGTTTAAAAGCTATAAAACATGATCACATGGTTGCAGCAATGGGCAAAGGGTAAGTTCACCACATCAGAAATCTTGCTTTTGATAACTTCTTTAGACAGAGACTGCAGGGAAAGACAATAGCTGACAGTGAGCCATGCGCAAAACAATAGAGTAATACACCGCCTGTAAGATCTGCAGGTTATCAAAGGCTGCATTGTAGAAACAGCGTGTCAGTGACAGGTAATTGATTGAAATAACGAGACAGTTACATCGATAAAAGACTGGAAACCATACATTTCCTCAAGACATCTGATGAGCGGTAGGAAATGTGAATGTGGCCACTTACAGTTCTGAGGAACTGGATCTCATCCTCTCCTTCTCCACCTTCAGCCATGGCTGC
Source organism: Apricaphanius iberus (assembly GCA_028564705.1). NCBI lineage: Eukaryota > Metazoa > Chordata > Actinopteri > Cyprinodontiformes > Aphaniidae > Apricaphanius > Apricaphanius iberus. Next base: position 259,273 of record JAPXFQ010000694.1, on the reverse strand, counting down.
AAAGGAGCCCGTTCAGACTCCACTGGCTCCGCTTCCCTTGTCGATATTAGCATACAGCTAATCCACGGCCATACAGCGGGGAGAATACCGCAGCATGTGTCAGTCAAACCCGTGTGCTCACGCCCCGCTCGCCGCCCGGCGGAGGAGTGCGTGTCAGCATCAGTGGGGAATGTGCAACGCAGAGACAGCGGCCACCGGGGTTCTTTATCTTAGACGTCACCGACCAGGCTTATCGACACGGCCGTGAAAGCGCGAATATTCAAACAATTAGTGGCTGAATTGAGTCGAGCACGGGGATGTGACGCTGTTCCCCGCCGTCCAATCTGACAGGCAGCACGCTGAGGTGGAATTTCCCGAGGGAAACTCAAGGAAGATGCTATTTTCCAAAAGTCTAGATCAGCACCATGGTCAGCGCCCTGCAGCTCCCACACAGACTGCACAACCGCTCTGCTGCAAACCCGACAGAGCAGGACTGACTGCCTTATTGTTCTCACTTCTATGGGCAGATAATGCATTTTTTTCCTCTACTAATAATGCGAAAACGTCTAGAATTTTTTTTATTATTTCACTTTCAAGTGACAGGTGTCTAATAAAAAAGCAGCTTTTTTTCTTGTGATTTTAACAGTTTTACCCAACAACAAAAAATGTAGAAAATTAGATTTTAAAACATTTACTCTTTGGCTAAATTACAATTGAAGTCGCATCAAGCTTTATTAAACGTCAACGAATACAGAGAAATACCTAATTTCTCAGTAGTTTGAGACAGCAAGATGATCTAAATTACCCCTACATGACACAACTCACCTCTTTGCAGAGCTGTGATATAAATAAAGGCTTTCATGATGCAATGCTGCCCTCTATTGCATACGTCAGGAACTGATTGGGATCCAACCTCCTCTTATGACCAAATATGTGATTTTTAATGCAATATGTATACATCTTAGTAAATTGAGATATAATCAAACACTTCATTTATTTTAGCAATAATGTCTAAAAAATGAAACTAATAATACAAAAGACTGACTGACTGACTGAAGAATGAATGAATGAATTGATGAATGAATGAAACTAATAATACAAACGAATGAATGAATGAAACAATCAATAAATCAATCAATAAAATATTTATTGTCCACACCAAAAATTAAGAGTGCTTAAACTAAATATGTTATAGTCAGAGCAGATTGAATTTCAAAATGAAGCAAATGTGAACAAATTGATTAAGCTAAGTGAACTCAGATTTGATTTATTACAATAATGCTACTTGCAAAGTTAAAAATGATCATACATAAAGTGCTTTTTAAAGTGCTCGAGTTAAACTTGCTGTTGTAGCTGTGTTATTGTTTAGTGTACTGATGATCCATATGCAAAAGTTGTTTCTCGTTTTGTTCTGCTTCTTAATAAGGTCAATAAGGACTATTTCAGGACACTGGGTGTGCATGGTCCTTGAGGATGCATCTGGCTTTGCGGAGACATCTGAATCTGGAGATGTCCTCCAAAAAAAAAAAAAAAAAAAGGAGCGCCCCGATATTGTTCATGCGTTCTTTATCAACTTTTAAATATACTGTACAGATTCATTATGGAGTACTTCAAGTCATTATTTACAACGATAATTATATTTCAACTAATTGAAACCAAAAGATATGTTTCACGTAAAATAAAATTTTGATTTATCCAACTAAAAAATGATATTAATACAACAATTGTATGCTTTTGTCAAGTTCTGAACGACATAATCACAGTAGATAATGATCATCCAGCAAGAATCCAGCATTTACTGCACTACTGAAAGAACGCATATAGGTAAAATTTCATAAGAAAAATATTTGTTTAATTAAATTATTCCCAAAATGTGAGGCCTATTAGCAACAAGTTATGTAACTCTGTAGAAATTATTTGTTATATTATGCTGAAAAAAAATTCTAAAGAAAACTGAAGCACCAAAAGGAATGTTTGGACTATTAGATAGGAATCAAAACAGGATAACAAGATTATTAATTTCACATTTAAAACTCAGTTGTAGTGTGCATAATTTTTTTCCAAACTCAGAAACAAGCATCGGGAATCAATAAATTAGCGTAGTTTATGTTTCTCATTCATTAGTATTATTATTCTGTCGTGCTGTAAAATTCAGAGTAGAGTTTTTTTAGAGCATTCCTTAGCTTCTTCCTAGTTAAAAGATTTTTTTGATTAACATCTCACAAGAACCCTGCACAAAATGCCGGTTTATTATCATTATAAGATTTTTTATGCAAAAATACTTTCAGCATTATCAACCTATTTGATTGAGCTTTTATTTTTAGCTTTATTAATTCTTAGTGTGTATTTTATTAAACTGCCATTTATGTCATCCTATTAACATTCTTGCTCTATTTTATGATTTCTAACTAATTATTTCGCATCATCCATCCATCCATTTTCTGAACCGCTTATTCCTCAAGGGGTCGCGGGGGGCTGGTGCCTTTCTCCAGCTGTCAACGGGCGAGAGGCGGGCTACACCCTAGACAGGTCGCTGGTCCATCACAGGGCTATTTCGCATCATAGTTTCATCTATTTAATCTGTATGCAAATCTATCAATCTTTTTAGAACTTTTTAATCAAAGCTGATTCTTTTTTCATCCATTTTATACCGTTTTCTTTCTTTTTATGTCTTGATACAGTCATGTTTGGTGCTTTAGATCTCAATGATGTTTGAAAAGAGCTATAAATAAAGCTAAATTGAGTTTTTCAATCCCACACAATGTGCCTTTGTTGACAAATGATAAATGATCACTTGTGGACACATGATGGATTTAAAGGAAAACATCAGAGAAAAATCGTATTTTTTTGTGTCAATTTAATAACATATCCTCCAGGGTATCTATGTGCGCAGGTAGGCAGAAGACCTGGAAATGAGATTCAGCATCAGTGCACTTCAAATTTTGTTTATTAAGTTTATTTTATCGCCTCTGGCCTAAAAAGTTTCACTTTAAGTTGAATTTGCTCAAACCTTTACTTGAGTTTGTTTTTGAAAATAACTTTTTCTTACCACAAAGCCCTTCCAGGAAAATAAGAAAAGAAAAAAAATCAGCTTAATACTCTATTTAGGCCAAAAATGTAGAAATAAACATTATTATTATTATTTTTATTTTATTTTTTTGAATATCTATTTTGTATGCTTTTTGCTAGATTTTTTTTTTTAAATGGCAACAATTTGGCTTTTGTATATCAGACCAATGAAAAAAGAGGTATATGTAGCCTACGCAATATGTAAAATGTGAGGGTTTACATTTCTTTACATTGGTTTTTATTCATTGATGTATTTATTCATTCAGTCACATTCAGGCTATGTTATTTAAAATTTACAGATCACGTTAAAAACATACCTGGTTGCATCGGTTTTAGTAATTGATGCACTAAACTCGCCACTAGATGTCTATGTTTCACAACACATGGTGACACATCAGCAATTGAATAAAATATGCGCTTATCTTTCAGTTGATCTGGATTATTGTGATTTCTGCGTGGGAAAACATGGATATTTTAGTGATACCTGCAACATTTAAGTGCAGTCGATATTTAGATTGTTGTTCTCCTGGAACCGAGTGGCTCCCATCACATGTACCTGCTAGCTGCAGCTGCACTGACTCAAACTGTGGGTTGGCCCATCGGGTTAGATGATTCAACCAATCAGAAAGCAGAGTGCCAGCGGGACGCTTCTCTTTTGGTGGAAACGCATGTCAATCACAGCATTCCAACCAGGAGAAGCAGCGGTGAGCGTTGGCTGGCCGCAGAGCTGAAGATGGTGAGAAATATTTTCGCTGTTCCACCTAACAGGGTAAGTAACTGTTTCTGCTTTTGACTTGGCACTGTTGTAATTTCACCTGGTGTAGTTGCAGGTCATTGTACCTTATTTTGAGCTCCAAAGAGATAATACAGTATAATAAATTAATTATTTTAAGAGATGAATCACAGTTTTTATACATAGCATGTCAAATTACATAAAGTTAAGGTAATGTTCGTCGATTTCAGCTCTGGTGTTCTGCAGATGCACCCAAAGCTTGAAGGATATCGTAACCATGCATGCTGCCATCTTAATGCTGACAAATAACACTAGTGGTTGCTGCAAGGTGACAGTAGCCCACGGGATTATGTTATGACACAAACAGTTGAAAGAGGGTAACATTTGAAGCATAGAAGGTTGTGCTTGTAAACATGCTTGAATGGCAGCTCAGCGTAGGGTTCTGCTTGTCCCGTCACCTTGCATGACTCTGCCTACTGCAGCTTTTGAAATGTTGATGTTTTGCGGCTCAGAGATGTTTCATATTTACTAATATAAAGATGACAGAGAGGAAGATTAAGTTAGAAGACAGTTCAAAAGCAGTATGTTGAGAGCAGTTGCGGGGTTGAAGTGTGCTTAGTGTTTCACCGGGAAGGATGGAGGCCCCAGGTTGTGAGACGACTTAACACGGTCTTCAACAGTGCATTGGTGAGACCCCCCCACCCCTCCAGGTTATTAAAATCATTTCCAGGAAACTTAAACAGCCTTGAAAATTTTGGAATTTTAATTTCTAAGATTTTTTGAATGCTCAATAAATATACAAATAAGAGTACTGAGTAAAGAGAATGTTAGTTTTTGAACATTGTTCTTTGATCCATTTGATTTTTTACAAACAAAAAACGTGAAAAATTATGAGCGTTCTATATTCCTGGCCTTAACTGTGAGATTTCAAAAAGGCTTCTAAAATTTCCTAATCCAGCAAGTCCCATGACAGACAAACAAAATTAGATATTTGAAAAACATCAAACAGAGCACATCTTTAATTTACCCCAATGCCATAATCTGCTATGTCAGCCTGAAACATCATGTTTTTTGGTCTCCCTTGATATTTCAAAGCCCTCACTGATATTGACAAAGAGTATGTTTTATATATATTTTTTGTTTTAATTTTTAACCAGCTGATCATAGATGATAATTTATGTTGCCAAGTTAATGAAAAAACATATTTTTTTAACACATCGATGCTGCCCAGGCAATATATCACCTCTTTGTTAAGATATGTTGAATTTGAAGTACATAGGATGTTTAATGCAAATGTTTTCTCAAGTTATACCAAGGTTTATGAATAAAATAATCACTTTCACTGTAAAATGTTGTATGGATTTGTGTTATTTCATCAATGTCATGTCTTAGAGGAACTTTAGGTAAAACTTTTATCTTTTTTTGATTATCTTATGTGTCTTTAAGATTTATTTCTCTGTGCTACTTTCTCTATGACAGCATCAGACCAGGTGATGAATAGCCTGAGATTTTCCTTTTCACCCAGTGCCTGCTCACACTGATCCAGTAACTAGCATGGCACCCATCATGAAAGGCACACATACCATCTTGCTCCTCTATACACCCATTCGTGAGCTAAGATACATAAGCCCCTACTTTCCCAAGAGGCGGGCCCCCATCTTCAAATACAAGAGCCGCACCGCTCATTCAGCAAGCACCGGTAATGACCGTGACTGGGGAAAGGAGAATACGTCTGTGTCCAAACAAAGAGGCCAGTCTTCTGACTCCTCAGGCAAACTCTTCAACTCCCAGCAGGCAACAAAAGAAGCAGTCGCAGAGCTCTGCTGGCTGGCAGCTGAGCACCACCAGTTGCTGGTGGATCTGTTATCTCTGTGTCGGGATTGCGCTAACAAAGTCAAGATGGGTAACCAGGATGGGAAGTTCCAGGAGTGCGAGGAAGGTCCGGAAGCTTACCTTGGAGCTCGGGTTCTCGGTGTCAGCAACTGTTCCATGTCTGAGCACAAGAAGGGTGCAGCCAAGAGCAAAAAGGTGAAGAGGCTGGGAGGCAAGAAGCTTGAGAACTCTGAGGATTTACTACACACTAGGATTCAAAAGAAAGTTACAAAAGGACGATCACATGTGGAGCCTCTGACAGACAACAAAGTATCCACCTCTGCAGCTTTACAAGGAGTGCACATCCCAAAGGAAAAAACCTCTGAAAATGATTGTGACAGCACCCAGGATAGCTTTAATGTCAGAGAAGTCAGTAAACCCATTCTTAAAATTGAGGAACCTTTCCAGACTGCTCAAGAAAACTGGGACTTCATGGAGGACAACCAGACGTTTGACCCTATTATGGATTTCTGTAATGACTTCTCAGAGTGTGATGGTGAGTTTGGCTATGCGTCATCCTCTTGTAGCCTGATAGAAGGCCTGAACAGACAACAGAATGGGGGCAACCTTCGACCAATTAAAAGGTTTGATTCTGCTGTTGAGATACTAGCTGGGAATGGATCAACAGTCAACAAATCTGCTCAACATCAGCTGTACAGTGACATGAACCAAAGAAACATGGGCGTCAGGGTAGTTGCAAAATTGCAGGATGTGAATGGCAAAGTTTACAATGTCAGCCACAGAAAGACAAATGGGGGTTTGCAACATTTAGAGACTAGCAATAGTAAACAGGAGACTGGAGAATGGCAAAACCGAGACGACCGGCTTGGAGTAAGTAAGGAAAATGGTAACAAGCTTCCTCATGGGCTACGCCTGCCCCTTTCCCACACTTCAGAGCCCTTACCTCCAGTCAGGTCCCACTCAAAGAGCCCCACTTCACCTTCTCTGGCTAAAGTCTTTAACACATCTTTCCCAGGCTCCAACAGCCTCCAAAGCATGTCACCTGTGCTGTCCCCTTTGTCTTCCAAGCAACTGAGTCCACAACTCAACCACCGCATTGTCCTACTCTCAGATAATAATGAAGACTCCTATCAAAACAGCTCCAACAACACAGATGAAGCCAAAAGCTTTACTGAGGTCATAGATAGGAACGGCAACAAGCGGACTGTCACCTGTCTGGACCTGGACCTTAACAGAAGACCAAGCAACTCCAAGCGAAACTCTTCAAGCAACTCAGGTGGGTTTTCAGACATCACACTATGAATAAACTGTTTCGTATAGACTCTCTGTGCTGACAGGGATAAAGATATTATTGCTTTTATCACCTGTGCGGCATGAAATGTTTGTCAGAGTGAGTCCTTCATCTCACAGTTCTGATGCTGGAGTTCAAAGAACAAAAAGACGAAAAGTGATGGCTTGAAAGAGATACAATTGTTTGGATTTGTCTCCGTGTCAGACCTGATACTTGAGTAACTGGTGTGTAGTACCAAACATTTTCCGCAAAGGAAATTTCACTTTGTCACTCAAGCTGTTATTTAGCAGCACAGTATGTGAAACATATGAGAGCTGTTATGTAGGATCTCTTTGTTTTTGTTACTGCTTTGTTTTTTGTTTCTTCATGTGACCACAAATTAGAAAGTTTCCAGCACAGCCTGCACAGGGCAGCCAGGTCCTGAGAACGGTTTTGTTGATGATCCATTATAATGTCCTCGGCACTGCAGGGAGAGCAGAGATTAGTAGGAGTGTCCTGGATCAAAGACTCTGTGTTGACACCAAGTTTGACCTGACCGGAGTTCACGTGAGCACAGACGTAACTCATGCATTCCCAAAGTGAGCTTTTGAGGATGTGCTTTCCCTCCTCTCTACTCATATTCCATGTATATTACTGGAAACGGGGGGGGGGGGCACAAACCCATCAAGCTGTGGATGTGGCTGCAGAAAAAAGGATTAGAGCTTGTCTTATTTTCATCCTTTTGTAATCTAGTCTGGTGCGTGTAAATCTGAGAATAGCATAATAAATGGATTTGAACAGTCACAGTGTACTCTGTATGTAATCTTTGCAAAGCAACAGTGACATTATAAGCCTGATCAGAAACGTTTTTGTGGCTTCCCATTATTCTCCAGGCAATGTTTTCCATATCTTGTCTTCGGGGCTCCTGGACATTTGAGGACCCTTTGCCTTTTACATCAGTACCTGAGTTTCCTGTTGAGATTTTAATTCTGAACACATTGACTTTATTCACACATCTATACAATACATAATACTTTAACTATGATCTTAGTAAGATTCTTTCTGTGTCCTTTCTTAAATGAAAATGTGCAGTAAAGTGAAAAAAACATAATGGTTATTTGTACCCTATTTGTATGGAGAACAATCAAGAAAGAAGTCACTGGCTCATCACAAGGTCAGCACATAGACTCATAGTGTGGATGTTTAATGGGCAGTTTAGAAGAAAGATAATTTCCCTTCTTGCATGGTTAAGATTTTTTAGATTACTCAATGACAAAACCCTCACAGGGACAGGGTGAACATGCAAACTTGACAGAAAGGCCTAGCAGCTAACATCTGAACTTTTTACTTAAAATTAAAATGTTCTTTTCTGGTCTTCTAAAGGGTTCAGACGTCAATATCTTAGGCCACTTTCCTAATGTAAGCTTTCTAGCTGTTAAATTTAAGTAAATTTATTTCTGAAAAGGCAGAAATCAGCTTTAGACTGAGAGTATGAAAGGATTTATCCTTTTTTGTATCTTTTATTGCCACACACCTCGAGGCTTTTGAACATTCGCGCTAAAACCTTTTGATTTGATGATTTGTTTACCATATGTGGCACCTTCAGTGCCACATATGGTATGGTAGCTCCATAGTATTTTCAAGCTTTTAAAGTGATGAGTTACATTTCCCACATTGTTTTACTTTCATAAAAAATTTATAAAATTTTCTTTTAGAACTTTCTGTTAAAGACATTTTATAAACACAAAATATTAGTTGCATTTTATTGGGATTTTATGTGATTGGAGAAAAGCAAAAATGCTATTGGTTTTTCAAATTGTAAAATTTTTGTCTATTAAAATTAAAAGGCAGAGTGAATTTGTTTTATTACCATTAAGGTAATGTTTTTGGAGCCATCTATAATTGTAATAAAAACTGTAACCCTTTTGTGGTATCTCTCTACCGGCTTTGTATGTCTATATTCTGAAATGTTTGCCTCTTCTCTGTGAAAAAAGTGCTTATGCAAACAGGTTACAAGCCTTGCCTCTGATCCTCAATTGATGTAGGGTCTATTCTTTGTCTCTTGGCCATTTAAACACATGGATGTTTCCCATCAACTCTGACCATTTGCTTGCTAAAGAATAGAATCCCCAGAGCATGATGCTGCCACTGGCATCTCTTACTGTGGGCATGGAGCATTCAGAATGATGTACTGTGTTTCACCTACACATATGTGTTATGTGTAAGTTTAATTTTACATACCACAAGCCATGTCTCCGAAAAGAAACAAGACTTTTCCTAATTTATTTCAACAGTGACTTTTTTTTCTTGCCACTGGACCAAGAAGATCACATTTGTGGATTACATGACTAAAAACAAGTTCCCTCAACAGATCTTCCAACCTGAAACAGATCTCTGGAGTTCTTCCAGATTTACCTTTAGTCTTTTTGCAGCTCGTCTTGCACAGCCTCAGTCATCACTTTAGGTGGACAGTCCTAACTTTTACAGTTGGGCAATTTCCATTATTAGATGATAAATTGAATACTGCTGGGTAAGATATCCAGAGCTTGGGATATTTTATAATTTGACCCAAATTGAAAAACATATTTTATTTTATTTTTTGCTTTGGAATTATGAGCTGTTGTAATAAAATCCACGAAATGTTGCTACTACAAAGAGTTTGAATATGGTTGCTTTGTGATTTGGGACATTTGTTTTTAAAACTTTTTTGATGTAGCCGCTTTCCCCATGATCTTAAACAACTCTCTCCCTGCTTCTCTTTGTGGAAAAGAGAGTCAACAGTTTTACATTCCATCACCATTTTATTCAGTGAATTCAGAATGGAAGCTTTCAAAAGTTAATTCAGGTTAATTGACCACATACCCTGATTTAACATACAGTAAGTCCTATTCACTTACTTACCGACAGTATTGGGAGTAACAGCGTTTAAGTATAACGGCGTTATTAACGGTGTTAATTTTTAGGTTACGGAATTATCTAATTAATTACTTTCCCTATCGTTACAACGCTATTATCGTTACTGGGGATGTAAAGTGGCGTGTTACTACAATGTGGTTGAATGAAGTGCAGCGGTGTCAGGTTTTCTGACAGTCACACTTCAGCTGCAGGGAGAGAGCGCAGGTGTTGGTGATGATGCAAATATGATGATGATTTGGTGAGTGGGCAGATACTTTCTTATACCATGCTGTTCTCACTCTACATCCTCTGCAGTCTAAGAGTTAAAGCGTATTCCTTTAATCTTACACAAATTCCCTTTTTGGGTGGTTTGTAAGCATTTAGTAAACTGCCCTGGTGATCCTTCTTTATTGCTTACACTTCAGATGTTAACACGGGTAAATGAACATCAGAGATCAGACAAAGAGGGTAAGTGGATTTGTGTGAAGCCTGGACCTTTCTTGTGTATAAAGGTTGAATTAATTATCTTCCCAGTCCTTTAATCCGGGTTTCCCTAATGAAGGTCTCCTTGATGATCTTTGTAATCATGCAGGCAGTAATAATGAATATTTAGGGGATAATTATTTACTTTATTTCATGTTTTAATTGTAGTACACTTCAGCCTGTATGATTAAAACATGCATCCAGATAGAAGACTGTGAACACTCAGAAATGCCCTGTTTATGGTTACCTACTTGTCATTTGCTTTATTTTATACAGTCAGTCTATCTATCTATCCATCTATCCATCTATCCATCCATCCATCCATCTCTGACGTGGCCATAATATTTGATGGTGGATTGTACATGGAGGCACAAAAAACACACAGGGCAAGACATGGGTCTCTGTACACCAAGCACCTGCACTAACCACTTTACTACGTAATTACTCAAAAATCCCACATTTAAATAACAAATATCTCTTAATTTCCAGTACGAAGTCAAATTCTTTATTTGAATGGAAGAGTCTTAAGTCATTGTGTAGCAAAGTAGTTAGTGCAGGTGCTTGGTGTACAGAGACCCAAGTCTTGTCCTTGGTTTGAAGCCCATTTTCTGCAGCATGTTTTTATGGCTCCATGTACAAGCCACCATCAAATACTGTGGCCATGGCCATGTTAGACTGACTCAACGATTTTACTGTAACCTAATTCAATTACATGGAACCTGTAGAAATTTTTTTTTTTAAATTTAAGTCAACATTTTTTTTTTTGAGTGCAACCTGGCCCTATTTGAAAATATTATTTCCCACCAAATTTAATAAGTGCTTGTGCCCCTTTCGGCAGAAACTACCGCCATGTAGAGTTTGTAATAGCTTGCAAAGAGTATTTTACATCACTGTGGAGTAATTTTAGCCCACTCTTCCTTGCAAAAAATTTTTAGCCACAATGTAGGGTTTTGAATTTTGAAAAGCCTCATTGCACAGTATCTTAGTGCCTTCATGTTTCTTCAACTGCTGAAGCGTTCTTTTTCTTAAATGCTCTGCTGGTTTGTTGCCAGATGGAATCGGATGCATATGAATGTGGGTGGGGGGGGGAGGGGTACTATGTGGTTTTGGCCTTGGAACTCTCCCAGAGATGTCTGTTTTTATTTTTATTTTTTGTAGTTGTTTTTGTCACCCAGTCTTCTTATTGTTAGACTGGGGGATAATCCAAGACACAAGCCAATTCCAAAAGCTGCGCTTACTTTGACAATCCTGGCTCAATTTCCCCAGATTCGGTTCCACGTATGAGGCTAACCAGAAGCCCCGCTTATTCAACTTATGGAACGTATACAAGCCTGCTCTGTGGCAGGCTAGATGTGAGGCTTATCTTAGGTCGATCAAATGACTGGATGATCCATGTGATGTCACACTGGAATTCTGCTGCTGTTCTCTCCCTCACCCCACCCAACCTCCAATATAAAGTTATTCAAGCGGTTGTTGCAGCTGCAGTTTTCTTCTTGGTGGTTAAATTATGCAATGGAATGTAGTTTTTATCTATTAAAATGTAGTTCTAATTAGATTTTGCTTTTCCATTTGATGAACATTTATGTATTTAATATTTACTTGCTGACAGAAACTTTTTTGTTTCCTTCATGTCGCTTCTGACACCAAATATAATTAATAGACCTACAATTAATTTACTTTTTGTGTAAGATGAAGCCATAAAATCAAAATTCTGTCCTGTCTAAATATGTTTTAAAGCCTTATAGTACCTTGCAAATGGTAACTAAATATACATATGTAAATTAAAATACTGTATTAATGTAATTTTACATTATGAAGACTTGAAACAGTTTTTATTTAGTTGTTAAATGTTTTTACATCCTTTATTAAATAATATTCTAACACATTCAACCTGTCAGCTATGTTCTGTCATGTGTTATATTCTTGTTTTTATAATTCACAACAGACTCCAGATTATTTTGCCCTACCCAATGAGGTAATAGGATTTATTAATATGAATTTAGAAGTTGACAGTTAGAAGCGCTTCTCAGAGCTCCTTTGTCACACTCTAAACCGTCCGTAAGCGACATCACCTAATTTACATTATAGCCTGACGAGCTTTTATATGCAGCTGGTGTTCCCCTTATTGGTTATGATGTAGTTGTGACCGTCATAGGTTGAATGAATAAGTCTCTCTAAACCTGTGAGAAGAACACAGCTCTTCTTTTTCCTTCTAATCTCTTTTATCTCGCATTGATTGACAGGGGCTGCCTTTAATGTAGTGTTGATGCACATGAGTCTTGCTTGTTAATCCTCGTTTGAATCAGCGGGGATTAAATTCACCAGGGCTTCCTTGGGGAACCTTTATGCTAATTCAGGTGAAGATATTTCAAATAAACATCGATTTCTTAAGCTCGCTTTGTGGAATACCCCCCTGGTCTTACTTGAGCCAAGTAAGATGTTGTTCTGGAATTATTTTTTTTACATCTTAGATGAGTAGTATATGTGATTTTGGAGTAGTTTTTGTCAAGTCTTAGAAATGTTTTTAACCCTTTCCAGACTGATAAATGTCAGTGACTTTGTTTCTCATCTGCTATTGAATTCTTATGAAACGGGCATGTGCTGCTTTGTTAGACTTTTAAGGCTTCTTTATGTTGTCAGGCAGGTTCTAAAAAGCTGTTTTTACAACGTAGGCAGTTTTTGGGCAAGTGTGACTGTCAAAAAATAATATCACCATGACATTTGATTTGTGAAATAAAAATGCATTGCTTTTAATGTACGCATGTATACGCAGAGTTTGAAATTGTGTAAACAAAGTTCAGTTATTGACTGAAAAAATTATTTTATTTATATTTAGAATTCTAAAATTCTGAAAAGTGACCATTGTCTATTGAATACAACATTACTCCCTCGTTTTCTGTTCAACCATTCGTTTCCTCAAGTCATTATTATTCTCTGACATATGGCAGCCAGTGCCCTAATGAGATTATCTGCAATGTTCCAGCAAGTTCCCCTATCTAGTACACAGTAAAGGAACATTGTTCCCAACATTGAAGACAAAGACCAGCTTGACTGCAATTTTGTATAGCATTCTACGAAAACACAGCACAAAAGCATCTTTTTTATTGAGCTTCACACAGGAAAACAAGCACAAAGGTCCTTTTTCTTATAACATTTAACCGATTTTCCTTAATGAATAACGTTCTCCCTGAAACACCCTGAAAAGTTTCAGTTATGTGACGTTCCATAGTTTGTTTTTTCTTTCACAACAAGCTTTTTTTTAGTGTCATCCAGCTTCAGTCTCAGTTGGGGAGACTAACCTAATTCCCTATCTCTAAATCATAGCGAGTGAGCTGAAATAAAATAAAGGTTCTCTTTACCCTTTGGCTGTGTATCTTATCAGACTTGTAAGCTCAGTCGGTTACATTTTGGGCTGCATTTCTGCTTTTGCTCTTGGGAAGAGTAATACAGATCCTCGTGTGGTGACCTGCAGCTGCAGCTTTACTTGAACAGTGACAGACAATCAATTCAATTAATCATCCAGCCCTTAGAGCGGTACTTAGCCAACAAGCCTAGAAAAAAATAGAAAAATGTAGATGCACAGTAGTTGATAAGTTCAGCCATTTTCTATTATTTATATTTAAAGTCTATGTTTCTCCTTCTAAAGTGCTGTAGTTAGGTTGGGGCTCTTAAATGTACTCACAGTGCCACTTGGCCCACTTCTCTGCTTTTGAGTGATGAGGTTTATAGATTTTGTAAAAAATAGACAATACTGTTTAACTGTTTTTATGAGAATCATTTAAATTGTTCTTCTTTGTCTTACATGCAGTTGTCCTTCATTAATATCAAAGAAATTATAAGAATAACTAAATTTGTCTTTTTATTTATTTATTTCCAGGGGGCATGTAGAAGTATTATGTCTGCCTTAGAGTAGAGCTAATGAATGCTTTTTTGTAGCCAGTATTATTCTGAGTTGATTTTCTAAGAAGAGCATTACTTTGGTCTACTAGTTCTTCCATCTCAGAATAGTCAGTCTCATAGAGATATTATCTTATCTTCCCAGAAAAAAAGGACTTTTGTCTTTGTTTCTATTGTAGTTTTTTGGTTTTGTCATCAAAGTAAGTCATGGTCAAGCAACATGAATATAGTTGATTAACTGAAATAGTCATCAACAAGACAACCATCTTATGCAAAACTATCGTGATGTAAATATGAATATAGCCTTCAGTCTAACCCTTGTGAAATATAAAACAATGTGAGTTTTTTAGATGACAGGAATTGGATGTAACCACCTTTTTATTAGCAGTAGTCATGGCTGTCCGTTGCACATGTGCACACTTATATATAATCATTTAAACAACTTTTTATTTTCAGTTGTGTTTAGGCTTGTAGCTTACCATAGCTATGTTAATTTCCATGTCTAAAAGCAAGAAATAAAAAAATATGAAATAAAAGAATACAAAACCTTATCGGAAAGCTGCAAAAAACCCAGCTGAAAGTTGCAGAAGAGTAATATTATGTTTCAACCTTTAAGCTAAGAAAGCTAACAAACTAGAACCCTAGAGATGGATCTAAAAATCTTCTGTCACAAGACAATTCTTTTTGTTACTACAGTGGGAAATGAGCACAGCAAACATTAAAACTGTAATTGACTTATTCTGTCAGCATTCAGATAAACCTAACTCCTGCTCCATTTTTTATCAGCATTGCTACACTAATCTGCACAGTCATGCATCAGCACATTTCTTCTAGCAACTGTTTCACTAAAATATGTTTATTTTAGTTAGCCATGTGGTTTTTGTGCAAATCTCACTTTGCTCCATATAATATGCCCATGGCTGATTCTTCACTATTTAACTACACCACAATCAAACCACAGCGAATTATTGGATTAATGATGCGTGGGGCTAATTTGGACATCTGTCAGTACTTTTATACAATCTGTGGACAGGAGCAGTCATCTTATACTGTTTGACGATATACAGTGGGATAAAGAAGTATTTCGCAGTAGCAATTTTGCAAGTTATCCCACTTAAAAAAATAAAGTCTGTCATTTTCACCATTGGTAATACTTCAACTGTGACATACAGAATGTAAAAAAAAAAAAAAAATCCCGGAAATCACATCATATGGGGTTCCAAATGTGCCAAAAATGTTTGTCTATGTTCATACGCACACTGCACATGTCAAATCAACATGAAAGTTTGCATTTGAGAGCGTCTATGTATCTGGCAAAAGTACTTCTGCGCTTATAAATTTACATTTGACTACTACATTACCAATGTAAATGACTAACTTGACCAAACATTTAGCCTTTTCAGTTTTATTTAATCATGTAATTGCTGTAGTCTTATGTCATTCTGTCGTGAGAACCTGTCGTTTCCCTTGCTATTTCAAACTGTTGTTTCCCTTACTGTTAGAAACTGTCGTTTGCCCTGCTGTTGTAACCTGTCGTTTCCTCTGCTGTTGTAACCTGTCGTTTCCCTTGCTGTTAGATCGTGTCTTTTGCCCTGCTGTTTGAACCTGTCGTTTCCCTTGCTGTTAGACCCTGTCATCTTCTTTGCAGTAAGTTACTGACTTCGGTAAAGTTAGAAAAATATTCACAGATTCGGCTTTTCTGGTTCAATAACTCTTCATCGGAAAATTGTTTTTACAAAACCGATACCTCAGTGCAATCACAGCAAGGTAGAGAGCGAGCTACAATCATCTTTTCCTCCAAAAGAGCCGTCCTCAGCGCTGGGAGGCTTACATTGGCCTCTATACAGAGTCTGCTGATGTGGGAATGCACACAATAAAAATAGTTATTGAAGATTTTATTGGTTTACAACACAATAATAAATGCCTAAAATAATTAAAAGGATATTTTGCCAAAGTATGAGTTGTAGTAAGACAAAGGAGGGATGTATTTCATGTTCTGAGCATTTGGTGGGACTACAACATGTAATGGTGTAGTTATTGAAGATTTTATTGGTTTATAACAGAATGAAAAATCCCTAAAAATAATTAAAAGGATATTTTCCCAAAGTATGAGTTGTAGTATGATCAGGAGGGGATATTGTTATTATCTGAATTTTTTTGTGTGATTCTAAACCTGTCGTAGGTGTAGCAAAAAAATAAATAAATGACTCCATCATATTTGCGGTCTCTGTAATTTGTAGATGGTCCATGTGCATTCCCGCATCAGCAGACTCTGTATAGAGGCCAATGTAAGCCTCCCAGCGGTGAGGACGGCTCGTTTGGAGGAAAATATGATTGTAGCTTGCTCTCTACCTTGCTGTGATTGCACTGAGGTATAGGTTTTGTAAAAACAATTTTCCGATGAAGAGTTATTGAACCGGAAAAGCCGAATCTGTGAATATTTTTCTAACTTTACCGAAGTCAGTAACTTACTGCAAAGAAGACGACAGGGTCTAACAGCAAGGGAAACGACAGGTTCAAACAGCAACGGAAACGACAGGTTACAACAGCACAGGAAACAACAGGTTACAACAGCAGAGGAAACGACAGGTTACAACAGCACAGGAAACAACAGGTTCTAACGACAGAATTACATAAGACTACAGCAATTACATGATTAAATAAAACTGAAAAGGCTAATTGTTTGGTCAAGTTAGTCATTTACATTGGTAATGTAGTAGTCAAATGTAAATTTGTAAGCGCAGAAGTACTTTTGCCAGATACATAGACGCTCTCAAATGCAAACTTTCATGTTGATTTGACATGTGCAGTGTGCGTAGGAACATAGACAAACATTTTTGGCACATTTGGAACCCCATAATTGTATGGTTTTTCAAGAATTTGTTTGGATAATGGTCTGGAAAATAAGTATTTGGTCAATAACAAAGGTTTGCCTCAATACTTTGTAATGTAATCTCTCCAGAACCTCAAAATGCTTTTTACGCACTAACTCCTTCATTGCCAGGGTGATGTGTTTGGGATCATTGTCACGCTGGAAGATCTTTCCAAGTTTCATCTCCAATGCTCTCACTGATGGAAGGAGGTTTTTGCCCCAAGTATTACAATACATAGCCCCATTAATCCTTTCCTTAATATTGATCAGTCCTCTTCTCCTGCAAAGAAAGTAGCCCCAAAAGCATAATGTTTCCACCCCCATGCTTCAAAGTGGGTATGGTGTTCTTCAGATGCATCTCAGCATTGCCCCCCTCCAAATATGGCGAGTGCAGTTTATGCCGAAGAGTTCGATTTTGGTCTCGTCTGACCACAGGACATTCTCACAATCTTCCTCTGGATCATCCATACCCTGGACATTTGCTGCCGTAAAGGGTAATTAAGTTTTTTTCAACCTGGACCTTATTTTTAGCTACTTTTATGTTTTCTTCATCACCTTGAGAAGTATGGAGCAAGACTGAGCGATTCAGCAGTATTTATATCCACTTCCTCCATCAGCTGTATCTGTAGAACGGAAATGCTCGGGCAGGATAAAGGAAGTGGATATAAAAACTGCTGAATGACTCAGACTTGCTCCAAACTTCTCAGGGCGAGTAAGAAAACATAAAATTTGCTATAAATAAGGTCCAGGTTGAAAAAAAATTGAAGTCCCCTTTAAGCAGAGGGATTTATGAGAAAGGCAGGATTTCAATCCACGAAGACATAGGGGCCGATTTATCAGCGGTTGGTGCTTGATATTACCCATGAAAAACATCGCAAAAACAGGTTCTGGCTGATCAACACGGCGCAGAGCACATTGCGCCTGTTAAATCCGCAGCAAGACTCACAAAATCCATTTAGGGCTTTTGCCCTTGATGAATATGCAATCTGGGCATTTCTGTAAGAAGACGCAAAATATTGGGAAGAGAATAGGCAAATGAGTAGGCATTTCAGGCGCAGAGTGATTTACTAAACATAAAAATGTTTGTTCTCGCTATTTTAGCATCTATTTTTAGCACTACTGAAAAGCATGTCTTAATTTTGCGCTACACATTCAGCATGATATTATTGAAAAACAAAAAATGTAATTCACGCACAGTATAAACTAAGAGTAATTAACACTCTAATGGCCATAAACCTGACAGTTATGTAAATATTTACTGTTTTTCCCCCAAAGACGCATCATAACTCACTGCGCTCTAATCACGTCTCTACCTGGTGAAGATTGGCTGAGCACACATGATCCTCATTATTTTCTCTCGTAGTGATTAACCTTTCTGGAGTCCAACTAATAAAATGTAATCATAACAATACAACAAGGATAATTGGTGTTATGAAATTTTAAAAACAAAATTCAGACATGCTGTTTTAATCAGTCTAACCCTACAATACGATGTGTGCATGCAGCAGAGAGCAGCGCATGTACACCGCATTAATTATATTTATTACTGACAAACAAAAAACATAATACAAAGCATTTTAGCTTAATTTTTGTGCCAAAGACCCAACATGGAGCTATGTGCATTATTCCTCCCACAAACTCCTCATTTGAATACTGCTGCTTGCGCCTGTTGAGAATTGCTCACGCAATCTTAGTAAATCACCCGCAAATTAAGGACAGCCTACTCGCACAAATTTTTAGTGCCACACAATATTCCGGTCATTATCAGGAATCTTGATAAATCAGCCCCATAGTGTATTATTAATGTTAATCTTCTTTACGATGGTCCCAGCTCTGCATGTCATTTACCAGTTCTTTCCGTGTATTTGGATTTATCATCATTCTCAAGATCATTGTGAACCCCACAAATTGAGATCTTCCATAGAGCCCCAGTTTGAGAGTGACTGTCTGTGGTCTTGTATTTATTCAATTTTCTATTAATTGTTCTGTTACGTGCAGCTCCCTACATGTGTTCAGCTACCCTCTCACTTTATGGGAAGTGCAGAGGACTAATTTGGCCAGTTAGGCAAAACTGCAGTGCTACTCAGATTTTGTTCATACTCATTAGTGGCTGCTGGTGCACAGGTTTTGTAAAGCTTCGTTCTAACGACACATCCCTGGCTGCCAGGGTGCTGTGTTTGTTCCTTAAGGAAGGTGAGTGTTAAGTGTCCTGGTGTGTGGGTGCTTATATGCTGATTGTCTACTCCTTGGTTAAAGGAGGGTGTTTTTGGATCAATCCTCCTTTGCCAAAGAAGGTTGTTTGTGTGTGATTTCTCTTTTCTTAGGGCGCTTTCACATGGTACGGGAGTCCGTACTCGGGTACGGTATTTGGTCAAAATCCACTTATTTCGTACCATGTGAACACAGACTGTACCGTGCCAGGATACGGCCAGAGAGACCTGCCTTGGAGGTAGTATCCGAGTCCAGGTACGGGCGGCCACGTATCATGTGAACACAACCCGTACTCTGGCCGTACTCAAGAACAATAGACGCGCTCCACGCGTAAATGACGACACCGCCGGCCGAAATTACAGAATCACCTCGCGACCATACAAATACCAAAACAACGCGATTCAAGCATCCCACAGCAACCCAGCAGGTTACAAAACGGCGGGTTTACTACAACACTCACCCTGTAGATGGCTTCAGGTAGCAGCTGACCAGTAGACCAGTTTGTTTACATTCTAGCCTGTCGCTCGTTTTATGACGTCGGTACTTCTCACTCCCTTGTTTGTTGGAGAACTACAGACTTATTTGTATACCGTCACCTGCTGTTTATTTGTAGTAAAACACTGGATTCAAATACGGGCAGAGATCCGTGCCATGTGAACAGAAAAAATTACCATTTTCTCTGGCCGTTTTCTGGTACGGCCACACATGTGAAAACGGCCTTAAAGGAGGATATTTTGGGTATTTTATCCCCCTGTTAAAGGAAGGAGAGTTATTTTTTCTTTCTGGTTCTTTGTTGTTAAAGAGAGAGGACTCTGTTTTCGATGACTGAAGATGGTATAAGGAAAAGCTTTTAATTCAGTCTTTGTACTATTATTTTCCAGGAAGATCAAGCCACAGATAAATTTTTACTTTTAACAATAAAATGTGTTTTTGCTAAGACTGATTGACCGGCATTACAACTGGAATAAACATATTTTGCTACCTCCTCCTCCGTGTTCTAGACTCAGTTGGAGGGGAAAGTAACATGGTCCAACAGTTCTACTCTTAGCAATTTTCTTGTCTGAAGTGTACCTGTGATGAAAATTACAGCCTTCATCCTTTTATGAGGGACAGCTTGCACAGTTAATGGTTGCCGAATATTTTTTTTGCCCCACTGTATAAAAATGAAAAACTTCTGTAAAAGAAACATTTTCCCTTGGCCCTCACAAACAACTCTTCTTGGTTTAGTTCTTTACTCCATTCTCAAACCGCCAGTAGTTGTTGTGATAAAATCTGCATTGTCTCCTGTGTTTTTGCAACTTTTTCCTTTTGTTTGATTTTTATAAAGTTCATTGAGGTGACAGGTGGTCTGAATTGGGACTCTATTAATAAACTGAATTAAATTGAACCATTTTGCCTCAGGGTTTGGGTGTTTTTTCTCTTATGCCTCTATCCTAACAGAGTCTAGTTGGTCAAAGTTAACAAAACCGTATTATCTGCTATCACAACCAATCCTGGGGCACCCCGGGTATGAGCAAGTCTAACTACGTTGTTTATGTTTTACACCAATGATGGCAGTATACTGTAAAAGTAGGGATGTGTATTGACAAGAATCTGGCGAAACGATATGTATCACAATACAGAGGAAACGATACACTATATTGCAATGCATCACAATATGATGAGTAATACTATGCATTGTGATTTTCTAAACTAAATTTGAGCTTAGAAAACCTGTCATAGCATCCTAAACGCTCCAACCTGTTTCATCCATAACGCATCAAGTTTTATTACTCTTTCTAGTTGATCCACCAGAACAAATGAGGTGGAAAAAAGGCACCAACTACAAGTCCTACTTTAAATTTTACAGCCTAAATGACTGTGATGTCTCAGAATTCTTTGCTCTTGGATATCGTCACAATATCCAGACATAAAATATCACAATATATATTTTCTTACATACCTACTGTAAATATAGAAATCAAAACATATTTAAACGCCTTGATAATACAGGTTTAATTACTTGAAACCTCAGACAACCGAGTGCTACACCCGGTTGTCTGAGGGGTTATGGTGCTGAAGTTCTTTAATAGACTGATGGAAATGATCTTCAAATAGACCAAAAACCAAAGAAATTGTTCTTGGATCACCATCTGGTTTTCATGAAGTTCCGCTTACCTTCCATTATAAAGGAAATAACTGTGTACTGTTCTATAAATACTTCGGTCATGACTGAATATCTGTTATCCTGGAAAAATCGTATTGAACTTGCGTTTAAAAAGAAAATAATTAGGGCATACTTCCTTTCTTCCAAGTGGCAATTAGAACAATGTAAGGAAGTTATTCTTTTGTTTCGTATCAAAACAACGAGTGTTTTGCAGTACTGCAATACCACGGTATACCACCTAAATTACTACATCAAATGAAAATTTGCTCTATTTTTGTTGTTTAACATTTTTTATGAATCTTGCTGCCATATTAAAGGTCCTATATCATGCAAAATCAACTTTTTGGAGCTTTCAACCTTCTTTTTATTCAAATCTTTTTATAAAAAAAAAAGCCTGCCTGAGAGGTTTCAGGCTTGATTCTGAATTCAGACTTTCACCATCTGATTGAAGATACAGAATTCTAAAGTTTAATAGGGTTAAGATGAGAAATGTGTTTGTGTATAAGCCATTCCTAAAACTAAACATGGAACATTAACCGGTGTGGAATGCAAAAAATGTTTCCAAGAAAGCAATTATTTTTGGTGGATCAGCAGCAATTCATTTTATCACCTGTTTGCATCCATGGAGTTAACCCACATTTCCTGCTTGGACAATCTTTATGGTAAAATTACTAATAACTCATCTGTTTACTGTGTTGACAGACACTATCCACATATGTATAACTAATATTCCCACTAAAAATACATATTTAATCAGGAAAGCAATCAGTGTTCTGTGTATGCTGAGCTATCAGACATTACATATATTGTACTCAATAATATTCAAGAGAGTCACAGTTACAATGCTTTTTTTGTTGCTATCAAATGGGCTTTTAAATTACTTATCTGCTTTGAAAACCAACAGAAAGCCAGATTATGATGTAAAAATGTTTCATAACCTTAATATTTGAAGGCAGTCTAAAATGTGATATTTTAAGAATTTTCACAATCAAGTTCAACAAAGAGACATCTTTGTTTTATATATATATATATATATATATATATATATATATATATATATATATATATATATATATATACATATATATATAACAACAATGCATGTAAATGTTGTCTAATTTTAATGTACAATTTGTTTAAGTCTGGGGAGGCATAAATATTTTCTGTCTACTTGGCCAGGTGGTGGCAGTGTGGATTACCCAAGTATTTAATTGGAAAATTGTTCTCCTGACCATGAGCTCAACCAGAGACACACATTACAGAATATAACAAAAGCATAAATTCAGATGTCTTTGTCTCTGCAGCATGTAGATAACAACATGGCCGTAAGTCCACTACAACAGCTAGAAATTGTGGCAAGGTCTGTTTCTGAGGCGTAATGTCTCGACTTGGCCCATTTTGGGCTTAACACTGCATCTGGAACCATCCCAAGCTACAGCAGTTTGCACTGCAGTACCGGGCTGCATAGCATTATGATAATGAAAAGTTATTAATCTAATCCCTCTGTTTTTCCCCCTGCAGTTGAAGCTCCACACACAGTAGCTGCAACCCATCATGGCTGTCTCTGAATGAGAATGTTAGAGTACTACGGTTAAATCTTGATGGTTTAATTTTTCTGTGAAATATGTTTGTATTGAAAGTATTTTTGCTAAGATTTAAGATTCTAGGGATCTGTTCAGAGTGACTTTCAAGTCTTAACAGTTGTATGCCATGCTAAAGTCACCTATTACTGCATATTCTCTTGAGGGATACCGCACTAATTTTTTATGAAGAATATATCTTTGTAAATTATTGGACTGGGAATTAGAAAGGTGTTTTTCATCTGCAGGAAGTGTAGGTCAGGAGATTCCTAAGCATACCACTCAGTGTAACATCTTCTCCTTTTTACATTTTTATTTTTGTTAATGCTTGCCCAATTTTCATTAATCTCGGGCTTTATAGAATTAATTGAAAAAGTTTGCACACCCCTGTTAAAATGCTTGCAAGATAGTAGTGCGGAAAATAAAAATAAAAAATAAATGTATTTGAATAAGTTTGCATACCCTTAATCTATTAATTGGTGAATCACATTTTGATTATATTAAAACGCTCAGTCTTTTTGGGAGGCAATTTCAGCATGGCACTTCTTAATTTAACAATCTTGCTATTTTTCCTCATAATTAGAATTAGAAATAGAACACTGTTTAACGCAACTGAGAGATTTTCACTCAAATTCAGCCCTACACTCTGTCATACACTCCCCATATTTTTTTTTACCTCCTAAAATATAATATCTTGTTTTCTCAAGTGTGTTGTAAAGGTTAAAGCCAATATTAAAGAGTTAGAAATAGTCAGAAACTATTTATTTTGGTCTTTTTTACTTTACAAATAAATGTTTGGAAGGGTTTCATAAACTTATATTGCCTGTACCATACTGCTACAGACAGAGGTTAAGTTCCTCCTAGAAATGGAAATGAAGAGATTTTTGTCTTCAGAATCGTAATGTACTTACCTTAGTCAGAAGGGGGCAGCCTTTCCCAATTTAAATCTAAATCTCTTGGATTGGGACTAAGATTTACCACTGTGAAGTGTGAATTTAAATATTTTTCTCTCATTTTTGTTGTACTAGATATTTAATTGATACAAATGAATATTATGCATTAGCAAAGTTTCAAATCAACTGATTTGCAGCTGTATTTTTTTGGATCTGTGTAATGTTGATGATTTTGGAAACAAGACCTGCTAAATGCAGAAAATAATAGATTAGTTGCCTAAAACTGCTGCTAAATATATATTTTTTCTGTTGCTTATTGTTGCCTTGAAATGTAGATGTATAGTTCATTACTGTCTGTAGCTTAGCATTTTAGTGATAAGCATGGGGGAGGGGGGGTTTAAAGAGGCTTTAGTTGTCTTATGTTGCTGTCTATATTTATTTGTTGGATCTTTATCTCATCAATAATGCTTTGAAATTGCCTAAACTGGAGCAATTATCTTGTCAGTGTTTGTTTATTTCTTTAGAAGACTCCCTCCTGCGACAGGATGATATTTGGATGCTGGATGGTGATGACCCTCAGGAGGTCCCCTCCTGTGCCCCTCGACCGAACCACCTTGAATTCCTTCGCATCACCCCACCCGAGGATGACATCATTGGGGACACGCCCTACTACCCCAAGCTGGAGTGCACGGTGAGATTTCAAACATGAGCAGTAAAAATCCCATGACTGTTCTTGCACCTCGTGAGACTCATGGGGATTAGCCTTCACTCGGGCATTTAGTGGACTGATTATAAATCATTAGAAATGGATTATAAACTCATAAATTCTAATCTTGAGACCCAGATCCAATGCCAAAACCTGGCAAGTGTTTTTTAGGGGCCTTCATTTTTATGTTTTTCTTAGTTTCATCATTGTTACTAGACAGATTCTCATTATGTTTCTGATATACCCCTATAAATCAAGTTGTTTGACTTCAGAAGGTTAAATTGGACCACAAACTTCTACTTCACTCTAATGTATTAAAACAATATGGCGATTCTTAGTATTTGGGGATATATTTATATGTATACAGTTGTCTAAATCCTTTCCTAAAAAAATGTTTCCCACCTCTTTAATGCTGTTCAGATTCCATCACGCTGTCTGGCTGAGTCTGACAGCTCTCATTCCTGTGGCAGATGAGGCAGATTATCTGGGTGTGGATGTAGGTGCTTTTTTGTGCCGCAAAAAGCCATGCATTGTTTTCTCTGAGCACCTGAACTGCCCCGACTGCTGACACAATTGCTTGGCATACCAGTACAAAGTGCAAGTTGTGTATGATTAGTGCATTGTCAAGAAAGACAGACATCTCATATATTTAGCAGTGGAACAGCCTCTTTAGGGTTTATTTTGATTAACCTATATTGTATTCTCACGTATTTAGACAGAAGGACTGTTAAGGAGAGGAAGGAGGTGTTGAAACCAATCTGTAGCTATTACATGAATAGTATTACTTTTTACCTGTTGTCTGTTGTATCAGTTTGTTCATCTTCTTAGAGCTACTGTAAAGGTATTTACCCCTCTACAGATGGAAGACAACATAACCGGAGTAAATATAAAATGGCATTTTAAATTATTTCACTAATTAGGAGCATCTATTACTTAACAGCATTTCAGTCCAGACTATTTCAATTAAGATGCTGTTCAGGCTCCAAAACCCTCCAGTGTGGTAAATACAAAAAACTATAATAATAAAAATAACCAAAGTGCATCACAGTGACATGAAAGGTTCATTTATGGCAATTGCAAACATTTAGTGACAGTTGTTGCTTCCAGTGGTGACATAACCAGTTAATGGTTTTAGAAGTTAATTACTTTTTCCACTTAAGCCCTTGTGGATCTGTGGCTTTTGTTCTCCTAACTATCAGTAAAATATTTAAAAATGCCTTTTTCTTTTCACTCATTTTATCTTTGTCAAAGATTAAAGTTTATATTGCTGTTTCTATCAGTTCCTCCAGGGGAATTGACTGTGTTTGAAAGAAAGGTTGTTTCTTCAATCATCTATAAAGCTATTTTTTTCTGAGATATCATTGATCATTAGTGATATTTTGATTGTTTTCTCATTGTTTAAAACAGAAATACTTTCACAAAACTTAAATTATAGTATGGACTTTCCAGTGTTTGGTCTACCTGGAATGTGCTAAGTCAGGCAGTTGCTTTCAAGAAGAAAGACCTTTGGTTGCTAAAGGCAACAACAGTTTAAAACTTCTAAATCTTTGTGCTATCTTCAATCAACAACTATGTCATAATGAAGGCCTATGTATTGAATTAAGATAAAATGACATGGAAAATAACATCACTACATTCATATGTCTTATTTACTTTTTTCAACAAATAATATTTCATTAGGACGCTTACTGCAGCTAGCACTAGCTTAACAGTATTTTAAAAGTCCTTAATAGCAATTTCATCATAGCTGAATTATATTCATTTTCTAAATACCATCTTTATGGAGAGCATGGTCACTCTAAACATGACGGTAGGTAAAACAGCATGTTTTCTTTTTTCTTCGTCTGCGTTCAGCACCTTCGGCGTATAATAGCATTTTAGCATATTAGCTCAAGCTAGCCAAGGCTAGCAGGCTGCTGCCTATTGACTTCATCTTAACCCCAGTGTTGGAGCAGCTCCCTACTTTACGGTACATTACTTTACAGAAATCCACACCTCTCTACCTGGCCACAGGGTGAAATCTTCCTCTGCGCCTGCTCTATTTGCCTCAAGGAAGTAGAATAGAGGTAACAAGATACCTGCTGTGCATGAGTATGCAAATTCCCTCCCAAGAAGGGAGGGGTCTCAAAGGAGGTGTTCCCAGACTGGGTAGACCAGTAACATTCCTTTTTTGTTCCCAACTTGAGGAAGTTTCTCACACAGCAAAACGTTTGACTGTAAACTGAGACAGAATCAAAATAGAAGCACCAGGACGCCACACTGGCACACAGAGAAGTACAACTGGCGACTTTGTGGAATATATTGCTCAAATTTTCCAAAGAGTTTTGGATTGCTTCCGTGGAAAAGAAAGTGAACTCTGTTCTCCAACTATGCCGGGCTTACAGCACCACAGGTTTCTAGCCTCTGAACACCTTGATTTCACTGGATTTGTCATGGGAATCTCGCCTGTTGGGAGGAGACTTAACTGTGCTGCTGACAACGCTTAGCCAAGAATTGTTTTCATATGAAAATCAGCTTTACTGATCTTTAAAGGTGTCATTAAACCTTTTTCCAGGAGAAGATTAGAGAAGTGTGAGAGGTTTATTCGTACAAAGGTCTTTTGTTTCCTAAAAGCATTAGAGGTGAAACTGAAGCAGCTTGAATAACGAGGTGAGGAGATAAATGTTTTCAAGGGAAAAGCAGGACTACAACTTATAGGAAGTAAAAAATGGAGAGTGAAAATAATAGCCTGAATGAAGAAGAGAAGCAGTCCACTCGTTCTATGTTAAACGTTTTCAACAACCTTTTTGTACGGGATCGTTCTGCTTCTTCGGATGTTGATATGCCTGTGTTGACATCTTTCAAAGAGCTGCCAGATGCAGCTGATGCAGTTGAAGTTTGTAAAACTAATAGTAAGGGAGCACTTCAAGAGACCACGAAAACTACTTGTGAACAAGTGGAAAAATCCAGAAAAGTCTCTGAGTCTGATCTTGTTCAAGTCACAAGGGTGGAAACATATAGTGACACAGAAAATGAGGACAATGAGAAGCCAAAGAACAGTACAGCATTTTCTGAGAAGCCTGATGTTTCCCAGAAAGCTGCTTTATCCAAAGAAGGTAATGATGTGATGGGACATGGGAAAGGAGATGAGCCTAAAATACCTGTTTTTAGAACACACGGATTTAGAGATAGATCGACTATAGAGGCCATTTTATATTCTAGTAAATTTGGTCGCAAGGGTAGATCTAACCAAGCAAAGTTACCCTCAGTGTCCAAGCAGGAGGATGGAGGTAATGTCAAGAGTAGTCCTACTGAAGAGTCCGTTATTGCAGAATCTACTGAGGACAGTGCTAAATTGGACGTAGCAACAACATCAGTTGATGATGAGTATGATAGCATAGATTGTTCTAAGCATGTTCCCTCTGTCATCTCTGGCAATCAAACAATAGAGGCTCCATTTCATGAAAGGGATGGGATCAATTCAATAAAACTTTCTGAAAACATGGTTAAAGCTGACGAACCACAACCTAATCAGATTCCTGAAAAAATCATCCAGTCATCATCCAAACCAGGGGAACAATTAAAAACATTTGACTTGACCCGTTCAGGGCCTAAAGTACCATCAGATTCTACAGGTAACAGTCAATCATCTGTCAGCTCATCTGTTCAGCACATACCAGATCCAAAGACACCAGAAGCAAGCGCTGCCTCACCGGTTTCATCTGCTGCCACCTCCTCGCCATCCAGGGGTGCATCACTCTCTTCCCCACCTTCTTTCCAGATGCCAGCTTTGTTCAGTGGTTTGAGGGTGCTAAAGAAAGGAGCAGTGGGGGAGGACAGGGAGATGGTGTCAGAAATCAAGCAAAGGGAGAAGGATGCTGAGCTAGCCCTGCTTAGCCTCAAGAAGACTGTAAACAAAGCCAAGCTTCTTCCTGAACAGAAAATGGCTTCCAGCGTGAAAAAGCCCACTGAGCCCAAATCTTTGGCAACATCTAAAAGCACCACACTTGGACAGCTTACTCAGCGGCTCAACTTAGATAATAATGATGACACCAATAAGTCTACTGATGGAAAAAAGTCTGAGGATGGAAACGAGGGGGGTGTGGAGGGCAAAAAACCTATTAAGAATGGAGAAGGGGATCAGGTTTCTGTGGAGACAAACAACAGAAATGAAGTAGAAAGTCTGAAGTCGTCACCAGAGAAAAAGAAAACCTCGGACCTGGCTTATGAGACCTTCAAAAACATCTTTGGCCCCAAGACTGTCAAAAAGGAAAACGGGGAGGATGTTGATCTTGATGTAGTGAAAAAAAAATTAAAAAACGACAAGGAAAGTCTGCGGTCAATTTTTGAGAGAACGTCCAAAAGTCCTGCCAAAGACATCACAAGCTCTACAGAGGCTACCGTATGTCCTCATTGCATCTTTTACTTTTTATTGTTTTTTTGTTGTTCTTGTTGTTTTGCCCTTGTACTCTGTACTGTACTGATTCACGCGTTTGCTTGTTTTTTTTTTTATAAACAGACAGAGGTCTCTCCCACAGACAGCGAGGACCGAACTCCAGGCCGTCTGCAGGCCGTGTGGCCTCCACCTAAACCTAAAGATGAGGAGGAGAAGGTGGGGCTGAAGTACACAGAGGCAGGTAAGACCTTAAGGCTTGTTGGGTTATGCAACACTGTTTTTGTTTGTTTTTAAATTTAAGAATGCTGACAGATGATCCTGCCATTTAAGCTCTAACAAGGACACACCTCACACTGATTGGCTTTAGGGAAGCCAGTCAGTAGAGCTATATTTAAAGCATTGGATGTAGTCTCCTGCTTGGGTAAACCGGTTGAGCAAAACACTTTCAGTGAAAGTTGAGCCATCATTATTTTTCACAAATCTCGTAAAAAATTGGAAATAATTATCTGGAGGCTGAAAACTTAATTTTATAAATCCATTAGAGATCACAGTGGGGTTGTTTCTACAATGTATTCTTCTAACTGATGGGATTTACAAGTACATGTTCCTAGATTTTAATGTAATGTGAACTTACTTTACTTGAAGCAGCATTTTTTAAAGACACACCATGGTAGTGTGTGTTCTAGTTTTAAGTTGTCAAACTTGCTCATTTTTGTGTTTGTAGCTACTATTAGCCATAAAAGCCAATACCTTCCACTCTATACATTGGAAAATTAAAAGAAAATGTTCAAAAATAAAACAAAATGAGCAGAGATAGTGGCTCGGTGCGGTACATTTTCTAAGCAGAATTATTACCACCTGCTTTACATCTGTAATAAAACTAAAGGGAAACATGCTAGTAAATAGATTTGATTAATTAATCAAACATTCTCCCTTTGTATTTATGTAGCTACCTGAGTGTGCTTGTGTGTTTTCATTTTTGTTGTTGTTATTGTTGTCATCCAATTTCAGAGCACCAGGCTGCCCTGTTACAGCTGAAAAGAGAGTGCAAGGAAGAGCTGGAGAGGATGCATGTAAGTTGACACAGTTAATGATGTACACTAAAGAAAAGCATATCTAGCTCCAGGGAACATTTCAAGCGCAAATATTTCTTTAGGTGCACCATTCCTATCCTAACAGTCATGTTTTTGGACTGTGGGAGGAAGCCGGAGTACCTGGAGAAAACCCATGATCAGGGAGAACATGCAAACTCAGTACAGAAAGACTACTGACTGCGCAGCCCCAAAGTAATATATTTAGTCCACTGGATTTAGGTTAGATGAGTTTGCTGAACAATTAAGTATAGTAATAATACCATGGACATTTAACCTGGTGGTGATAGACCTGGCAGTGTGAGAAGGTGAGGAGGTTTATAAAACATAATGGACCAACACCAGCAGGTGACATGGCATCCAAATTGTTACCGATCATTATTACTTCATTTTAAAAGTAGACTTTGGGCCTCTGAGCAATAGTCCAGTCCTTCTGATAACTGATTCGGGATACAAGGCATGCTGCAGTTGGGGCCCATGTGCACATCGTCTGCGTGTTGTAGCTCTGAAAGTGCTG
Organism: Apricaphanius iberus; assembly: GCA_028564705.1. Classification (NCBI taxonomy): domain Eukaryota; kingdom Metazoa; phylum Chordata; class Actinopteri; order Cyprinodontiformes; family Aphaniidae; genus Apricaphanius; species Apricaphanius iberus. Next base: position 228,723 of record JAPXFQ010000694.1, on the reverse strand, counting down.
ACTCCAGCTATACTCTTAAATGGTCTTTACTTCACTATCCTTTAAAGGCTCTCTGTTATGCCTGCTCTGCACATTTTTCTACCACGCTCTTTCCTTCCTCTCAACTTTTGAAAGTGTTTGTGATTGTCTGCTAGGTAACTATCAAATCAGTAGTCTTCCCCATGAGTGTGAAAGCCACAATATAATATTATCATTATCAAATAATATTCTCACTGGTTTTGTGTAATATTTATATTTTATGAAAAGCAGAATATTTTGTTTTTTCTTAGCTGTAAGCCTAAATCATGAAGACTAACAAATCTCCACAGCTTTCACTGTGAGATGTCAATAAATATTAAATTGGATTAATGATTAAATTACCCTTTCAACGATATGTGAAATTGTACATTTAAATTTTTGCCCAAAATATTAAAAAGGGATTTTTGACAGTGCACCATTTGCACATACAATTAAAACTATGGACTAAGCTTACAATGAACAGAAGGGTTAGTTTGATGCTTATTTTTAGCAACTAATTATTTTTACCACTGGATGGCGCTAAGGGAACATAACATCTTCAAAGGCAGATGGTTCAGTTCTGCAAATTATGTATAAGTTTACCTGGAAATTAATTTCCCTCAAAGCATGTTCAAAGATGTTTGTCAAGAAACCTCTTGAAACTAAGTGATAAGCAATAATTGATTGACCCATTAAGATACATAAACTGAAGACTAACTGCATCAAATTAAGATGCATCCCTTTTTGTTGTGAAACTATTGCTGGCAGTCTTGGCCAGGGCACCCCTTGCTAAAGAGATGGTAAATACCAGTGGCATTATCCTGCTAAAATAATGTGTCAAGTAAAATAAGATTGATTATTTAATATTTCATATTTTAGTTTGCTTTAAAAATATGTTAATTTAAAATAGAGTTGTACAGATTTGACTGACAAGATATTATGTATATTTTAAGTATCAAAAAGATTTATTCTTGCTAACTTTTCTATTCATTTGGGCCATTTTATGACGTTCCCTTTTCTATCTGTCCTCACAGCTTTTTCTAAATCCCCTCAAAAATGAAAGACACAATTAGAAACAAATGTTTATTTTTATAGAATGGAAACACCAAAAGGTGTTCTGCCAACTTAAACAGGAACCTAGAATGTCCATGGAAAGTTTAAAGAAAACAGTTCTACCATGCTATTTAATTAATTTAATTCATATCTTGCTTTAAGAGATACTGTTTCAAAAAATCATACCAAACATTTTATTGGTTTGTTGTTTTGCTGTAACCTGGAAGTTTTTATTTCCTTGTCAAAAGTTTTGAGAATAGATGCTTTGGTGAGGTGTGTTCTCCAGTGAATCCACCGCAGAGGATGTGAACATACTTGATTCTAAGATGACAGGAGTTAAAAAAGAACATGTTAAGGATTTATTACCAAACATTTTTTTCTTTGAAGTCAATGCTGTGGTGTAGCTGGTATACCTTTCATTGTTTGAAATGTGAAATGAAAAACTGGAATTACCAGATTTCACTTGAATAAGCTATTTTAAGATTAAAAAAACATTTAGCCGGGGAAAGTTTATAATTACATCATTGTTATTGTTCAGTTAAAGATTAATCTTTTCAAGGGCTCTTTTTGGAGTAATTATATACTGTAATCTGAGTTCAGTCCTAGAAAAACACTGTCCGCTCCTTGATAACAGCTTTATTACACAATGAATGTAGTTTGGACCTCTCTGTGATTGTTTTATGTCTGGTTTTCTGCTTTTACAGTCCGACTTTGAGCTTAAAATATTCCAGCTTCGAGGTGAGCATGCTGTTTCAATATCAAAGCTGGAGGGAGCCATTGCAAAGCTACGGAAGGAAAAGCTGCATAGTGCAGTCCAGGATCTCAGTCCTGTCTGCGATGTGGCTGTGTCCACCACCGACGATTTGACTTCTAAGACCTGTCGCACTGTGGGTATCCAGACTGACAGGGAGACCTTCATTAAGAGCCCAGAGGGGGTTGGAGGGGAACTCGCCAAAAGCCCTAACCAGAACCTACGTAAAAAACTCGACTTGGATACTATCGAACTAAATCTCAAAGCTGAAACCGGCCCTGGACCTTCTGGACCACCGCCACCTCCTCCACCTCCACCTCCCCCACCAAATTTTTCAGGACCGCCTCCTCCTCCTCCTCCTCCTCCTCCAGGCTTCTCAGTACCACCCCCTCCTCCTCCCTTGCCAGGCCACACTGGAGTGCCACCACCACCACCTCCTCCTCTCCCAGGAGGTGGACCACCTCCACCTCCACCTCCTGGCCTGCCTGGAGGCGGTCCACCTCCTCCTCCTCCTCCTCCAGGCTGTGGACCCCCACCACCTCCACCAATGGGGGGGTTTGGCATGAACATTGAAGCTGCACCGAGAAAACCTTCAATTGAGCCTGCCTGTCCCATGAAGCCTCTGTACTGGACAAGGATACAGATACAGGAAAACACGTATGTGAATTTTACTTTTTTATTTTACAAATTTGTTCAAAAGCAAAAAACAACAAACATAAACTAAATCTAAATCTAAATAATACATTAAAACCCTAAACCTCAGTGTATATGATTACTTTCTATGACTAATCAAGTAGAAGTCCATACTTTTAAAGTGGAAGAAAAATAAGACACATATTTATTCAGCTCATTTCACTCAGATTACCCAAAAATAAAATTTTTCAGAAATCATGTAATTGATTAACAAAGTCCGCTAGTGCATAGTTTAGAATAGAATAATCCTTTATTGTCCCAGAAAGGGGAAATTCAAATGTAACAGCAGCAAAGTGACAGGTATTGGATTCATTAAGGACACAACTACAAAACACCAGCACTGTGTTTTAAAAATAAAGTGGCATACTCAGATTAGAATGTGAGTAACTGAGTAATAACTGAGTAGGATCATTCAAAAAATATTTAACAATTTCAGAATATTTACAGAATGTGCATGTGTTGTTGTGCATTGAAAAGTAGACATATTATTTATAAGAAATTAGTCATATATAAACTGAACAAACATATTTGCCAATAACAGCTGCAGAATATTATTTTGGTGAGTTAAATAGTGCAAGTTACAGCAGGGATATAAACATTATTTGGTTTGTTGGGAGCACTTTTGGTTGTAAATTCCTAAAAGCTGCAGGGAGGAAAGACCTGCCAAAACTCTCCTTTATACATCTAGGATGCAGCAGTCTTGTCACTGAAGGAGCTCTGCTGCTCAGCAACATCTTCATGCATGGGGATACTCCGTCCATCAGTGATGTCATTTTGGCCAGAGTCTTTCTGTGTCCCAGCATCTGCACTGGCTCCAAGGGGCACCCTAGAACAGAATAGGCCCTCCTGATGAGCTTATCCAACGTCTTCCTCTCAGCTGTAGATAAGCTACTGCTCCTAACATACTACACCCTAAAAGATGGCCAATGTGCTCCTTGCACAAGTCTGCTCCGACCCTTCTTGTACAGAACATCAGTGTTGTGGCGCTAGTCCAGTTTATTGTTCAGGTGAACACCCAGGTATTTATAAGAATTCACTATATCGATGTCCACTCCCTGGATATTCACCGGTGTCAGTGTGGTGGGTCTGCGTCTGCGGAAGTCCACCACCTACTCCTTGGTTTTCCCAGCGTTCATCAGGATATGGTTGATCAGGTGTGTCTGAGTCATCCTCATCTGTGATGAGGCCGATGTTGCGGATTAAAGATAAAAATGCAGCTATTTGGCTATTACTATCCAGTAACTATTTTAATAGCCAAATATCTATATCAGTCTCATAATCTGAAGGAATTAATTATTTACCGCCTATGAAACCTTGCCATATGTGTGTGTGTTGAATAAGAGGGACAACAGTGACTTTCCAAAATGCAAGGTTTATTTGCAAAAGCCGAAAAAGAAACATTTAATCTCTCAATTTTATAACCGACACTACTGATCAAACTAAATGAATAATTAAAAAGAAAAGAAACAAATGGATATAAAATGCAATACAGAAGGAAAACATGAAGTCTGACATATGCTTGGAGGAATCTGGATGATTTAAGAACCCAGGACTTGATTTGCAGAAGCGGAAATAAAAGGCAGATTAGTTCACCAATTGTAATTAGTTTGACTAATTAGCACCATTGATTTATGTGTAAACGAATAAAACAATGTAAAGAAAATTAAAACATTCTTTGGATCAAGAAGCATTTGTTTAAAATTATCTGGATAAGAAGTCATTTATCTTTGGAAAATTACTTCTATTTGGATTGATTACGGCAGTAAACACGGCTAATGAGATTAGTTTCTGTTCTTATCTTCTCTGAACCGATCTCTATTTGAACCCCTTTGATAGTTTATGGATTTAATGCAGATCTGGGCCAAATACGTGGTCTTGCCCTAGCGCGGGGCTAGCGACAGCTACAGGACCCTGTTTGGACCAGTTCTAACATGTCTATTAAACATTAAACAAAGAAAATGAAACTCTTGGTGGATTGAGCAGCTCAAATTACAGTATTTAAAGCGATTCTTTGTCGGGATTAGTCATTTAAAACACTGATTAAAATTTCAGGCTGAGCCTGGTTTACCCAAAGATAGCAGAATGAAAATGTATACAAGTTAACAATAAAAAGGAAACACCTTTAAAATTAGTTATCCTAACCAATTTGCCTCTACCCTAACAAACCTTACGAACGTTGCAAAAAGTCCTCCAAGTTCCTGCGCGTCGATGAGGGAAGGGGGTCTCCAAAGATTGTTATCCAGCAGGCTAACAAAGGATCGCTAATCTGGAGGGGCATGATGGGAACCTCCTGGCTCCGGCTTCCCCCTGGCTGGCTGCATAGCAATGGGCCCGCGGCATCCACCTCTTAACAGTACCTTTATGGAGCTCTGAATCAGCGGATAAATGCAGATTCTGGCTGGTTGAACTCTTGGCAGGTGCAGCTCTCAGCTCCGTTTCTAAGCGGTCGGCAGTATGAAACTCAGAGGGGGTTTTGTCGGACTCTGGGGATAAACAACGTCTTTGTTTATCAATGTTTAAGGTTCACCTGGAGTGTTCTTTGGGTTCCTTTGGAGCGAGTTTCTCACAGAACTCGGGCCTTCCCGTCTCCAGCGACGGAGATGGTTGCAGATTGTCTTCTGTTGCTCCCCTGGCCGGCAGCAGCCTGCAGAAGGAAGAGGGTCTGGAAGCGGGCTGTATTAATAGACTCTGCCCCCCCTAACCCTAAGAAATTCACTGCAACATGTGGTGGTCCTGACATCTCCAGCTTGTCCTTCTGAAGTCGTGGCTGGATGGTAGTGTGTTCTTAGTATAATTACAGCTTTTCTGTGAAGACCTCAGAGGTTTAATGCTCAACATTAGTGAACAGAGTACATCATGAAGTCCAAGGAGCACATCTGACAGGTCAGAAGTGAAGTTGTACAACAAATTCCTAAACTTCAAACATCTCACAGAGCTTTGTTCAATTCCATCATCTTAACATTTTAAGAATATGGTACAACTCCAAACCTAATCAGAGAAGTAATCAAATTGGCCATTGTCATTTTTTAGGAGCTGCACAAATGTACTGCTCAGGTGGGGATCTCCATTCCACAAATCTGCATTTTATGGAGGAGTGGCAGGAAACCAGCTATTGTTTAGAGAAATTATGTTAGGTATTTTCTTTTTGCCAAATGGCAGACACAGCAAACAGGTGAAAGAAAGGTCATTGGGTCAATGAAAAGAGACCAAAACTCAAATCTTACATACATACATGGAATGTGCTGTTTGTGAAGATAAATTAATGCTACACAAACCCCGGAAATACAGTTCCCACAATTATATCTTATGCATTGTTCTGTTCTGATATTTTCCTTTCCTTTATATTTCGCAACAAGAATTTAAAAAATGATCAGAGTTGATGAGAGGATAGCTGTGGACCATGTGGATGTGCAAAGCTAGTTGAGACATACCCCAACAGACTTGCAATTATCGTTAAAGAAAAAGGTGGTTCTACAGATTATTGACTCAGGGGGTCTGAAAACAAATTCATGCAACACTGATTGATGTGCATGGACATGTACAACTTTATTTTGGAAAAAAATGTGTAAGATGTTTGAATAAGTTTGCAAAGAGTTTCACCTGCAGATTTCTGCGTTGCGCTGTGCAGCCTTGATTAGGGTGGTTCAGATTTTTGCTCCACACTTCTTCATTTAAGAGTTTTGTTGAGATACTCTGCAACAATTAATTGGGTCATTCAGACTGTTTGCAATTACTATGACTGTTGCCTCAGCGTAAACTACGGTTTATGGCCTTGTATTTCCACGGTTGGATTAGTGGAGGAAAACTGAAACGTGGGTTTCTCACAAATCCACGGCTGTGTCAGAGGACTTTCTTGCTGCTCAACAGCTATCATGACAGCTATAAATAAAACTGTAAAGAGACAAGTTAAAGGGCATTAGATGGATCAGATGTTTAACTACAGTTGGGTTAGGTCAGTTAATGGTGTGTCTGCATCACAAAAGCAATTTCTGATCTTTCTTGGAAAAAATGGAAGCAAATGTTTCTTTTTTCTTTTAGTCTGTGCAGTTGAGAAGCAAAAAATATATGAGGGAAAAAATAAAATTATAAAACAAAGTGGAAAGACCTGCTTGTATAAGTGTGCACATATTGATTATTGGTAGAAACACCATTTGATTTACTGTCAGCATTGAGTCCTCTTGAGTTTACACCCATCTTTTATAATAAGACTTATGAATCTTAAATAGATAGATTTCTTTACCTTTCTAATATTTGCTCACTTGGATGTCTTTGCCATAAAACCAGTGTGCAGAGAAGTTACAACAGAGCATAATAATCTTTTTGCACAAACATCCAACACCTTTAGAAAAGATGAAGCTGAAGAGGGATCTGATTTTTCAGCATCATAATGAATCCAAACATGCATCCAAATCAATCCAAGACATGACTTAATCAGAGTAAAATAGACGTTTTGGAATGGTTTAGCCAGAGTCCAGAGCTAAATCTAGGGGACAGTCTGTGGGTTCAGCTAAAGAAGACTGTGGCCAAGAAACGTCCTCACAACCTGATGGAGTTGCCAGATGTTTGCAGAGGAATTTTGGCAAATATTCCCAAGTCAGGAGTAGTAATAGACTCAGTAAAAAAGGCTGAATGCTGAAATTAAATCTAGGGGTATTTTACAAGAGTATTAGTCCTGGCAAGGCAAGACAACTTTCTTTGTGTAGCACATTTTCAAAAAGTCTATTCAATGTGCTTTAATTCCTGAGGGGGTAAAATTAAATAGCAGTTGCAATAAAAGCAAAAACAAGATGTTATATTATTAACACCTGACAATTAAAACGTATTATTATTATTATTATTATTATTATTATTATTATTATTATTATTATTATTATTATTATTATTATTATTGGTCTAAGGTTCTTCACACACCACCACTTGTTTCACTATTTTATTTTTATTTTTAAAATGTATATTTTCCTGAACAAATTCTAGTTACATTTAGTCTAAGGTTCTCCACACACCACCACTTATTTAATCATTTTTTATTTTTTTTATTTGTATTTTCCTGAACAAAATTCTAGTTACATTTTCTAGGACATAGGCCACATAAACGAAAGCTCTTATGTCTCAAAAACCTGGAATTTTAACAGGTTTTAAGAGCTATGTAAGATTTCAAGACTGAACTAAATGTACTTAGAAATTATAGTGCATGGAAATCCTTTTTGGGATGCAGGTTATTTTATCCATCTATTGTACTTCAGAGTTGACTGTGACGTTATTGGTGGAAGTTCAGAGTGGAGATGTAACAGGTTCTGAACAAAAAACCTTTTAAATATTTAATATAATATTATTATGCCAACAAATCCACACATACTTGTTTTTTTTCCAGGTTAAACTCTGGTAACCTTTGGGTTAATGCTTTGTTTACAGATTTACTTTCGATCTTTAAATATGCCTCAGCAGATGAGCTGTAATGACCTTTAAGAAGAACTGCAATGTGTGAGAAGATAGTAGAAAATTATGAGCATCAACATTCCAGGCTCTTTGTTTAGAATAGGCTCATTTGATTTCAAAGCTGTTGATTGGGCTGTTGATGTCAGACTTTGTGGAGAAAACCAAAGCCAGATGTGACCAAAGATGTGTTTGCAAGAACAACACGCCGAACATCTTCTTGAATTTAGCCACCTTTTTTTTCTGTCTGTTTGTTTTTTTCCTTTCCTTGTAACTCAGCAACTTTGAAAAACAGAGTTTCCCTCCCAATTTTTTTTTTTTTTTTTTTTTTTGTCCTTGTGGGAAACAGTCCCATAATACAGAAACAAGTGTGCCTGAAACGTTTGTTATTTTTATCACCTAGCTCATAAACATCCCTTTTGAAAGTGGAGATCGCAGGAACTCCTGCCAAGTTTTTGTCGGCCTGCGAAATGGAAAATGGAAAACAGGTCAAATAAACATTAAATGAGTTTCCATAATTTTGTTGAGCTCATGTAACCTTTTTGTTTACCTGCCTGCTGTCTGAGCTGCTATGATTAAATGTTTTGCACCTTGTGACCTGAATTGTTTATGTCTTGTTTTATATTAAAATTCATGTTTCCATTTTTTTATTTTTTTATTTATGTAGCAACAAAACGCTCTGGGGTTCTCTGAAAGAGCCTGACATCGTCAACACTAACGAGTTTGAGGATCTTTTCTCCAAGGCCACAATCAAGGAGAAGAAGAAGCCTTTGTTAGACACCTACGAAAAGAAAACCAAAGCCAAGAAGGTTGGTTCTTTTCCACAGCTCCTGTGCTCTTTTTTTCATCTCATTTTATGATGTCCCCAAACATTTATGGCCTTTCAAAAGCATTCATAACCCTTGAATTTTGTCAGATTTTTTTCTTGTTTATATCTGCAGCCTCCTTTTCACATCTGGAACCTGACATTTTTCCCTGGTCTGCCTCTACAAAAGCAGCTCAAAATTAGTGAGCTTTAATTCTTGCCACATATTCTCAGGTAGATGTAGGCTGACTTTAACTGGGCCATTCTGACACTTACAGCTCAGAATGTGGAAAAAGTACTTCTGTTTGTTTAGATGATAGGCCCTAACTTGATAGGTTTGCAGTTTGACTCTATTACTAATTAGGTGACTTACTGTATAAAGGCGACTAGTGGTACTGTGTTTTTAGGGGTATTAGAATGAAATATGGTGAACAGAAATACACCTTTTAGATTTTTATTTGTCAAAAACCTTGAATGCTTTTCCTTTCTCTTCACACTTTGTCTTTGTCTTCACACTTTGTCTTGCTCTAAGAAATAGAATCCCAACACAAAATATATTGGGTTATGTGGCTGTAGTGAAAGAATGTGGAAATGTTTAAGGGTTTTACATGATTTTTCAAAGTGGCAAATTGGTAGTTTAGTGGCAGTTCTTGTTTCCCAACTGCGTCCTTCAGTTGCCTGGTCTTGCTTCGAGCCACTTAAGCCAGTTAATATCATTCTCGTGTTGCATGTGACAGTATTAAGGACACGTTGTCTTATTTTAGTTACACTCATGCAATGTATAGTAAGTAAAGGAAAAACCTAGAGAGATGTATTTTTACTGGATTGATCTACATTTATCTCTACTGCACTTCTTGGTGTCCTGTCCAATGATGCAACTCCGCACTACTCCTAGAGCCAACCCTGTGTCAGCATCCTATCTGCTTTTTGGTCCTCTCGGTGGGCGTCCAAGCAGTTAAATATCAGCCACTGCCCCAGACTGGCCCTCTAAATCCATACACATCCCCTATTCTGATCAATTTGTGAAGGCTCCACTTAGCTCCAGCAAGCCAATGTGTGTGTGTGTCTCTCCATTCAGTCTGGTCACTCAAACTGTGCAACACTTGATCCAACTCAGACAACTGTCTCCTCTCTTGGCTTATGTCAGCTTGGTGGAGTTATAACCACTTTTATGGAAACTCTGTTGATACCAATGCATATAATTCAAAAATAAACCCCAGCTTTATTTATTGTTTGAAAGAACTTTTGCCGCAAACTGGACAGGTTATCCATTGTTAAACATTTTGTTCACTAAACTTGTTTTGCATTTTTGATTTTAAATGTAATCTCTATGCCTGTGATTGTAGTCCAAGTCTAGGATTAAAGATGAAAACAGAATCTATGAAGGCGTATTTGGAAGTCCGGCTTACTGGAAAGCTCGTCATAGTTGTAGAGATGTGTTTTTGTTTAATCTTTGATACCCTCAAGTTTATACTGATGACGATAACTTCCAAAAAGTTCAGTTTGGGAAGATGGGGGAAAAAGCATGGCTAAAAACTATCTGTTAAAGAGCAGAGGTTGACTGCATATCAGAGCTAAACACTACAGTTAATGGGGCACAAAATGTGAAAGTTAATGGTTTATGGAAAGATGCAAGAAAATTTTGACTTTACAGGTGTGTGTGTAGCGTCTTTTGATTTCACACCATTTAGGTACTGAGAAAAATTGTATTACTAAATTATTAAATTCCCTTTTTTGTTTGTTTATTTGTTATTTTTTACATCTTTCAAAGCAATTGATTGACATAATAGTTATATTAAGCTGAAAGATCAAAGAAATATGTGAAATTGAATTTACTTTCACTGGAATTAATTTTCTATAGAGCTGGGTTTTGTTTGTTTTTTAAAACAGCTTGGGTGTTTTGTAATAGACCAGAGCACAAGGAAATAAGAATATAATGTTCCGATCAGAGATTTGTTGCCGATTTATGATCTACAGCTTTTCCAGTTTATCCAGCCTTCTCTCTAAGTGCTTTTCTTGAGAAGATATGACTTTCTTTTCTCTGTAGACTTCCTGCTCTGACAAAACATTAAAAAATGTGAATTAAGAACAGATTGTTAAAAAGAGCAGTCTGTAAAACAAGGTTTTATTCTCCTAAAACAAAATCTAATTAAATACAGAGTTAATAGTTTTAATTGTCTTTAGTATCTTATATTAGCAGTTGGTTCAGTCAGCATAGCTAGCTTTAAAAAAACAACAAAAGCAGTTTGTAATATTATGCAAATTTATTCCTGGAACATTTGTTGCTAAACAACATAAGTTATTCATATGCTGCTTCTCTCTGTAATGTAAAGCTTTCCTTATTTTAGCAAGTTACTTTCAAACCACATTCCAGACATAGTTATTACATATTTAACAACCGTTTTTCTAAGCAACAGATTGCTAACTAATATGAAAATGTGTCCATGACTCTCTTGGTTGAAATGTGTTCCTGTTGTCAAATTTAAAATAGGATAATAATTTGATGAACGACAATAACATTTAATGAACAACAATAAGATTTTTTTCAATTGGATTTCATGTGATTCCCTTCACATTTATTGGCATCCCTGGTAAAGATGTGTAAATAAAAAAAATAAAAATTGAAATCCAACTTTTTATTCGAGTTCTGGTATTCAGGGCTGGAATTAAGGTTTTACATAATCACTAATGATTTTTAGTCCCCCCTAATAATACAGTCTTCATCTTAATATGTAATTGTTTAAATCAGTCTATGGAAATGTTTTGGTCAGTAACCCTTGACATCCCATTTCTCTTGGCATCATCATGTGGTATTACACAGAGACACATTTCTCTTAGCCACTCTTTAAAATGGTAAAGTCAGCAAAGTATTGCTATATGTGGTAAAAAGTCCTGAAGTCACCAAATAGCTGCAGGCACATTTTTCCATGTAAGATCATAATTAACCAATAAAATATGGATTTATTGGATGTTAATATCAGTAGACGATGCTGTATTTATATTTGGTTAAGTTTTTGTTTAGAAACTCACATAATATCATTTCCAGTAATTGCATCAGTTAATATTTAGTTAATTTATATTTTTTCTCTCTAAATTATTGCTGTCTGTATTACGCATGTTTGTTTGAATTGATCAAGCCCAAAGTTTGTGTATGCACACTTTAAGAGGTAATATTATTGTTACGACCTATTTATTTCATTGTGCCAAAGAAAACCTAAAACATTTTATTTTCCTAACTACAGCAGTCCTTTTCTTGCACTGTCTTTGAAATGGTTAATCCATCTTTCAACAGCAGTATAAAATTGTGCATAGCAGAGTCTTTTACTCTGCAGAATCTGACCAGACAGTGGACCACGTCCCTCTGAATGACTACCAATACCAGTCAACTCACACACAGACTACCTGCCTCTGGTCTGTGTCAGCACATACCGAATGTCTAATGCTGCCAGTAAACCTGTATTTGAGACTCCAAAAGGAGTTTCAGATCACCTCTGTGCCAGTTTTTCTGCATTGTTTTGTTATTTATTTTTATTTTTTTGGACTATGCATTAAACCATGAGTGATGACAGAACTTCCCCACAACCTATTATGCATTGATCAGAAAGTGTTGCCAGATCATGCATACCATGCAGCCGGGGGGCTCTGAAGCGGCGAGAGGCGATGAGTGGTTGCGGAATGGAATGTGTGTGTGCATTATGCATATGAGCCATTTCCCCAATACTTAACAAATGCACATGCCAAAAAGTTGAAAACGTAGGAGAAGCGGCCAATGACGATATGCGTGTGAGTTAATGTTTATCATATGTGCCATTAAAGAAAATAAAAATAAATCAAAGCTGTTGTTTACTCTGAAGCAATTCACCCTCTTCTGATTAACATATCAAAGCCAGGGCGACGACATGGAAGAGACCTCTCCCACCAGAACAGACTGGACCAAAGTGGAATGGTCCTGGGATGTAATTGCACGCACATGGCTTCCGCAGTGAAAAAAAAAACACACACAAAAAAAACGGGCACCTATTTATAAGAGACAGCTCAAATATAGGCATGTCGGTGCATTCTTAAGGAGTGAGAAAATGGGGAGAGATGGATGAAAATGAAAAAGTTATCCAAGTTGAACTTGCTTTCGGGTTTGTCTGCATGTCAGTAAACACACTGTCTTATACACACATAAATCACCTCTATCAGGTTTATATGTGGTGGAGCTCCTTAAACAAACAGTTGCTTTTCCCCATTTATAATTTATGAGCAATCATTTACGTTTATTAAAGACATATTTGAAGTGCAGGCTATGACGTAGGAGAGTGGGTGTAAGATTATAACTGCTGTGAGAGGGAGGTGGGTCCTGATCGGAAATGTTCATCTACTTGGTCATATAATATATGTATCTAGGACAAATAATTAGATAGCTAGTCAGGGTGGTTGCTTAACCAGAGTGTAACAAAAAAAAAAAATCTGTTCTCCTGCTATCTGCATCAAAACCAGCCTAACATAAGGCACCTGCTTCGCCTCAAAGCTCCACAGTGTCTCTTTTTATCAGCTTTTTTTATGTTTTGCTTAGCCTGCTCCGTTTTTCACTCACATTCAGTCCTTTCTTGTCCACCGGAGGGAGCCATTAGCTTTTGATGTCTACCTGTCTCAACATCAGCATCGCCTGGCTCTCTCCTCCTCAATATGCTTTTGGCATGTCTGAAAGTAAATATTCTGCATCAGTTGTCTTTACTCATTAGTTTAAATCCTGGGCTGGCTTTTGTGGTGGCCAGTCCAAATTGGTTAATTAGAGGTGTTGGGAAGGCCTGGTACTCAGCTGTTCCAATTCCCCAGTGTGGGAGATCCCTGGTGATCCAGGTAACAGAGCTGGAAGCAGCAAGGCATCCACTAACGCCCTGTAATGCAATACCTACTTCTGAGGCTTCTGTTCTGCAGCTCCTACAGGACGGCCCGGTAGCCGACAACGCCATAATACCTAATGAAGACGCCCGAAACATTAACTTTTAGAGCAGGGCTTTACCTTGCCAAAACTTTCTCTACCTTTACAGCTAATTCAGTCATTAGTAATTGTGACCATCTGTTGGCACAAATAAAAATCCTGTGAATTTATAGTTTGTTATAAAAACCCTGTTTCTTTTTGCCTTGCTCCTCTAAACTGTCCTTTTATGGAGCCACATTTCCCTTTGTACTTTCACTGCCACTTGATATTTTTGATCAATCCTTACATGTGTTTCTGTGTAAACTGAAGGCTGAGGTTTTTTTTTTTGTTTTAACCAAATGTAGGCATCTTAGTCTTACTCGGGCTTTAATCAAACAATACTGAACACCAGAATCACCTTTTTAAAAGTGAACCTGTAGTCAACATTCATCATTTTATTCAGATAAACTTTAGCTTTCTTCTCAATTTGTTCTTCTTTATTTTGTGTATGCACAGCAGAAATAAACATCAGTGCATTTGTGAAGAAATTGATAAAGCAACTCTTTCTAAATTGCAGGTTTGCTTCCCTACCTCATGTTAAGAGCTCAAGGATGATAACAACATTCTGTTTTTGTAGATTATTAAGCTGCTGGATGGGAAGCGTTCTCAAACAGTTGGGATCCTCATATCGAGCCTGCATCTGGAAATGAAAGATATTCAGCAAGGTAAGCAACACAATTTCCATATGTTTGACATATTTTGGATCTCTTCTCCAGTAAAACTACTCATTTAATTCAAGGAAGTTGAATTTGATTCAGACTCAGTGATTACAAGCTAAATTTAGTTTCCTATTAAACAATAAACTGAGGATGACTCCTGATGAAATGCAGACAGGGTTATTTTTGGAGATGAGATACTGGGAACCCTGCAGCCGGAGATAAATTCCTCTCTTGACAGCAACTAATTTGTAACTCAAGACATTTCTTTTAGATTAATTTGTGACTTAAGTGGAGCTTGGATGATTTTTCCAGTTACCGCAGAAAAAAAAAAAAAAAAAAGCAGTGATTGGTCCAAACGAAAGATGGCTAGAGTGGAATGAAAGCCCTCATGCACTGGTTAAAATCAAATTGCCATCCACTTCATTTAAAGAGCTGCACAGATTGATTGTATGCTTGGTTGATCTTTGGAAAATGTAGGATGTGTGTGTGGGTGTAAACACATATTGTGTGTGTTCGGGACATTGTAGATGGGCCAGGAATCAGTCGTGTCCTGGGACTGTGGCGGAGAGCCACTGCCGCCTGCTAGTCTGAGCATGCGGCTAGCAGATCTGTTTATTGTAGCCAGTGACGGTTTCTACAAGCCTAATGGGACTGACACCCCACTAATGATCTAAGCATGTACAAAACCACCTTCTACAGTTTGCAGACAGTGTGCTACCACATAAAACTGCCTCAGACACAAGGCAAACAGCACATACACTACTGCAACCATCTTGTTTAGATTTTTGTTTCCTTTCCCCCCTCAGTCACTTCTCACCGCTGCAGTGTCGTTTGGATGAAAACGCTGGTTCCCACTCAGCGTGAGGCAGCTTCCTAGTGCCTTAATGGGAGGTGAATGTGAAATGGACAATTTGAATTTGACAATTAAGGACAGTGGCTTAAAAAGATCTTCTAAAGGCTGCCTTTCTCTGCTTTGTTGCCAAATTAAAAGGACATGCTACATATAATGCAGTTACAGCTACAAGGGAGAAAGAGGGATGGAGGGATTGGCAACACAGTGCTTAAGAGAAAGGAGGAAGGTTTTAGGTACTAGTTGAAATTACTGGGGGGGACTAAAGGGCCACCAAGGTTCAAGGGCAAAGAGAGGCTCTCCCCCACAACGCACCTCGCCGCATGCACACAAAAACATACGCATGCAGGAGTGAAAAGTGGAAGGAGAGGGTGTGAGGCTGTTGGCAGGCCGGCTTTGATCTCTCGGTGTGGAGAGATATCCGGCTCCCCTCAGATCAGAGTGCTCCTGTGCACACACCCCCCCCCCTTTGGTGCGTGATTGACGGCTGCATGGCTGAGGGACTGAATAATCCACTCTAATAAGATGTAGGAAATGGACCTCCAGCGTTTTCTCTGATCCAGTCTGTGGGACCACATTGACAGCATTTCTGCTGCAGACCAGCTGCAAACCAGAGTGCAAAGTGCTAGCTTGTTAGTTAAAGTTTAGTGTGTGACTCCAGAGATGAGGACAGAGAGTCTGGAAGTGGGCAAAAAGAAGAATTGTCGCTACTATTGCATTTTGTGTATGTATACTTGTATATTTGGCAGTTTAAATTTTATGAATGACATAAAGCAACGGCAATTATTCAGCATTTAATGCCTAATTTCTCCATATCATAGGAAGACAAAAATTGAATCCTGGAGTTTTTCAGAATTATTTTTTTTTTCTGTATTTATTTATTTATTTATTTGATAGTGGAAACTTAATTGCTAACAAGTCTCAGTTTATTGGAGTCTATTGACCTCAAACAACCTTAGACTTTAGAAAATTTTCTAAAAATGTTTGGCTTGTGTTTGTAATAATCCCAGAGTAAGCACTCAGTAGAACCACATTACTGACCAATTTGGGTAACAAGTCATTTGGGGTATGTCTCTACCAGCTTTCTACTGACTAAAATGTCAAATTGTATAGGGAATGTCGGTAAATATCAATTGTAAAGTTTTTAATCCTCAACTGGATTTAGGTCTGGCCTTTGAGCAGCCCATTCTAATACATGGATATGCTTTGATCTAAAGCATTCTATCACGTCTGGCTGTATGTTTAGTATATTTTTTCTTCTGTAGGGGGAACCTCTGCCCAAGTCTCATAAAGTATCTAATATGTTTTATTTCCATGATTACCTTTTATTTGGCTCCATCTTTCTTTCCATCAAATCTGACCAGCTTTTCTGTTATTGTTGAAGACAAGCATCCCACAGCATGATGCAGCCAAAACTACCTTTTGCAATAGAATGGTGTGATGTGCGCTGTAAAGTTTTCAACGCAATCAGCCATTTAGGTGTAGGCCAAAAATATCAATTTCAGCCTTTTCTGACTTGGTCTTCCATGTGGTTGTTACTCGGCTTAAGTAACAGGACTTCCTTATGCTTTTGTTATCCACCTTGTTGACTGCACAACTATAATTATGTTGTTGATAGATTGTACCACCAGAGTTGTGCATCTCTGCTGTTTCTCTGAAGTTAGTATGGGCCACTTGGCTGCTTCCCTGCTTAATGCTGTCCTTGCTCGAACTAACATTTTAGATAAATGGCCCTGTCTTGGTAGGTTTGCAGTTATGACAAACTCTCTCTGTTTCAGATGATGCATTGAACAAAGCCGTGTTCAAAACTTGGGATATTATTTCATAAACTAACCCTGCTTTAAACTTATTCACAACTCTATCCCAGACCTGTCTGGTGTGTTCCCCGTTTCTCCTGATGCTGTTTGTTTTGGATTGTTCTTTAAAAAACCTTTAAGGACTTCACAAAACATATGTAATTTTACTTAGATTAAATGAAGCACAGATGGACTCCTTTTAATGTTCAGGGGATTTCTGAAGAGTATGTGTTGATACGGATTTTTAGTTAGAGGTCTTACAGTAAAAGAAGATGGGTACAAATTTGCTAAATCTTTTCTGTTTTTGTTTTTTTAATGAAGAATATAGATGAAATTTCTTCCATTTAACAATTATTCAGTATTTTGTATTGGTCTGTCACATAAAAATCCCAGTAAGTTTGTAGTGCTACCATCACTGTTTAAAAGAATGTATAGGCCTACTGTACGTTGTGTAAGTCACTATACAGTCTACATTAATTTTTGAAAACTGATTTTTATTTAAAGCCATATTCATTGTCATTGACTGACCCCTGGTAGACAACTCTTAATTTATAGTGGAGCACTGAGTATTCGTTCCCATCATGTTGATCTCATGCTTCTCTGTCACAAACTGTGGATCCCTAAGCTCCTGGAACACAATTTAACATTAATTTCCGTTATTTTGTTGTTCCGTTCTGGCTTGTTGCCCCAGAATAAAAGTAAAAGCATGCAGACAAAGTTGGATACTAGTTGTTGCTTCTTGTTAGCTGACCTTCTATTGCCCCCATTTATAATCATTAGTTGGCTCCTTGCTGTGCTGGTTCTATCTTTGGGTGCAAAGGTCAAGTAGTTTTCAGCCTTTTTTTTTGTCTGAGCCATACCCAGGGGCTTCTTCCCCTGATATGCCAGTCATGGTCACGAACAGTAGACAGTAGTAGGGGATGATAGAAACTGCATAAAGTGGAAATGATATAAATGTAGCCAAAGGTACAGATTCTTACTATAGCTGCATACCACGATTGCGCTCCAAGCTGTGCCTTAGCTCTAGGTATCCAAAGAGGATAAATACTGATGTTTATTGATTTTTTTAAAATCCTACATATGTCAAGTACATTTTTGTACTTTGTTTTCATTTAAGAGAAAAGAAAACTGTTGAATTTGAAGCATTTGTAACTCAAATATATACAACTTTATTTTTGTGCAATAGTGAATTTATAAATAAGTAACCAGGAAAACCGACAGTTTTAAAGTTTGGGTTTTCATAACATTTAGCTTTTATTCTGTTTAAAATATCTTTAACTTTATTAATGTTGTAATAATTTTTGTGTTGCATTTTTTGGATTAGAAATGTGAATATTTTTTCATGCATTTTGCACAATAAATGGTCTTTAATATCATTCAAAACTTTTTTGACATTCTGCTGCAATGTATCTGGAAAGTAAGAATGTTAGTAAATAATAATTTTGACATATATTAAGAAAAGAAAAGAAGATATTGCAATAAATATTGCTACTGCACATACTTCAGATTTTATTGCAATATAGATTTAAGGTAGTACAGAGGTTTTTCTGTCCTACCCTAATGTTTTTCGGTATACGTGTTCCCTGTGTGGTAAACCAAATTGTAGTTGCATAATTTCTCTTATAAATTATGCATTTGCATAGTTTAAGGGAAAAAATTTGACTTACTGAACAAGTAGCGTTCTGGTTTCAGTTAAACACACCTTTTTATGCTTTTTCAATTTCTTGTTTTTTTTTCTCCAATACATATATATGGATTCTTTCATTGTGTTTATCCAGGTTTAATGATGTTTAATCTAAATTTCAACAGTATTACAGACCTATCATCATATTATTTGTCTGCTGGGACTTTTTCTTCACTGTCAGTACTTAAAAGGGAGCATTTGTGAGCCAAGATTTACCCATTTATAAGAGAGACTGCTTATAATTAATGTCCTTCTTTGTCTTCACCAGCTGTTCTTAATGTGGACAACTCGGTGGTGGATTTGGAGACCATTGAAGCTTTGTATGAAAATGTAAGAAACTGTGTTATTAAGATAATCATGCAAGTTGTTTAGGACTTGCTCAGATATCTGGATGTTTGTGTATAACCTTCTAGTGTATCGAGCAAAAAAAGGAGGAGGAATATTTACAAAAAAATATTGCTAAGTGTAATTTACTGTGTACCACAGCCTTGCTTTAAGCTACAGTTGTATTTTATTTACAGCATTTTATTTAAAGTATTTTATATATTTTTATTTTTGTATTCTTTGTACAAAAACAGAATGCCTTAAGAATATGGGCATTCAAAGAAAACATGTTGTAACGGTCGTGTAGTATTGGTTGTGTTTATCTTGATATCTTGTATAACCAATATATTATAATAATATATAATAGAATATAATTATATATATATATATAATATTCCCCTAATTTCACCCAATTTTGCTGTAAATTTTCAAGGCTCAAGTATTTAGCTCTGTTGAACGACAACTTCCTTTTTCTGACAGAGGGCCACCAGCGAAGAGATTGAGAGGATCTTAAAACATTATGAGACTTCCAAAGAAGATGAAATGAAACTTCTTGACAAACCTGAACAGTAAGTGTATTTCTGTCATGTTTTTGTACATATTCTTTTTTTTGTAAGTTAGTATGTAAAAGGTGTGTTTTGCATGCAAACTCTTAGCATCATAATGACTCATATTAAGGAATGTTCCTATTTGAGTTTAGCTGTCAGTTTATGATCTCGAGTTTTTATGAAGCTTTAATTGTCAGATTGATTTCGCTTCATGATGTATAATATAAGCGACCCTGAAGTATTTTTAATCATGTTCAGATACAGCATCATGCTGTGGTGTTCTTTTGAGTCACTCTCCCTCAGTCACAGCCCAACGCCGAAGAGTGTTGTGGTCAGTACCACCCAGTGGGAGTTACATATGGTGCATTCAATTGGCTGGTCACTGGTCAGGGTCTAGCTTGGTAAAAATCATCTGATTCTCGTCACAATCCAAATGCTCATGTACAGTCATAGCACTGAAATAATTCCAACATTTGCATAAGTCCTAAAACTAAAATATATTAATGGAGAATGTGTTCCGTCTGGGATTAAGTAGCCTTGGTCTATTAATGAGGCTTAGATCTAATGGTGCCGCTTAGCCTGGCCTTGCCTTGTCCATGTTTGACTGAAGCTGTCACTATAGCTGCCTGAGTCATCCTTACTCATTGTCTGACTCCATCAGACGGCCCTAATCACACAGGATGTTACCTCTCCGCTCCCCTCCAACACGGCACTGTTTATATAAGTCGTCTTGCATCAGACCAGAGCTACCTTTGATCAGTCTCCATGCACCGCTCATTGCTCTCCCTCCACCCGACCCCCTTGGACCTTTCTAAGCCAGCAGAGCAGCACCACTCATGACTATCAGCTGCCTGCCTGCCTGTGAACAGCAACATTGACTCAGCCGGCCTGTGTGGAGAAGTTCGGCCTGCCAAGGCCCTTGAATAGTTCTCCCTGTTAGACATTTTGTTTAATTCTGCCATAACACATCAAACCCTATTCCTTCTCCTCCCCCACCTCCTCATCCCCTTTTGGTTTTCAGGTTTCTTTACGAGCTCTCCCAGATTCCTGACTTTGCAGGCAGAGCTCACTGCATGATCTTCCAGTCAGTATTCCTCGATACCATCTCCTCCTTACGTCGCAAGGTGGAAGTTATCTCCCACGTCTGCAAAGTGAGAGCATCATGCCAGCAAGTGCTGCATCAAAAATGTTGTTAAGCAATGTTAAGGGTTACTAAACAGAAGTATCTGTGTGCATATTTCTTCATCAGGACCTCCTTGTTTGTGACAATCTGAGGGATGTGATGGGTCTCGTTTTGGCCTTTGGGAACTATATGAATGGAGGAAACAGGACCAGAGGTCAAGCGGATGGCTTTGGGCTGGAGATCTTGCCAAAGCTAAAAGACGTAAAGAGCAGGGTATAGACCATTTTAAGAATTCCCATAAATATGTTTCAATAAGATAATGGCTTGAAACATCATAATCATTCTTTTTTTTTTATTCTATCAGGACAATCAAATCAATCTCGTGGATTATGTGGTTTTATACTACTTGCGGAACTTTGACAAAGTACGTTTTATAGCTCAACTTAAAACCCCAAAATGTTTCCCTCTATTGAAAATGCTTGACAATAAATACTTTTGTTTTTTTAGCATGCTGGTACAGAAAAGAGTGTGTTTCCTCTGCCTGAACCTCAAGAATTCTTCCAGGCTGCCCAGGTGAAGTTTGATGACCTCGTCAAAGACATCAGGAAACTGAAGCGGGACCTAACTGGTAAGAAATGCTAAATGGTGTAAAATTTATAAAACACCTTTAAAACTATACAGCTTGGAGGTTTTTAATTAATGAATTCTGTCAAAAGTTACTTATTGTGCCTTGTAAGGGTTTTAATACTCCCTAAACATCATTTTGTCACTTCACAACCACCAACCTTGGTATTTAATTGGATTTTATTGGAAAAAACTACATAAATAAAAAAATTACATATGACTGTAGAAGTAAAACAATGGTTGGTTTTCTTGTTTTTTACTTATAAAGTCTGAAATGTGCATTGTCCATTTAGAAGCACTGATTGCTGTATTCTCCATAAAGCCATACAGGGAATTTTGCATACATGTGGAAAATATGCTCTTGCCAGTGGAGACCAACTTTTACATTTTTAACTCAAGTGCACAATGCTTTGGGTGTAGCATTCTGACATTTTATCACCTACACATTTCATTCCCTTTGTGAAACACAGATGTGGCAGAGTAGTGCTGTGGAAATGCATGTTTCCAGAAAAAGAAAACACGATAGAGGTTTGAAAACCCTTAAATCTGGGGAAGAGATTCACCTAGCCAGAGCCTGCATTAGAATGATTTGAGTCAAAACACATTCATGAAGAAGAGCTCATGAATAGCTCAGTCAAGGTGCAGACTCAAATTTACTCTATTCCAACTCCACTTTATTTATATAGCACACTTTGGAAAACAGAGTTTAGCCAAGGTGCTGCACAACAATAACAAAGCATTGCATACAATACAAACGACATGCACCTTTACAATCCATGTACATTAAATTAATATAGATATTTTTTCAATAATGACTTAAAAACAATTAGGGAGGAAGCTTGCCTAATAGTTTGGGGAATCTGGTTCCATAATCTGGAGGCAACCACAGAAAATCCCATTCACCCTTAAACTTTAACCTTGTTCTTGGAACCTGCAACATCAGGTCTACTGAGCTGGGAATTTAATCGAGCATCTGTGGCAAGTTTTTAAAAACATGTCCATCCAATCTGACTGATTTTGAGATGCTTTGCAAAGAAGAATTTGGCAAAAACGTCTGTATTTAGATGTGCAAAGGTAGCAGACACACCCCAAAAGATCCTGGGTGGTTCTAAAAATTATTGACAAGGGGGAAAAAAGTAAAGATTATTTATATATTTACCATATTATTGACTATAACACACTGTCGATGTTGTACCTATAATAACTTCTTCCAGAAGTAACAACCAAAAGCCACCTTTTCTTTGAACTGCCTCCAAACTGTTGCAGAGCAAACGCAGAACCCCGCTCAGGCACTTGAACATGAGACCATGTTGAAAGTTATCGCTTAGATCTTCTTTGTGTCACTGTTAATCAATCAGCATAATTGTGTACATTACCATCTGTCACCAGTGCAGTTTAAAGGGAAATGTACTTCCCATGGTCTCTTCCTGCTCTCGCTTCAAGAGCTTTGTGTGTATATTTAGACCTCTGGCAGGCCTACGGCAACTTTTCCCTGTTTCCAGACACTGTTTTGTTTTTGACTGACATGTCATCGTCACGCCGCAGCTTCCTCTGTTCTGGCACCAATGGCAGAATGTTTAGCAGTGGCATTTTTATTTCTTTTATGAACATTTTTGAAGCATGAGTAAGAAAAACATTCATGTTTAGTGAGGAACCTTCACAGCAACAGTTAGCAGATAAATAAACACATACACTTTTGATGTTCTGTGTTTGCCGTGTCCCGAGCTGCTGAGACACTCAGTAACTCAGGCAGGCTTTCAGTTAGTCTTGGCCAGGGCCATGCAGAGGTTAAAGGAGATGCCCCTCTGTGCCCCTGGTGTCTGTCGTTATTTAAATCAAGCAATAATATGGCATATGAAAGCAATTAGATATGCTCTGCATTGCTGTTAAAACCTTCTCCTCTCTGACCCGAGGGAAAAATACAAAGAGTCTGCTAAAGTACCCAGACCCACCTCAAGCTGTCACTCATTTATTAGGAAAAATAGAAGACCTGAAGACAATAAATGCAACCTAAGGGCCCTCGTATTTGATCTCTGCTGAAGTGCAGTCTGGCACAGTAGTCCTCGGGGGTATTAGCATCACAGGCCGGGCGCTGGTTTCTGCATGTTTGGCTAGCCGCACCTATGACTCCCACCATTTTTATCCTCTCCAGCCGCTGGGAATAAATATTTATGCCTGGCTATTATAAACCAGCCCAAAGAACACAACTGGTCCTAATTATAAGGCTAACACAGATCACCTCCATCAACAAGAACAAGAATGTGTCTGACTGAGCCCGTTTCACCTCTCTTCCTCAGCACTCTACCCTACATTAAAATTAGGGTCGGGTCTCAATCTAAAAAATTTTAAAACAAGATCGGAGATAGGAGCTGCTCTTCCAAATGCCATGACAAATCAAATTGTTCCAATGCATCATACTATTACTTTCAATCATTGTCAATCAGCATAACATAATGTTTTATTTAAACCATTTCACAAGCATGATAACCACAAGCGTATGTACCTTGTTGTGTAGCCATGTTTTTTCTCAGCAAAAAAGAAACAATAGATTTAATTCAATTCAATTCAATTCAGTTTATTTATATAGCGCCATTTCACAACAGATGTCATCTCAAGGCACTTTACAAAAAGAGTTATTACAATACAATGTTTAATGTAGAAATTACAGAACAACAGAAGATTGCGTCGTGTAATTCTCAGCAATCCCTCATACTGAGCAAGCATGAAGAGACAGTGGGAAGGAAAAACTCCCTTTTAACAGGAAGAAACCTCCGGCAGAACCAGGCTCAGCACAAGCGGTTATCTGCCGCGACCGTCTGTGGCTTGGAGAATACATAACAGAGACACAGAAAGAGCAATAGAACTGATGCAGAAGTTTGTTGCAGGACGTGGAGAATTTTCCGTCACTGCAATGCCATCTTAGTCAGGGTCGTCAAGCAGGGCTAATCCGGAGCACCTACTATAATAGAAAACAGGTTAGTGCTTGAATTGACAGCACATCATGCAGTTGGGGAGAAGTAGGAGAGAAAGTAGGACCAGACCCTAATAATGTCCTCCAACAGCCTAGCCTAAAGCAGCATAGCTACTAACATTAACCTGTCTCCTAGCTGCTAGGAGACCTGGCTACCAACACTCTGTCTGAGTCGTCCTGATCGAGGCTCAGCCCGTGGACGGTGTAGGGCCGGTAACAGCCCCCGTCATGCCGGGGTCTTCTCGGAGTCGGGTTGTTTGAGAATGCAGCCCAAAGTGGGTGGTAAACTCCATCTAAGGCTAAATACCGGCACGAGACCGATAGTCGACAACTATCTTAAGGAAAAATAGACAGAACTGAGAGGACAGAGTTGAAGGGGGCGAGAAACGTTTAAGAGATAAACGGGTGGGGTCCGCACAGTCTGCCCGGGGGATTCAACCCGGCAGGTAATGGGCGGCCGCACTGTGCGGGAGGATCCCCTTGAGGGACCTCTCTCCGGCGCTGGCTGGCCCCCGTGGGGCGCATTTCTTCCGCGCCGGTAAGCCGCGACCGGCTCCGGATCTTTACCTGGCTTACATTAATCTATCTCTACCTAGCTACTCTACCTCTTCCTATCTCTTCCTAACTTTTGACACTCTGCCTGACTACTAACATTAACCTGTCTCTTCCTATCTACCTGTCTAACCTGACTCTAACTACCTATTAACATATCTCTAACTGTAAGCTTTGTCAAAGAGGAAAGTTTTTAGCCTAGTTTTAAAGATAGACAAATTGTCTGCTTCACGAACCAACCCTGGGAGCCGGTTCCATAGGAGGGGAGCCTGATAGCTGAAAGATCTGCACCCATTCTACTTTTAGAAATCCTAGGAACTACCAGTAAACCTGCAGTCTGAGAGCGAAGGTTTCTGTTAGGAACATATGGAACAATCAGGTCTCTTATGTATGATGGAGCTAGATTATTGAGGGCTTTATATGTCAGAAGGAGGATCTTGAATTCTATTCTAGATTTTACTGGGAGCCAGTGAAGAGAAGCTAAAACAGGGGAAATGTGATCTCTTCTTTTAATATTCATCAGAATCCTAGCAGCAGAATTTTGAACTAACTGAAGACTTTTAATTGTATTCTGTGGACTACCTGATAATAGACAGTTACAGTAATCCAGCCTTGAAGTAACAAAGGCATGGACTAGTTTTTCAGCATCATTCCTGGACAGGATGGTTCTAATTTTTGGCAAATATTCCTAAAGGTGAAAAAAGGAAAAAATCCTAGAGACTTCTTTAATGTGAGATCTAAATGACAAATCTTGGTCAAAAATGACACCGAGGTTTTTTGCTTTATTACTGGAGGCTAATTTAATGCCGTCCAGGTGAAGGGGCTGACTAAGTAGTTTCTTTTTCAGATCTTCTGGTCCAAAGACGACAACTTCTGTTTTATCAGAATTTAGAAGCAAGAAGTTTAGAGTCATCCAAGTTTTTATGTCTTCCAGACATGCCTGTAGTCTACCTAACTGATTGGATTCATCAGGATTTATGGATAGATATAGCTGTGTAACTATGGAAATTTATCCCATGCTGTCTAATTATTTTACCAATAGGAAGCATATATATAGTAAAAAGAATCGGCCCAAGCACTGAACCCTGTGGTACTCCGCAAGTAACTTTTGAGGTTGAGGAGGGTTTATCATTTACTTGAACAAACTGAAATCTGTTAGACAAATAAGATTTAAACCAGCCTAGGGCTGTTCCTATTATAGCGACACGTTGAAGCCTTTCTATGAGGATATTGTGATCAACAGTGTCAAAGGCAGCACTAAGATCTAACAGGACCAGAATGGTCACCAGTCCATTGTCTGAGGCTATGAGAATATCATTAGTAACCTTCACCAGAGCTGTTTCAGTGCTATGGTTGATGAGCTCTAAAGCCTGAATGAAAATTTCTCAAACAGTCTTTATTGTTTAATGCTCACATATCTGGTGTGCAACTATTTTCTCAAGAATATTAGATAGAATGGAAGTTTTAGATATCGGTCTATTGTTAATTAAGTCGTTTTTTGAATCAAGAGAGGGTTTCTAAAGTAGAGGTTTAATTAACAGATACATTAATCTCCTGTGGGTACATATCCATTGACTAAGGATAGATTCATTATATTTTAAATTTGGAGCAGCGATCCAGAGGGAATACTTCTTTTAAGAGTTTAGTTGGGATTGGGTCTAAAACGCAGTTGATATGGTTTAGGATGACGCTAATAATTTTAGTACATCACTAAAAGTTCGGCTTGCATTAAAGCAGTTTAAGCTTAATATTTGGTACATCTATCTTTTGAGCTTGCCTCATTTACCTCATATTTTTTAAAGCAAGCATATTGGGAAGGTTCCCAATTATCTTATTCTTTATGGAGTCTATTTTATTTATAAAGAATTGCATGAAGTCGTCACTACTTAGAGCTTAAACAGTTGAATTAAGGAAAACCATATTAGGAGAGGTACCCAGATGGGAGATAGTGGTTCAGGTCTGAAGCTGGACCCAAAGGAAGTCTTATCTGGATTCATTCTTTTTTTTTTTTTTTTTACCTGTCTACAATTTCTAAATTTTACAGTAAAAACAATGTATGGGACTTTTCTATTCTTAACTGTGCTAGCATTAAAAAAACGATATAAAATTCTAACATTTTGACAAAAATCTGAAGTATGGCATTCATTTGTATTCAGTCCCATTAATTCCAATATCCCTAAAAAAAATCCAGTATATTAAAGTCATCCAATTCATTGATATACTAATATTTAAATGGTTCTCTGTTTAAATACAGCTTTTTTGTGAAGGCTTCAGAGGTTGTTTTGTGAACAAACAGCTTAATTAAGATTAAGGAACCTAGCAGAGGTTAAATTTGTGGAGAATTTTAATATCTTGTAAAGCAGTGGTTCCCAACCTTTTTTCCTTGAGGAACCCCTTTTCTGTGTCCAAGAGAAGCTGGGACACCCCACCCCCAACCCAAACTACTACCTGCATATTGTAGTGGAAAAAACACATTAAAAGTGATTAACTAAAAATGTTTATTTGCAACAATTACGCAGCAATTATTGGATTTTTTTATAAATTTTTTTTACAGTTTATTCTAATTTATACTGTTTCGTTTTGAGTTTGGATTTAATAAATGTAATATTTACAAATATAATTTTAATAACCTCTGAAGAGACAAAGTTCTGTTAATAAACTATAATGTCTAGGGACCCCCGGTTGAGAACCACTGTTTTAAAGCACTGTTTAATCCATTATTCCCTAAAAAGAAAAGGGTATGGCACATCAGCAAACCTTGATGACTGAAAATGCAACCTAGAAGCTTATTATCACTCTGGAAGAGCAAAAGAGAAAAATCCCAAGCTCTGACATCCCCACCTGAGAGAGGGGTCTCTGTTAAGGATGGCAGTTAGTCGGTCAATCCACTATTCTAGTCCCTATGGATTGTTTCAGATACAGCAAGCGTTTGAAAGCAGTTCAAAGTAGGACAAATTAGTACATTTTTGTCTCTACAAAATGCCATCTGTGTTTGAAAACTAATGCCCTGAACACAATGTGAAAAATAGCCGTGGTACTTTCGCATTTGCAGTTATCCACAATTTTTGTGTTGGTATATTGCATAACATCCAAAAGAAATACAATGAAGTTATTTTTTATAAAACTTTTTTAAGATTTATTGAGCTACCTTTGTTTACAACATAGAAAGCAGTCAGACAGGTTTATCCGTTAGCTTCTTCGAAGAGTTACTAAAATCTCAGTGGTATATTTTAACCACCACCTGAATTAACTCACTAGAAAAAGATGTAAAATGAGGAACCCTTCGGAGTATGATTTAGCTTCAAAGGTTACGCCTGGATCGCCGTCTTGTTTGTGTTGTTGGCAGTGGCACCATCATGCTATGTATATGCAGCTGTATCTGCAAATGTAATGGAGTTGAACTAGAGAAAAGCCATCTCATTCTTACCAGATCCTGAGGTGGCCACATTGTTCAGAGGTGTGGAGACTTGATGCTGATAGCTCCCCTTTCATGTGAATGCTTCCATGCATGCATGACAAACAACTCTCATACAGATCCTGACTGACGAAACCTGAGTTATGACTTTCTTAGCTCCGAAAGTCACCGATGATGCTCAGGAATGACTCACCGTCTGCTTGGCTGCACTCTTCTTCTTTGGCTTCTGGAGAAACACAATGTTATTTTGATAGAGCTTCCTTTTTGGGGAGAGGGTGATGATCTCTCTGTTGGCTCCACTCTGGGGAGAGGGATGAGTGG
Source organism: Apricaphanius iberus (assembly GCA_028564705.1). NCBI lineage: Eukaryota > Metazoa > Chordata > Actinopteri > Cyprinodontiformes > Aphaniidae > Apricaphanius > Apricaphanius iberus. The sequence continues at coordinate 200,155 of JAPXFQ010000694.1, read as the reverse complement.
GAGGCCACTGGGATGTACTGTAGGCCTTTGTCTCACATTTAGTTTTTGGCACATTTTATATCAATTTTGAGATGTTTTAACAGTAAATATTGTCCTTATCAGAGAATAACTGCCTTCCTCACCAAAAAAATAAGTTTTTTTTATTATTATTTTTTTCTAACTGTGGCTTTCATAGTAGTACAAAAATGCTCCTTTGGCTGCAATGTAATTGGACAAGATGCTTGGGAAGAGATACAACCAAATGAAACAGGATCAAATAAAAAGAAACAGTCAGAGCTCATTTGCTGCTCAGGAGGGTTTAGTGTTTCACAGAAGGCCTGGGCCAGGTTAGACATTCATCACAGTGGCAAATCAGACAGTGTTCTGATTTTAAATGGCCTTTAATGTCAGGTTCAGGCAGGGCCTTTAGCCTGAGCTCATTTTTACGACCGAGGTTCCCCTGAGGAGAAGCGTGTGGAGCCAGCATGCTGTCACCTGTCCTCTGACTTAACAAGATAAACGTGATAACAAACTCTGGTATATTTGGAAATTATTTGTTGGTAGTCAATATGCAGAAAAGCTCTGTTTCCTAATAAATATGCAAGTTTTATATTTTAGACACTAATTTTGTTCCGTTCTCTGCAGGGAAATCTTTTAATGATGCATATTTCAAGTAAGTTTAATGTCTCACCTTATTTTCTCAGTTCAGGTTGCCACCTTGGTAAAAATCTGAAAGACAAGTCATTACAGCTGATTTATAAGAGATGAAAAGTGAATTTGAGGTCTCACCATTTCCATACGAAGGTTTTCTTTTGGCTCGTCTTGCTAAAGAGCTATAGTGTTTTTTCTCTCTGAGCCTGACTGTCTGCTGGAACTGAAAATAATTGGTGACCAGGAAGAGAATTCCCTTTCCAGGTTTAAGTAACACAGACACCCCAAGACAGGAACAGTGAACTCATTTAAACTCTTAAAAATAAGGTTTTATTTGTGTGATTCTTAATGCTCATATTTCTAAAGCTTGAACATGACTGTCTAAAAAGAATTATTATATTAGTTTGAACTGCTGCTCAGCTGGCACCCAATCTTTCAGTATCAATATGCAACAAGAACCACATGTATAGCATAATACAGTCTGTTTCTTCACCGCTCCCTCCCTCTGCGTTGTCGCTTTTGTTTGTTCTGTGTATATGATTTATTATCATCCAGATCTTCATCTGATGTTTAAGCAGCAGTAGGTTGTCATTGCTCCATTTCATGCCCTGAAACTTTTATCAAATAACCCGAGAGGAAATTATGTGGTTGTCCTCCAACTCTCCAAGTGCTGTTGGCAATTGTCTTTGCAGCAATACTTCAGATTTGTGTTTTTTGTGGGCTGTGATGTGGCCTGTTCCTAGTAGCTGCAATGGGGGTTCTGTTTACAGAGTAAAGTTTTGAGTACATTCGAATTTGATAAATCAGAATATGCATTCTAATGAGGATCATTTGTCAAAGTATATATATCTTTAGAAAATAATCTTAAACCCACTTTTCTGAATTAATGTGTTGGGTGTTTTATGGATCTGATGTAATTTGTAATCTTAATTCTCATGATTTTGTCACCTGTGCGCGAAAAATAGTCATAATTATTAGAAATAAAGACTTTAAAACAGTATGTGTAAATATCTCTATTAAATGGTTCGATTTTTTAATTGAATTATTGAAATAAATATTATTTAATACTCTAATGTATTGCATATGACTGTATATATTGACATGAAAGTTGCACTTTTGTTAAAAACAGGTTCAGTCCAAGTTTTGCTGTCATGTTTAATTAAGTTTTGGTTTTTCGTCACATTACAATAAATATGTTGGCATCTATGGTATAGGTGACTAAAAAGCTGAAAACAAATTTTTACACGGTTTTAAAAACAATCTTCAATGTAAGTACAATTATTCAGTGGAGGAAAAGTCCCATGTCAAGAAAAAAAAGGTTTTAAATATTATACTTTAGTTTTTTTAAGCTGATCAGAGTTTATAGGAACTTTAATTTGAAATCCATTGGGAGCCAATAAGTCTCCACAACAACCAATAAATACCATTTACATGCAAAATTGTTATTTGACAAGATGCCAACAAAAGAATCATCGCAAATGTAACCTTTCACTTGGGTGACACAAGACTATGATTGAGCTTTCTCACAACTCCAGTTGCATTTGGCTTAAAACGAAAAATGAAAAAAGCTCTTAGCTTGTTGTTAAGTACACTGGAGGATCTGTCATGCTGTGGGCCTGTTACTCTTTCAGATGCTTTAAAGGTACATTATGTAAGCATTTTACAGTGATTTAATCACAACAGTCTAATGTCCCAAACATGTTGGAAGTAAGCTTACCCTGAAAGAGATTTTGAACTCCGCTGGCTGGGCAGTTGTAAATTTTGTTATTTTAAAAACATTGCTATGGTACGTAGTCATTGTTTACAATATCTGTCCTGCTACCATATTTCCTGGTTCCAAGGAAAATCACATGTGGGCCCGAAAGGTTACCAAGTCTTCAACATTAAACAGTGCGCCACTATTTGTAAGGCCAAGGTTGAGCTAACAGTGCTAGCAGTAAAATAGTCCATTCTAAAAATATCTCAAGCTACTTTTTCAATTACCACCAACTTGATATTGTGGTAAAATGTTTTTTTCTACTTATCAACTTACTGTGTATAACTCGTCTTTGCTCATCATTGTTTATCTTCTGTCCAATCAGTAACTGGCAACTCCCCATTAAATTCTTGGAGTGGAGGGGGTGAGTGACTTAAGAGCAGATTATGTTGTTTTTCCTAATGGACTGCAGTACTCCAATTTGACAACAAGATATCAATATTACATATTGTACCTTTAAGAAAAGGGTTTGAATCTTTGACCTTATGAACTCTCTGAAATACCATGAGATATTAAATGCAAAATCTTGATGGCATCTGCCGGAAAAGTGGAAAAAGTATAGTATTATGTTCTTTCAACAGGATAAACAAAACATATAAAAACATTTGACCAGATCATCACAAAAATAGTTCACCTGACTCAAAATGAAACTTAAAGAAAGTCTTATAGAAAACCTGTTTTGGTTCAAATGAGAAGAGGGGAACATGGGAGAACCTAGAATTTTAAATGATCTGGATAGATTGTGCAGAGATTGGTCAAATATTCCTCTCTGTCTCTCTCTGTCCTCCAACCTTATGAAATGTTATAGAAAATATTTATTGTTGTACTACTGAGAATGATGGGCTGTACACACAGACTAATTTACAGCAGGGCAATCAATAATTAAATCACCTGAATATTTGTTAAAAACTATTAATCCTAACATATTTTATCCATTATCTATTAGATGTGCTAGAATTAAATGCTACATATTAGATTTGATGTATGAGATGCTGCTGCAATAAAAGGATGAATTTATTTAAATGAATTTTCTCCTTACCATGGGTGCCAATAGCTTTATGATTAGCACAACCATTGACCCGTTACCTCATATGAAAAGCAAGAATATTCCCCTGCCTCTTCGAAGGGCTTAGAAGTTCTCCCTTGAAAGTACTGGCATGAGAAAGTTTAAGTGGCTCAAGGGATCAGTTTAAATACTTTAATTATCTCTGTTTATCCTCACTATGTGGATTACTTTTTTTTTCTACATCGTCTATTGAAAATATCAAAGATTTGGCATATCAAACATGGTCAAAACATTTCCTGACCTGATAAATCAATTAGACAAGTTGTTTTCCAATGGGGAGGTTTTATTAATAACTTACAGCTGAATATAGAATTAAAGCCATGTTTTCAGTAATTTTTTTCATGCTTTGACAAATACAACATCACTGTACGATCACAGTTGGAAAACATCAGAAGGAAATTTGTTTCCAACTCAAAATTAAAGGAAACATTGGAATAAAATCCCAAAACATCCCCCATCTGTACACCCACCAAACTGTTCCCAGACCCAAGTACTGTATAAAGCCAGCATGCCAGCAAATTAGGGTACAGATACACAATGAATAAAGCTGTGTTTAAAAACTAAGAAAAATCTACACCTCTTACTTTTGTGTATTTTGTGTTCATGTCATTGCAAAAGTATCAAGAGCCATCAAACTCATCCATATTTTTTCCTACATGACTGACATGCAAAAGGCTATTCATGAAGGAAAACTAATGCTGCACATGTTGAGCACACCATCCTTATGGTGACACATCATGGTGGCAGCATCATGCTATGAGGATGCATTTCTTCACCAGGGACATAAAAAGCTCATCAGAGTAGATGGGAAGATGTATAAAGTTAAAATTAGTCCAACCCTGGAAGAAAGCCAGTGAAGGGCTTCAAAAGAATGGAGAAAAGGGATGCATCGATACTGGTATCAGGCCTGGTACCGTTATAATGTAATGGTATCAGTATTGGTAAGTTAATACTGACATGTATAACACTCTAAGACAATGTTTAAAACTCCAGCATTTTGGTTTTATTCTTTACAGCTGTTGTGTTTATTGTGGGCTTCCTCCTTGCGGCCTTCACTGTCTGGACCACATTTGGAAGCAAGCCACCTCTAAATTGTAGACTTGCTGTTTTGAGCACTATTTTAATAGGTTTTTGAGTTGGGGGATTTTTGGCCGGGAAGTGTGGTTTTTCAACTAAATATATTGATAATTGTGTTTGCGTTGTCACTGTTTTTATTTTAAACTTACTTCTAATCCAGACAGCGTGGTTTTATTTGATAATCCCTCATTTCTTAATATACATGCTGCATTTTTTTATTTATCAAAGCATTTATTCAATAAAATATTTAGCTGAGAGTCATGTTGCAGGTGCAAGAGCTTCTCATGCAAACATGATAGAGCCATGCCAAGCTCGGAAGTAAAAACCAGTGATGCAGCAAAGTGAGACAGCGTCCAGACCTGTTAATGTTCTTGTTCTTTTGCAGAAGTACTTAGCTATGCAGTCATAAGCAAGTAAAGGTATTTACTGCAGCCATTAATGACTTACAGGTTTGAAGATTGTGCCTAAGTTGTTTCGCCAGACGCCTGTGTGTATAGTTACGCATGCTTACAGTTGGGAGGAAATGGGGAAAGGTTCGGCTGGCACGCGCTCAATCAGGGCTGTTTCCCCTGAGCTAGTGTGAGTTGGATCATTTGGCACGATAACCAAAAGCCATCTACGAACCACAAACACATCTGCTGCACTAAGTTCTACAGATGAAATAGTACTCAACGAAGGCAATTCTACATTCTTGCTAATTTAATGTTTTTGAATAGACTTTTTCAAAACTCATTTTTCAGTCATAAGAAACATCAGGATGTTAAACAAGAAATTAATAAAATGTAAACCATGTAATAACAGCCTAAAACCATGCATCTACAAAAAAATATGCACTGCCATAAAATGCAACCACAGCTTGAAAATCCCATTTAAAACATTTAATTAATATAAGTTTAATTGATCATTATTTTTAAACTATGGTTTCCAATTTCAGTACATTACAGGAATGTGACAGAGGCCTTTTTATCATTAACTGTTAGTATATTACAGAAAATTGAAACAAAGTGAATGAAAGCGTACTTGTTGATTTTCTTTTCTTTTTTTCTATCAGAATTAAATGTGTGAAATAATCAAATTACTTTTGAAATTATATCAAAATGAATACGCAGTATCTAAATTATATAGAGAAAAAATCTATCCAAACCAATCTAGCCCTGTGTAAAAAAGGATATTCTACTATACTTTGATATTTTTTGCCGTGAATCACTTTTTATCTAAGATTGTTGGTTTAATTGCTGGTTAAAACAGATTTGAGCAACATACCTCATCAAATCTGAGTTTAAAAAAGTATTGCAAAGAAGAAAATAAACCAAACCAACAACACATGTGTGGCCTGTTTTAATTGTAAACATTGTTACTTCAAGTTAAACTTAAAGAACGTGTTTACCCCTTTGTGGTTTGTAATTTCATTCAAAAAGTGAAACGTGTATATTAGAATAATTCATTACATAGAGACTGATATATTTAAAATGTTTATTCCTTTGAATTTATAACTGAAATCTAATGAAAGTCCCCAAGTCAGTATCTCAGAAAATTAGAATATTGTGAAAATGTTCAATATTGAAGACACCTGGTGCAACACTATAATCAGCTAATAATCTCAAACCCCCTGCAAAAACATTTAAATGGTCTTTCAGTTTATCTTTTTAGGCTACATAATTATGGGGAAGACTGCTGACTTGTGCACTTGTTCAAAAGACGACCATTGACACCTTGCACAAGGAAGTGAATTTCACTAGTTGTCAGTAAAAATCATTGAAGTTAAAAGAAATAAACATTTGAAATATATCAGTCTGTGCGTAAGGAATGAAGCTAATATGCAGTTTTGAATAGAATTGCTGAAACAAACCTGTTCACGATATTCTAATTGAATGACCACTATATATATATATATATATATATATATATATATATATATATATATATATATATATATATATATGTATATATATAATTCCCCTCTCGCCCACCGTGGGCAGTGTTTCCCATTCTAATCTCGGGTCCTCTACCAGAGGCCTGGGAGCTTGTGGGTCCCCTTCAGACTCCTTTAACTGAATCATTTGCACACAATGCACCTTTAAGTTCATTTTTCCGTCATTAATCACATTCCTTTATATTTTTATTCCTTGTACCAGCTTGTGAGAAAAATGTGGAGAAAGTCTGCACTAACTCATCAGAGGAACACCTGCAGCCCTTTAAGAAGAAGATGGATGCATTTGTATCAGCCGGTGAGTAATAAGAAATCTTTTTTTCTTTGTTGTGAAAACAAAAAGTTAGCTTATATAATGCGTTTATTCGCTAAAGTGTTAATCTACATTTATATTCTGTAAGTACATTTATTTCATTAAGGTTTTGTGTGATTCACACACTAGAAGTAACACTTAACTGTCAGTTGAAAGGAAGACAATATACTGTTTACAAAAATTTGAGAAATGTGGATTTGTATTCAGCCCCCTTTGCTCTGGTACTCCAAAATCAAATGCAGTGTAACCAGCTGTTTAAGGAGTTATGATGAAGAAAGAAAATGATGGTGTGTGCACTCAGCCCTCTTTACTCTGATTCCCAAAAGCAAAATCTAACAGCATTATATACTGTAGGAAATTGTGTAGTTAATGTCATGAGGCATTGACTCAATGCATATGCACGACACATTTCAGATGTTCATAAAAAAAAATCTTAGAATGTGCATCCCTCTTCACCAAATTTGGTTCTTACTGTGGGTTTATCATCTGAAATGTGTAAAAAGTTATGAATACTTTTGCAAGACAGTCAGTACAAACGGTTGTAGAATAATCTACCGGTTATTAACAATTTCTCGTCAGAGCATGTGGGGCAAAAAATATTCCTGAATCCAAGTTTCACACAGAAATACCAACTCAGTTTTAAGTGTCTTCAAAGATTAAAGGATTACATGGACCTGTAATTCATGGCAAATGGATGGGCGACTGTGGCTCAGTGGTAGAGTAGTTGGCTTGCAATCAGAGGGTCGTAGGTTCGATTCCAGCTTCCTCCAGTCACATGTCGATGTGCCCCTGGGCAAGGCACTTAACCCCCAAATTCTACATCGTCCTACCGAGCCATGTTAGGTGTCGGTGTATGAATGCGAGTGTGATTGGGTGAATGCGGCTTTAATGTAAAGCGCTTTGAGTGGTCAGTAAGACTAGAAAAGCGCTATATAAGTTCAGTCCATTTACCATTTAATTCATGGCTGAATAAATGGTCATGAATCCAGGAGTGTAGAGCTAGAAAAGCCATGTTTGCCAATATGATGCATGGCACTTTTTAAAGACATAAAGTTGGAAAATTTAATTTAGCTATGCCTATTAGCTGGATGGTGGTAAATCTCTCAGTGCTCTTGCTTAGAGTGAGGGGAGGTCTTGGTGTGCTGTAAGACAGCATGAAGAGAGAAGTCTGCACGATCATAATTCCCCCTAACATGGTTTGGATATACTCTCACCTTCTATAAAGCTAGCAGGATTTTATCTGGCTGTATCCTTGTAAAGCCTGGTCAGCTTCTGTGGAGCAGTCCTGGAGACCAACGTGACACTTTTTCACAGAAGTTTCCTTAGGTCCAACTCTTCCTTTTCTTAGGGAGAAAACCTTTGAAGTAGCTATTTACTGATTAGAATTGTATGGCTGATTTCTGATCTCCAGTTTCTATAAAACTGCTGATTATATCAAAAAACTTTTATTCCATTTAGGAGCAATCCTGGGAGAATGAAGATCCTTATCTTAAGTCAGATTTCTTAAAAGGTTGCCAATATTTTTATGTCCAGCATGTTCTCTAATAGATTTTGGGAGCTTAAAAACTATAAAACAGATCTATCTTTTATCTTGCTCACTCTCAGGCTGAATGAAACATGTTAACATGTAGGACATTTTTAGGTGTGTTTCCACTATCGGAACATCAGGGTAATTTAACCAGAACTTTTTCTGACGGGGTAATCTTTTGGCCTGCTCCTCTCAGCTGACGTGTTTCCATACACATTGAGCCCTCTTACGACACCAAACCACAACGTTTCAGCAGCAAGTAGCGTCACTGATCACCGTATAAGGCGCACAGGCACACTTTTTATGCCTATCACTTTGTGGCAATTTGCAAACACAAGTTAATATTGCCATTGCCAATATTGTCATTCTGATTGTTCGACAGGAATAGCAATTTGTCACGTTAGTATTAAACTGCTCAGTGATCTAAGATATTTTCCCCACACCGACCAATCAAATTGAAGTGAGGCAAAAACTCAATACTCAGCTTCCTTTTAAATGAACCTAAAGAAATTATTCTTGAATTTAATAAACTGAAATTCCCAGATGTGTTTCTTTGTAACAGGAAAACTGTGGATTTCCTCAATGTAGATTTTCATAATTTATTGTAAATCTTTAATTCTAAAAAAAAAATTTTAATAGTTTACCAACTAGTAACGTCTACAACCTATAATATACTTTCGAACACAAAGTTAAAAGTTTGTCTAGCTAACACCACTTTCTTTGTTGTTTTTAATCAGTTTTAAAGTATTTGAAAGCTTTTAAAGCAGTATTGGTTGTAGTTGGTTGTTGTTTTTTATCCTAAAAAATCCTAAAAAGGATCTTTGAATGGAAAACTTGTTACAATGATTTTTAATAAGCAAGTCTCCTTGAGCTCGTTCCCTGAGGTGGAAGGTATAAATGATCAGTTTGTGATAATTTCATGACTTCAAAAGGCAGAAAAAATCACGTCCACAGCATTCACATTAAAGAGCAGCTGAAGCTGTTAAACCCTGACTCATCATTAAAAGTATGTTTCTCATCCAGGCTAATGCTCAGAAATGTACGCTTACATACATGTGTCTTATACAGGATGGGACATATCACAACAAACATAAAAGTTAGCATAAACCCTCAGTAAAAATCGGACTAATAGAGATGTTTTGGTTAAGATGAAGTGTTGATGGGCAGAATAATGTACTCCATGTGCATATAATGAACAAATAAATATTAAAGGTCACACTGGACATTGTGTCAGCAAGTCCTGCTGTCTTTCCCATATACCCTATATTGTTTGTGGCACCTGTCTGGTGTGAACAGTACTTAGAATTTGTTTTATTACCTAACCCTATTTTAAAAATCTTCCCAACTTTACCCTTGAACCGTCTGAGGTGTTTTATGATGATCCATTTTAACTTGGTGTACTAGAGTTAAACATAAATTCCCACCTCATTTTTCAGATGATTTCTAAGTAAAAACAAATGGAAAGTCATTAATCGTTTTCTTTCCATTTCATAAGAGTGAACTCTCTTCTATTTTTCAATGTGTTGTCAGTAAAACTACAGTAAAGTTCATTGGACTTTGTGTTTGTAATATATGAAGATTTGTAAAAGTTTAGGCAGCATTACCATGCTGCATGTTACTGTAACTTTGAATTTGCTCGTCATATATATTAAGGATGTTATTCTCTGCTAGCATTTAAAATTAATCATCTCTAATAGATGAGGAATAAAATGAGGATTTGCAGATTTCTTCAGAGTGCTACTTATCTTATTATCTGGCTGCTGGTTAAAGCAGCGGTTAAGAAAAGTGTGTCAGGGTTTTAAAGCCCTAATTTATTGTCCTTCTCAGCATGCACGTCTCATAACTTTCTAGTTAGCGACTAGTGGTTTCATGTTAACACATGGAGTGGAGGAAGAGAAACTTCACACATCCCCTCTCTAGGCTGCTTTCTTTTCCTCAGTTTCTCGGCTCCTGTGCCACCTCTGCAGTCACACCAGAGGGGTACCTCAGGCGCCAGCCTGACCCCCACTGTGACTAACACGATTGGTCACGGCCCCTCTCTTCTTCCCCCTCCTCCTTTTATTCCAGACATGGCCACCCCCCTCCCATCATTAGGTTTTACCCAACATACATGTAAAAAAGGTCTAAAAATAAAGGGGTTGTTGATCGCAGGCTTTAGCTCACCTACTCCCATAAGACCCCCAAACCTGCCTTTGAACAATTTTTTGGAGACTTCCCCCTCTTAAATCTTCAAGTAGAAAAGGTCCCCCATCATTGTAAAAAGGATGAATCTGGAAAAATGCAATAAATCTGAGATCACAGGCACTTTTTGGCCCTAGATAAATTCTTGCACCTCAGCCTGGCCCGCCGCACACATCTGCCTTGCATTTAGACACTTTTACATGGCAGGAGTCCACAAGAGCCGTTGGTTCCCAAGCTTCTCTGCTTCAGCTACAACATGCAGTTATATGCCAACACATGTACACAAATGCACACAAAAAAACACTCAACAAACAGACCGCAGGTCCCCACCACCAAAGTCCAGGCATCAAACACCTACACATCTGAATGTCAACATGTAGAGGCATGTCAAACTTTACAATGTGCTTAATAATCTGTTGGGTAACATGTTTACTAAGTAAACTGATAATGCCATAGATGGCAGGTAAACACAGCGCCCTCTATAGGAGTAGTTGGCTGAGTCTCATTTTCTGTTTCATGCTCAGTCTAATGTTTTTTTTATATGTTGCAGCTCAAATGGAGCATTCTGATGAAGAAGACCGGCTCAATGGAGCTCAGAAAAGGTAGGAACGCAGCACAAATTAATAATATTACAGTTATAAATCAAACTTTTACAAGTCAAGTCTGTTTTATAATCTGCAAAACAATCCAGAGGGAAAACTTTTTATTTTTCCATAAAAGAAAAAATAACATTTATTTGTATTATTTGGGATTAGAATTTATTTGGAACCAACCCTAAAACACTAATTCAAAGTTATAGGAAGAAAGGATGTGATGTATTTGCTGTTGTCAACTTTATTGGTAAATTTATCCAAAAGAAACACAACCAAACATAAGCACATCATCAATTCTGTCCTACCACTTTACATTAAAGAGATTGCTGTATAATGAAAAAAAATGGAACAAAAATTGTAAATATTAGTATTAAAATTTATTAATGCTGTCCGAAATATTTCAATGCTGCTGATCTTGTCTGTTGCAAGGCAAGAAAAAAGTGTAGCTACCTGGTTTCTGCCAGCTGTTACTGGCAACAGGTGGGGGAGGGGCCTCAATGTGTTATTCGTTTCTCCAAATACTTCTGTTACTCATACATCTCATTAAAAGGTTTCTGAGAGATTAGTAAACTGTTCATAGATGTAAGATCTTTCATCAGTTTGGAGAAAAGTTTTTTTAATTGGATTACCAATGATGTACAGTAATTATTTGTGATAGATTCTAAATAAATTTTTTAACCTCAGCGTTATATAGAATTCTTCTTATACTTCTGTTCATGTCCACGCTCTCATAGCCAAATCTCCAATACCCAAAGATGCAACTTTACAAGAATAATAATAATAAAAAATTATGTAATATCACATTTGATCAAAGTAACCTGTCACAGAGAGTGATGAAGGGTTAACAGTAGAGCTGATATTATATTATATTATATAATATTATATCTGTGATGGACTGGCGACCTGTCCAGGGTGTACCCCGCCTCTCGCCCATGGACAGCTGGAGATAGGTACCAGCCCCCCCCGCGACCCCTGGAGGACTAAGCGGTTCAGAAAATGGATGGATGGATTATATTATATTATATTAAATTATATTATATATTTATTACGTTTTTGATGGTGCCTATTTATAATAAAGATTGCTTAGTGGAGTAGAAAGAACGGTTTTGATAGTAAGAGAGTTTATGAGTATGAGATTTCTGAACATATTTAATATAGTTTAATGTAGCTTAATCATATTACAACCAGCTATAGAGAGTGCATTGGAAACATGGCATAGGTCCAATTTGTTGTTAACATAGCTGCTATTTGATAACACAAATGTTTAATATTTGTTTTACTGATATTGTCAAGAGATAATAACGTTCTAGAAAGTTAAAGGAACTTCTTTGTATTTGTTTGCATGTCATCACAGCGTGTCATTGTGTACTTAATATTATATTGATTTGCTTTACTGAATATATGACTGTCTTACCTGTTCAGCAGAAATGTGTCCAAAGCTGTGTCGGTTTGAAGCCTTTTAAGATTCGATGGTAGACTATCTCCATTGTTGAAAAGCATCTCTGATATAAATCAAGGCGGTACACATTTCGACTTAACACCCTACTCGGGTCTCTAAGGCATTTGTCAAGTTTTTCCCATTGTTTTTTTGTTTTGTTTTCTGAAGTTGATTTAACCCTGGGTAGCTGGGGAATGGCTAACTATTTAGCAGAAATGTGTTGTAACTTCTCTATGACCGCTCTCTGCCATTATGATGACTGTTAACAGGAAGACACAAAGCGGCGTGTCTGCGCTGCGTCATCTCCACAGATTTGTGCGATGCGCATGCACGTTGATTGACAGCCAACACGGCAGAAACCTGAATTCTATTAGATAACAAAAATTTGCTGGTCAGTGGGAATTGCATAGGGGTCTATGGGAAGAAGGACGGGAAAAATAACAAATGTTGTGGACCACTAGCCTTTTATGATAGTACTGAACCCCACATAATTTTAAGGATATATAAAACTTTAATAAACAAATAAATTATCTGGAATGCAGCTTTAATTTACTGTTTATTTTGTGTGCATCTTGGTTAACATCTAGGTTTGTAAAAATTTTATGCAAATATCAATAAGCACACCTCATGTCTAAGGAAAGCACCAATGAGCTTCCACAAAAGGTTGGATGCCCCAAGCCTCCTTCCCCCGCAGTTCCTGACATTTTTATCTGCTATGTTTTACCCAGAAGTCTCCCAAAAGTCTTCCCACGAAGCATCTAGATTTATGGGTTTTAAGAGATGCTGGCAGCCACCGAGCTTGCTGTCTGATCAAGATCCTCTCTTGAAGAATTCATATTGGAAAAAGATGGTGGAGCAGACATACAAAGCAAAAAGATTATTTTTGGCCTTGCTTGGATAGAGAGCAGGTTTGTTTGCTTTATATTGTAACCCTCCACCTTTCAGAATAGATCATGACAGTACGTAAAGAAGAGGGTGAAAGACACTGGACATGAGAAAGTACAACCTATAAACAGTAAAAGAGAAAATGTGATTGCTTTAGACAACCTCATAATTCAACGTACATCTTTGAACATGCCAAGATGATCTGTAACTGATGGTGACACTTACACTTACATCGGCTGCTTTATACCTCCCTCACTCTGGAGTGATATTTCTGTCCACTGAACAAGACTAAAATGTGCATGTGCATGAGTGACACTTGTAAGAAAAATTGATCAAAAGGGCCACACGGCTGACACAGCCTTTGCTTTTAATTAGCTTTTCTTTCAATTTCATCTAAAAGCAGGGTGGAGGGCTGGCTAACTGGTAGAACAAGAGGGAGGCAGGGTTCTGTCTTTCTCAGGTTCCCACAGAGCCACCTCGTAAAAGTGACACCCTTTCTGATGAATATGAGCGTCAGTGGGCACTCCGGCCCTGGGTGGGCTGTCACATCTGCGCTGAATGAGCGATTCTCGAACAAACCATGGCCATGACCAAATTACGGCTAAATTAAATGAAGAACGGGTCTTTTAGAGCAAACAGATGCATTAGGTTCAACCTAAAGTCCTGAGCTGGATGCAGAGGTGGGAGACCATAATTAGCATACAAGTAAAACTTGTCAGACCACAGTATGCTTAAGAACATGAAGGTTTTTGTAAATTTGTGAAATGGCGAATCGAAAAGTTTTAAAATATTGTTGTGCTTATTGACGCTATAAATTGTTTTCACTTTCTGAATGGAATTACTGAAATAATTATCTTATAATTATACAGTAATATATTCTAAATTATTGAAATAAAACTTTAATCCATACGTTAAGCAAATATCTTCCCCATGTGGGATTAAATGCTGGTATCTTGTTCAACAAGAAAATAACTTGGCTACCTTTATAAATAATTAGCTGTTTTAAATGATAAAGTATCAAAAGATTTAGACTATTTTTAATCTAAAAAATGCAAAGAAATTCGGAATATTACATTATCCTTGTTCTTTTTTCTTAGTTAAAATTGAGTTTAAGTATTATACATAGTGATAGTTTTTATTTCCTACTTCATGGCTTTTAAATATTTTCTAAAAGCACTGGACGATACAAATCTTCTTTTAGAATGGATTATCTATATTTAGAACACAACTTCTTCATCATACAGCTACATAAAATCATATTTTGATTTGTTAGCTTTGTCCATCACTTTGATTGTTTCACAAGATTATATATTGTGCCTTGCAAAGATAGTCAGAACTCTCTATTTAATAATTGGGAGACTACTCAAGACAGGTTGGTACCATGGATTTAATGAAATAGTATTAGGGTAAAGGTTCATTAATAAAAATGCAAGCCACACTTTTAAGAAATATATTTGATCAAAAGTTTGAAATGATCTACCTTATTTTTTACAGTTATGCACTACTTTGTGCCGGTGTGTCACATAAAATCCCAATAAAATGTAGTGATGTGTAATAGTTCCCAGGGTTATGAAAACTTTTGCAAAGCACTACGTTAACTTATTCAAACGAGTACTAGCTGATCATATTTGATAACCAAGAAAGAAATGAAGATGTTTCTTTTCTGAAATACCAAAATAATTTAAACTAAACTGCCTTAAGCTTTTTACTCTTAATGAGAATGAAATCTGTACCAAGTACCGTAAATTTCCTGTTTGATCATTAGTTGGCGTTTACCTCAACATGCAGACCTAATTTGTCTCCTCCGTGTTTGGGCCTCCACTGATGTTTTCTGTCCCCCCCCTTAGTTCTGTCTCATTAAGTTTCCTTCTCCACCATCACGCTCAATTTCATCTGGCCCCGGTGGCACCTCTGCAGTCACTGTACAGCTATGGCTCTGGTTGATGGAAGCTGGTGTGTTATATTCCACTATGGGGTAACAGGATGAAATTGGCCTGTGATCCACACTTCTGCTGAGTCAGCCACCAACAAGCTATTTAGCATTGTAATCTGTTTTTTTTTGTTTTGTTTTTTTTTTACTGAAGAAACAAAGGGAATGCAAGGAGTTACTTTGTTTAAATATTCCTCTGATTCTCACGACTGCTCAGTGTTTTGTGGTGGTACTTTTTTTTTTATAGCTGTCAGGGAGGAATGCTTTCAATGGGCACTGCAGTAAACCCTCTCACGGTAATGAGTTTATTGAATAGATTATAGAAGTCTAGGTGTTGTTTTTTTTTTGCTTGTTTGTTTGTGTGATCACTTGCAAGTGACAGATGTCTGTATTACATTACTGGTGATATTTTTTTAAATCTGTTTTATGGTTTGTCTTGATGAGTGCACGGGGGGTAAATCTCATAGCTTGATTTGTGCAAGCTTTGACATGATGACCCAGGGTCAGGAGAAGAGCTGATGGAGAAGAGTTCCTGTTCGTCATGGCAGGGCAGGCCAGCTGCAACAAAGTTACCTGTGACATTCATCTGTTTGGTCAATCCGAAACTCTCAGAACTGCCCTTCTTCTATCTTTGTGTGCAGGATGATATATGGTTCTGCCCTAAAGAAATGAAGCAGGCTTCTGCAGAAATTTCCGTATTAGATTAGCTTTTCAAATAGCCACCTTGCATCTGGAGGTTAAGGCCAAACCTGAGTGTCACAGCGACAGAATCTATCTTTTAAATGATGGTCGTCTTTTATCATACCCCATGACAACGACAGCTTGAAAGCGTCTTTCATGTTTTGGTCTGTTGAGACCAAAACATGAAAGAATACAGGTTTTCATGCTTTGTGCGCTTCTGAGAGCCCTGAACTTCCCATACAGTTACAGTTACCCCTGAAATCTGCAAAGGGCAATACTACCATGCTTTCTTTTTCTTCCTGTGTTTGCTGTTTCTTCGCTCCATTTTCTTAGAAATGCATATTAGTTTCTTGTTGTATTTTAAATTGGAGATGCACTATTTCAAAGCTCTAATCTGAAAAAATCTGGTTTTAGCTCATTAAGATTGTTCATTATGAACTTTAACAAAAAAACTTTGTTTCACCTCTTTTTTGATTAATTGAAAATTGAACAGTTCTAACAATAAAATATTTAGCATAAATTAATTATTCTCTCAAAATAGCTAGAGCCACAGCTAAAGATAATGAATAGATGTACCTGGGGAAAAAAACAACTATTACTACTAGCTATTGGTGTTATCTGCTCAGCTTTATTGAGGTGTAAATGTGGGTATAATGATCTGATCTGAAAAGCTGCTAGATTCACCTACAATATGTCTTCAAGCACCTTGAATTACACTGTTGTTGAAAGTATGCTATACAAATAAAATTGTCTTGCCTTGCCTACAATTCAATTCAGTGTATTTATATAGTGCCGATTCACAACAGATGTTCTCAAGGCACTTTACAAGAAATGTATTTTTAATTCAGTTGTATATACATTGCAATCAGTGTTAAAGTTTTTTATTTAAGGAATCCCAGTAAATTGTTAGTATTAAAATATGACCTCCAGAGACACAATACTGTACATTTTGATTGGTGGCTTTTGGTTTAGATTTGATCCAAGAATGAAGTTACTATCAGGTTCTATACCAATGTTATATGGGCTCAAGGTTATCTCTCGTACCTTCTCTACTCAATACAAGACAAATTTAAGCTCACAAATTTTTTTTTACACACATCAAAATGTAAATCATTGGATGGTTACAACAGAATACACTGAACGTGGTATTCAAACCTCTGTCACGTTTCCTCCTGCAGTTTCCAAGATGTGGTGAATTATTTCGGTATAAAGCCAAAGCCCGGTGACAAAGAAGTCACTCCAAATTACGTCTTTATGCTCTGGTTCGAGTTCTGCAATGACTTCAAGAACTCCTGGATACGACAGAGCAAAACCATCTCCAAGGAGAGGTGAGTCGTATTTTTGTTATACAGATGTACCCACTTATTTTGGAGATACAGTATTAGTGGATAGAGGACCAAGGTTTTACTCAGAAACTGAAATAAAAAAATTACATTCTTCTTTTCTCCAGAATATTGAAATAAAATTATTGCAGTGTTGCTTTAGCAAAAGGTTAAATAGAACATAATGGTGAAATGCACTGATGGAGTGTGTGGAAAGCAAAGCTTAAGAGTGTCATGCATAATTTCTTGTACCTGCCATCGTAGATCTTCAGGTGCCGTCAAATTAGCACAAAGCAAATTGTAATTAAAGCAAAGAGGGCGGCCATCAAAGAGCAGGCAGATGGGTGTAGCTGAAGCCTTAGTCCTGTTTCTTCAGGACTGGGGCCTGAATTTATGATCTTTCCTCTGACCTAAGGCGTCATTTTGGGGGTTGGAGGTGAGGAGGGGGCATTCCACAGGAGAGACAGCAGACCCTCCTGGCTGCCGCCTGGCTTTACTGGCCTGTAGCCGTTAAAAACTCTGCACATTGAGGGAGAGCTGATGAACACAGTAATGATGCTGGCCGTCCAGCCTGAAGGCTCGCAGACCCTTGTAAGCAGAGAAAACTTGCAGCTTTTAAAGGGAAGCAGAGAATAAACACTGTCCAAACTAACATTCAGGTTGCATTTATAGGTATCAAGTAGAGTCCTCTTCTTTACCTGTGATATCAAGGAGATATTAATTGCCCCCCACCAGGCATTCATGTACTTCGTCTTAATTGCAATTGTGTATCACATTACTCACAGCTGATTTTGCTTATGTACAATTACCTTTATTTTAAACACTGTTTGCACAGTCATAAAAACCATGGCTTTTTTAAAGCTTCCTCATTATCTCATCAAACCCCTGTCATCCTCAAAAGCCCCTGAGTTAAAGAGGCCTTTACTGACCACAAACTTAGCGACTTAGAGTATATGCAGAAGAGTATATATAGAACAGTGTTATATATATTTAAAATTAAAATTAGCGATGCACCAATACTGGTATCGTTGTTGTTGTGATGACCTCCAGAGCACTGGACATGAAGGTTGTTTGTAAGTCTAATTGTCCAGTGAAAGATATGGAAGTTCAGTAACGAGACTGGCAGGCTGAGCGTTCTGGAAAAGAGTGTTGTGAGCGTTCTTTATTTAAGTGCTGATAATTATGCATTTTGTGCACCTACAGTTCTAATAAATTAATATCGGTATCGGGCAGTTAACTGACACCATGAACCAATACTTAAAATGTGGAAACACTGCACTAATTTCACAGAAATTAGGTATTTTCATTTCGTTTTCATTTTTATTAATATTTTATTTATTTGTTGTAACAAGCAGAGAAAAAAATAAAACCTGTCTTCCAATTCGTGGCAATTTTTTGTGTGGTCAAAGTATCTGCATTGGTATTGGGTATCGGAAAGTACTCAGATCCAAGTATCAGTATTGTATCTGTTTGAAAAAATTGGTATGGTTGCATCCCTAATTGAAATGTATGCCTAATGGGAATTTATGTTATGCAAAAGGAAAAGTTGTGCATAGTTGTGTTGTGAAACAAAATGAACCATGTTTTATTTTTTATTTATTTATAGGAGTTTGAAAGGTGTGACATGCATTTGTATTCTCCTTAAGCTAGGCGATATAGACAGCTCAGCTCATGAAACAGTTGTAACAAACATTAGTCACGCAGTCCATAAATGTGATTGTTATGGACAAGTTGAAAGAAAAACAATCATAATTTGTAGTTGCAGGTTGCCACACGTCATGTAGTGGACACAGCAAACTTGGGAGAACATAGTTTGGTCAGATAAATTGTCCTGCATGCACAAAACTGTGGAGAAAAAACTGAAGTAGCATATCAACTTTGAACAAGTATGTAGCAGAATCGGTCTGTGTGGATTCTTTTTGTTAGCAGGGACTGGGAAAATTGTCAGAGGTTATAACAAGATACATGGCACTAAATAGGGGGTAATGCTTGAAAAGGTTGTAAAAAGTGTCTATCTAGATTTCTTTCTAGAGACTATCCTACAGCAACAGAGTATTTTCAGTCGGAGGCTTCTTCAGTTTCGCTGCAACAGCGAAAAATGAAAAAAAAAAATTATTATTGAGCTACAACAACACTTTATTTACCTCAAGGATCAATGAAATACTTTGAATTGAATTGAATTAACTGAGGTGAAATAGTGCCTTCTAGCAAGTTAATAACCCTAAACACAGCCAAAGTTGCAGGACAACTTTTTAAATCAAAAGAGATTCATTATGAAATGGCCTGGTCAAAGTCAGGGTATAAAGCCAAGCTAAAATTTTTAAGAGAGAAAAATAATTTCAAAAATAATGTTCAGAAGATATTAATCCAGTATAACAGAGTTTGAGCTATTCTGGAAAAAAGGACTGCATTTACATATATTTCCTTTCTGTTCGCAATATATACTGTAATAAAATCCAACTAAATAAACTTTTGTTTGTGTAACTTGTCAAATTTTGAAAAAGTTAAAGGGAAAAAGATACTTCTTCAAACTGGAAATTTTTTCCAAAGAACACCTTAATGAGAGATTTCTATTTCATATATTCAACTTTTGAATGGACCAATAATATATACAGTAATCATTGCAAATAATTCTGTGTTTGTTTTACTAAAGGCTTAAGGAAGCTCAAGAAAACATTAAGAAAATCACAGCGGAAAAAAGAGTGGAAACCAAAAAGATTAATGCCAACAGTCTGGTAAGAAGTAATATTTATTCACCCTCAGTAATGGAGTTTTCCTGAAGCTGTCTCACTCTTGCTTCAACACTGAAATCAATATGCTTAATCCTTATGTTGCTGTTGCCAACAGAAAGAGAGGTTACGGCAGAAGGAAGCCAACGTGTCGTCCAGCTAAGGGAAATGATGATTTGCAAGGCAGAAGAAGAAAGGTTACGGCAAAGAAGCGTGCCCGCCCCTGTCCATTTTACGTTTACCACCTGCCTCACAATAACACAATAAAACCTGAGCAGATTTACTGTTGTATCTTTGCTCCATTAGCAGAACCCTCTGCCCCATCCTCCACCCTCCTCCCTACCTCCATGTTGAGCTTCTATTTTTTTTTCTCTTTTGGCTCAACTCTTGCAGTGGGTATTCACAGCCAGCACCGCTGAAGTGATGGGACTCTTGAAGGCCAGAGCTTGACCTCATTCATCTAGCATGCCATGACCTCTGATTGCCCAGCTTGGGGTAGGTCTCCGGGGTTCACTGGGATTCTGAGCAAGCTCCACAAGCTTCCTCCTGGATCTATAGAAGCTGTGGATTGTCACTTTGCTAAATTTTATCTGACAGCTTACAGGAGAAACTGAAAATGCTCTGACAAATTCACAGTTTTTAAGCCCTTGGTGTTGTTGTAGGAACACATGCCGCTTCCTGTCTCTGTCTTCTTAGAGGAAAATCCCTGTTGACAAAACAGATCTTTCATTCTCAGAGCAGGGAGTTAGCAAGGCCTATTGCAGTAGGTAGCGCCTTTGATTCACCCGCCTCATTAAAATCTCTTAACCAATGCGTCATGTTGTGGGATCTGCCGGGACCGTGCATGATTTGAGCTATATGATGAATGATTTACACTTTTGAGTGCAGACGTGGACTCCTTCAGCATAGATTGCTGTGTAGAAGCTGTGCACGAGTGTACGGACAGTTCGCTTTGCTGTGTGTTGCCCCTCACCTGACTCGGTGCCGCTCACATCTCGCCATCGCCAAGTGGAGCTCTATCGGGTTTGGCCTCGTAACACACACAAACTTGTAAAAACACCACAAGAACTCAACATCTCTTGGATGTATTCTCAATTCTTATATTTAAAAAAAAGAGAGAAGTCTAAATCTCACTGTGCTCTGCACAGTTTTAAGCACTTTCCTGCTTGCAGTAGCTGTACATTGTAGCACCACACTCTCTGTTATGATGCCTGTGTGCATTTTGTTCAGCCTGCTTGCACTTCTTTCTTTTGCACCTACAGCTGACACTCGGAGAATTAGAATATCACGCAAAAGTTATTTTATTACAGTAATTCAACTTAAAGGTGAAACTTACAGATTATAGACTGATTACATGCATAGCAAGATATTTCAAGCATTTATTTGTTCTACCTTAAGAAATCCCAAATTCTAAATCATGTGAAATTACAATATTACATAAAAATTAATAAAACATGGATTTTAAATAGAGAAATGTCAGATGTCTGAAAAGTTTAATTATACATATGTACTCAGTACTGAGTTAGGGCCCCTTTTGCATCAATTACTTAATGCGGCGTGGCAAAGATGCTGTCAGCCTGTGAAAGTACTGATGGAAAACCAGGATGCTTCAATAGCGGCCTTAAACAAAGCTCTTTTGCATTGTTCCACCTCATGTCTCTCATCTTTCTCTTGGCAATGACCTATAGATTCTCTATATGGTTCAGGTCAGGCCAGTTTGCTGACCAATCAAGCACCGTTATCCCATGGTCATTGAAGTAGGTTTTGGTACTTTTGGGAGTGTGGGCAGATGCCAAGTCCTGCTGGGGGAAAAAGTCAGCATCTCCATAAAGCTCGTCTGCAGAACGAAGCATGATATGCTCCAAAATGTCCTGGTTGATAACTGCGTTTACTCCAGACTTAATAAAAGCCAGTGTACCAACACTAGCAGATGACATGGCTCCCTAAATCAACACAGACTTTGGAAAGTTCACATTGCAAGTATCTTGGATTGGGTACCTCTCCATTCTTACTCCAGAGTTTGGGACCTTGGTTTCCAAATTAAATGCAAAATTTGATGTCATCAGTTGAAAGGACGTTGGATCATTGAGCAACAGACCAACAACAGCTTAACAACATGACGTTTAAAGCCCATATCCAGTATTTGTCTGTGTGTGTTGGCTCTTGATACACTAACTCCAGCCTCAGTCCACACTTTTGAATGGCTTTTTCATGACAGTCCTCTCCAGGCTGCAGTCATCCCTACTGCTTGTGCACCTTTTTCTTCTACACTTTTTTCCTTCCATGAAACTTTCTATTAATGTGCTTTGATACAGCACTGTCGGAAAATTGAACTTTTTTGTAATTACCTTTTGAGGGTTTACCTCCTTATGGAGTGTGTCAGTGACGGTTTTCTGCACAACTGTCAGGACAGCAGTCTTCCTCATGATTGTGATTCCTACTGAACCAGACTGAAACCATTTCAAACCTCAGAAACCTTTTGCAGATGTTTTGGATAAATAATTTTCTTAAAATGTGACAATTTAAGCCTAAAATGTAAAAACCTTTTCAATACAATATTCAAAAACAATATTCAAATTATTTTTTTCGATTTTGAATTTTGGGTTTCCTTAAGGTCTAAGACACAATCATCAAAGTTACAACAAGTAAAGGCTTGCAATATCTGAAGTTGCATGCAGGGTCTATATCAGAGATTAGTTTCACTTTTTAGTTAGAATTACTGATATAAATTATTTTTTTGCACAATATTCATTTTTTTTAGGTTTCACCTGTATTTTTCTATGCAATAACATTATATTTAAGGATTATAGTTTTAATGTTATTATAAAGTCATGTTAGAAGTTCTATTTTAAAAGTAGTGTATCAAATATGAGCTGTATGTAAAAATGTGACGTTACTTTTTGTCAGTAAAGCAAAGTCTATTTATGTAAAGAAAATCATTATTTCATGAAAAAAAACATCAGATTTCTTGCTTTTTGAGTGTGCCTTCTCATTTTAAGTTTATTCACTAAGAATATTCGGATAATTAGAAGAAACATATTTTTACATGGATGCTACTTGTATGTTGTGCATATTGAAGCAGTTTTGTGTTCTGTGTAATGAAGACAGAACATGAGCTGTAATACCTCAGACAAACTTCTATTAATAGGATTCACTGTTTACCCTGTGTCTTTGTTTTACCAGTGTTGTTTATTTGTATGAGAAGTCTAAAGCCTTCAACATTTTTAAGTTTCTCTGGGTGGACGGGAA
Organism: Apricaphanius iberus; assembly: GCA_028564705.1. Taxonomy (NCBI): domain Eukaryota; kingdom Metazoa; phylum Chordata; class Actinopteri; order Cyprinodontiformes; family Aphaniidae; genus Apricaphanius; species Apricaphanius iberus. Next base: position 176,847 of record JAPXFQ010000694.1, on the reverse strand, counting down.
AAGAAATATGATCTGACACAGGACTTTTAGCTTGTATATGGACATACCATCAGCAGTTCCTTATGAAGGTGCATTATTATTTTATGGAATTGTTTTGCATTTCAAAACTCTGAAATGCCAAGGGTAGCCTTTAGGGTGTGCATTCTGAAAGATGCTAAAAACCACTTAATTGCAGTTTTTCTTTTTCTGCTAACAGTTGTTCCATTATAAAGGCCTGTACCATGCAAATCTCTTACTTTGTATTGTCCAAAGGGTTAGATAATTTTTTTAACTGCTGAGCAGTAAAATAAATTGTGATTCAGAATAAAGTCTGGCAGTATAATGACATTTTTGACATTTAAAATGGCTCCTTAGAATCCAAATAAAAAATGTTAAATTGAACAAGAGGAATTTGTCTTTTTTTAATTATTATAGTTTTGAAAAGTAAACTTATTTGCTCACAGACTTAATATAGTCTAATAAAACTATGTTCTTTGGTTTTTAGGTTTTAGAGCCATTCGAGTAGAGCCAGACAGTATATTACAAACACATCCCCATTGTAGTATCAGCATATATGCAACATTAATTTTGCAAAGGACTGTTTGGAATGCAGTCTTTGTTACTTATATTACTACTGTCACAAATTCCTAGTTCACACATCAATAAGATATTTAGTCTCTAAATGCAGTAGATGCCTAAGAAACGGAAAGTAACTCACAGTCGCTGAAATATTGTAATGGTGGATAAGAAAGACAGCAGTAAGGAAAATGTGGACTGATATTTTAAAACGTCTTTTAGAATTTCAATATAACATCAGTTACTTCAACCAAACAAATATTGATTAAATTCAAAATGTCAGCAGTATGATCTTGCGAAAGGAATTATTCTTGGATTTAAAAATAAAATCTTGAGGTTTGTGAGATTAGCAGATTTAAACCACTAATGACTTTTTAAAAGTTTTGTTAAAACAAACTTCTGTCTGAATTGCATAAAGCAATTAGAAATACAGTAGGTTTAATTTACATATAACAAGATGTATGAATACAATCTTCACTAGTAAAATGGAGTACTTTGGTATTAAAAACTACTAAGACTGGCACTGAAAGCAGATTTAGACCAGGAGTAACAAAGTTGCGTTTAAAAAAAGCAAATTTGCATCATCTCCACATAGGCTTTGAAAATTTAAGTTACCCACTCTTAGTTACAACAATTGCAAAAATTATGAGTTACAAATAATATGCAGGGAAGAACAGCATTCGTTTATTGTGTTTTGATAGATAATTTAATAAAAAAAAAAGAATAAGCAAACCAATTAAATCAAAACTGCAGTTTAAAATGATTTAGTCTACTAATCAAATACTGTACAATGTTATATATATATATAATGAGTCTGCTTTACTTTGAAGGTTTTTTAAATATACTCCACACATAAAAATAATAAAAATGAAATATTTTACAACTAAAGCTTCGAAATTCACAGAAATCAGTTAGATTAACCTCAGAAGATTCTTGAAATGTCGAAATAAAAAATAATCACATTTTAATTACAAATATCCATTCATCAAACTCCACACAGTGGAAACATCCAGTTCTACAAACACAATACATTAAATACAGGATTGTTTTGGAGGAAAACAGTGATTTGAAAGGTTTTTTTTAAGTAAGGAAGCCGTGCGCAAAAAAAGAAAAAGAAAAAAATTGTCCGTTTGGAGTTAGCATTTCCGTGCAGTGGGGTTTTGAGACAACGAGTAATGGGTCTCTGTTCAATGTTGCATGACAGTTTTTTGTTTGTGCAAGAGGAGAATGTTAAAAAAAAATCCGTGTACATCTCCAGATGGAGACAGGCGCTTGTTTTCTCTACCAACACCTTCTGCGGATTATTGCAGCGTGTTCAGTCCAGGTCTATGGAGATACAGCGGCACTGTTTGACGCGCTGAATGCGCTTCTTCTTGGTAGGAGGCTGCTGGTCCGGACAGTTCAAAGTAAAAGTCATGGTGGTGAACCGTTTCGGTTTGCAAAACGAACAGGACTGGAAGGCACCCTCCTCCCTGCGGATGTGCCTTGGGATGTAGAAGGAGTTGCACTGGCCGTAACAGAAGCGGTTGATGATGGTGCGGCTGATGCAGCCTTCCTCGTGGATGGTCTGCTTGAGAGGCTGCGTTTTGCACCAGTCCCGTTTCAAATACTGGCGCTCCGTCACATGTAGAGCCTCCTGGCTGGATTCCAGCACCTCGTCCGCCGGTGAGGATGAGCCCGGCCTTTGACGGGACCTGGATCCCGACTGCGGGGGCTGCGGTTGCTGTTCCGATTCGTTTGGGTTGTTTTTGTCAGGATGAGGAATTGCCCCTTGCGAGGCTCGATTTCTTTTTGAATCCACGGGAGATGACAGCAGCCCGATGATGAAAACCATACTGCACAGAGTGTGCGCGGAGACGGCCATCTCTAGATAGGATAGGGAGGGGGGGAAATAACTTTTTAATCGTTGCAAGAGTTACGCACAATGGCATGGTTCTTACGCAGCGTAAACCCGTACGGATATGATTTATTGTGATTGAAAGACCACCTAAATAAGAGAAAAGTCATTTGAAATATCATCTTAGACATAAATGCCTGTTGAATTATCTGACCCTTTGTCTAACTGATAAAAAAACACCCCGTTATCATCCCACGTACTGAGCAAACATCTACTAATCTAAATGTTGGAGATAGGCGATAGTGGCATACCTTGGCGATTCTCCAAATTCTTCAAGAGGGGTGATGCGATCCTGAGCCTTTCAGCTTTCTTGTACCTACAGCGGTCGACTGGACTCTGGTGGCACTCTGGATAACTGGGAGACAACGCGCTCCATAGACTGGGGCCAACGTGGGGGCTTAATACAAATTGCTTCAGCGCCGGACTGTCTCCCTTTTAAATGTCTGCCAGCTGAGATGTGCACAACAGTTATTGGCTAAGCGCGATGTGAAGAAAATCAAGTCAATCCGCCCCCTCAACACTTCCCTTAACCGGCTTCAAGAGAGCAGACAATCAAGGGGTACCGAGGACAGGCAGGAAGGAGGATGAAGAGGAGGAGCAGAAATAAAGTATGCTGGAAAAAGTGAAAGTCTTTCGGTAAACCATTACTATTACAGGCAAATGATTGCGTGCGCTTCTTAAGAATAGTTGCTCATCATAATCTACCGCACCTTTAAATACATTCAGCTAGAAATCTTTAAATCCCTAATAATCTTTCTAGAGTCTTTATATGGTGAATAATGAATAAACTTCAATGATTTAGGTATCATGAAAACTGTTTTACATTGCATACTCTGTCTTTATACAGTGATGAAAAGCTTTAATGTTGCTGAGTAAATTCTATTTTTGGAAAATTGTATTAAATCCAGTTTTAATGGTCACATTTTAGGGTTATGCTCTGTAAGCATTGTAAACTTTTTAACATTGTAATACGGGTAAAAAGAGAAATTTAAAATTGATCAAACGGGACCAACATTTTTATACACGTTTTCAAGTTATATATATAAAAAACTTAGAAACTTGTAGAAAAATGCAATAATTTTAAACAATTTTTGAATTTGTAGAAACTCATTGGGAAACTTAGTAACCTATTAGTCTGGTAGAGGCAGACCATTTATATTCTGTGCAAGAAAAAAAAGCCAATGATTCTGCTACAGCCATTATTTGAAAAATGTAAAAGTGCTGGTAGTAGTTATACGTTATGGTGCCAATTATAAGATAATACATGGTTCCTTTTATAATTGTCATAATTCCATATTTTCCTGACTTAAAGTTCTGAGCCCTTTGTTAAATTTTTTAGAATTTAAATAAAAATGGTCATTTTTGAAATACCTTTTTCAGCCAACCATCGAGAGTTAATGAATAAACTTTTCTCGTTCTTGTTCATATTACACAATCCAACCTGAAAATGCTCATGCCCTCTTGTAGCCTACTACTGATTAGTATGTAAAGATGATACTTGTAAATGTCAGCATTTATTTGCTTGAACTTTAAAACAAGTTTTAGTTCTGTTATCAACTTAAATATAATTCCCACCATACAGTTCAGATGATTAGATTGAGATTCTCACAACCATAAGAACTGCTTTCCCGACTTTAAATGATTGCATTTGTAAATCATTTAGGGAAGTTCAATTTAAGAAAAAACTAGAACATTCTCCTTCATCCTAAAATCCTTCATTCTTTATCAATCCAAGCTAAAGTGTTCTCCAATCATTGTGGCAACATAAACTAGAAGAATGTATTCAATTCATGTAAAAAAAAAAAAAGGCATGGAAGATGCTGTTTCAGGGCAGAGCTAATCTCTATAATTTTGTCAGACTAAAATTTAATGCGTCAGACATTAAAATATTTTTCCAAGATTTCGAGAGCAGTTATTTTCTTTCCCCCAACTGTTTGTTACTCTGTAATATCAACAATCTGAGCCAGAGAGAAAAGTTTATGTTCTAACAGAACCTCAGATCCAAATGATAATTTCTCAAGAGATAAAAACGTTTTTTTTAATCTAGATAAAACTGCTACAGAAGTCATCAAATCAGGATAAAATTCTGAGCCTAATACAATTAGATCTGATGCCTGAGGATATTACTGGAGTTGAGTCAAGTGGAGTAATTCAAGGATGCCCCCTTGTGTTTGCACGAGGAGTTGATCTAATCACTAGTAGCACAAAGATTTCACCGCCAAATAGTGAAAAGTAATAAGCCGTTTTTATTTCTCTAGAGCATTCCACAGCGCATCAAAAAAAGAAAAGAAAACAAAAATACAAAAAAATTGACCGGTGCATACATTTATCAACACTTTTTACCCCTCCATAGTCATCACAAGAGGACAAGAGGGTTTGTTTCTTTTCTTTCAGTTCTTGACGCAAAAAAAAAAAAAAAAGTTCCGATATTTCTTAAATCAAACTTTCTCCCAAGAAACAGTTCTTTTAAGATTTTTAAATAACAGCGTAACACCCCATTTATCTCCATTCATACCAACTGTCAACATTTTACATAACTTACCCTGCACTTTGTGAACTAAGCGTTTAACATGCAACCTTACAGAATATGTCATTATTTAACTTAAGGCATCTGAACATCTCCCAATAAGGTTGTAAAACAACACAAACCCGTTGCAGCTAAAATAAATTAAGACTTAAAGAAAACATGTCAGAATGTTTAATACCTAGGGTAAAGAACCCCAAAAAAAGGGACGTGTCTTATAAGTCAACAGGTTTTGTAGCAGACAGAAGTCGACTATGATTGAGAGGGTTTCTGGGAGAACCTCTGTAATGGCTCATGTTCTTCTCTCCAACCTGCTGCACAACGATCGGTTTCTGGGCTACTGATGGATCAGGCGTGGGGCCCTCCACTTTGGGCTTTGGTTGAACTTTGTTGGTCATGTCGCCCAAGGCGCAGGGCTTGAGTTTTCGAGGCAAGGTGCTAAGCCTTTTTGGAGGGACAGGGGGAGGTTTCTTTATGGGGGCCGTGCTGTTGGACCGCCCTACTTGTGGCCGGCGCTGCGGGTGAGGGGAGAGACCGCTCTCGAGACTCACAGCCTTTGTCACATGACCAGCCTGGCAAGCAGTAAGCTCTGGGAGTTTAACTGGTCTCCTGCTCTCTCCCGTCAGAGAGTTGATCCTACGTACGGTCAGTCGCACAGGGGTGCGCTGGAACTTGATGGGAGATCTCATTTGTTGGCTCTTTGAGCTTGAGGGAGAGTACAGGGTGAGCTTGTTGAAGTGTTGAATGTGATCAACCACCCGACGCTTTTGGGTCTGCAGGTCGTCCGGAGTGAGGGCCGACTGGTGTTTGACTTCAGCTCCAGTCTCCGGGGAAACCTTCCCCTCCTGGTGAGATTTGCTTGTTAAAGTTTCCGTCTTCTTTGGCGTGTTTAATTCATCCTTGAGTTCAACACCAGGCTTGTATGGCGTCGATTGAAGCCCTGAGTAGACGCCCAGTGTGAAATGAGCAGGACTCTGCATGTCCAAGGCATCGATAAGCCGGCTGCAGTTAATCTGTTGTGGTATGTGCTCAACTGAGCCCAATGTGGAATTGCTACAGCGACCAAAGCGAGGAGATAAACTATTGTTAATTACTGGACTACAATGTGCACTAGACTCAAAAACTCCACTGTCAATATGCAACGGAGTGAGAGCTTCTACATTAAATCGACCAAAAGTAATATTCCGGTCACCATCCTGAGCTGGTGGGCAGAAGTTATCGATTTCAAACGCCGAGGCTGGAGTCCCAGGAACCTCTGCTGATGATTTAATCCCACTCTCCCCGACTGAGCTGCAGAAGCCCTGTTTGGTAGCCTGGGGGTCACTCCTCAGCTCTGTGGCATCATTCTGGACTCTTACAGCTGGATCATTTTGTCTCAGCGGTCCAGCGATGGAATGAGCGCTCTCGTGGCTCTCAGAGCTGGAAGTGCAGCACAGCTTCTTGGGAAGAATGCTCGCTACCGGCGACGGCTTGGAAACAATGATAGCTGGCTCAGACATGTAGTTGCACTTCAGAGATGTGGTCAGTGGAGTATCTGTGATGGAACCTCTGTTCAAAGCCCGGGTTCCCACAGGGGTCTCCACAATCCATGACGCCTGGTGGGGACTCGCATCACAGTGGGGCGTCAGCAGGTTATCTTCTGACTTGCTGATGTATTTTGAACCTGGAAACAAACCAAAAGCAGTGAAATATTAGAACGCTATATTTAAAATTACATTTTTACCAAACGCGTTGCATGTTATCTGGTACTCACTTTTTGATTCAGTTTTTCTGGCCAGGTTTGATAGAGTAAACTCAATGTCTTTGTTGAAAAGGAACCCGGTGGTGCTCTCCTGAGTGGCAAGCCGCAAGCCAATGGACCCAGACCCCTTCAACAGCACCATGAAAGGAGAATGAAAGATGAAAGAGGCTTAAAAGGAGGGTTAAGCTAAATGGTAGACAGTATTTTGTTAAAAAGACCCAACAGAGGTTACCCAAGATAAAGATTATGTTAGAAAACTGCAGGTTTTGGGGTTAGTTCTTCAGAGCAAGAAATTAATCACAAGTATTTGGATTGCATTGATCAACATTTTATTAATGTATGATTATAATATACATTTAACTTTGGAAAAACCATACATATTATACAGCTCACCTAGTAAACCGAAAGACATTGCATTTTATCAACTTGGCACAAGTAAATTGTCTTGTACCAAAAAAGAAAATTAAAAAGTTCCAAATCTGATAGTTTTAAAGATTCTTGCCATATTTTAATTTAAATTACAACTAAAAGCCACATTTGACCATTGCTTGAGTTAAGGATTGTGATCATTGTGGATTGTGGTAGATTATGTTCTATTTGGATTAATTTCAAGGAATGCCAGGAAGCCAGACCTGAAGCAAAAAAAAAAAAAGAGCAAGGGCTGGTATTCTGGCTGAGAATGACGCAAAATGCTTTCTAATGACCTCTTTTATGTTTATATCAAAACCCATGTCTATCTAAAGAAATATGCAATTTTAAGGAGAAAGTGGAAATGTACAAACAAGCAGGAAAAATGACGTATGAAGCAGCATCAATAATGTCACTTGCTGTGAGTGTTTTGGAAGAGAAGCTGCTTCATATACTTTTCCCGCATATTACTCTTCAGAACATTTTAATAAGGTGCCAACTGCAATATGCAGTGCATGTATGAAAAAGAATTAGACAGCAAAAAGTGCTCCTTTGAACATACTTCTAAGAATTTTACTGCGGGTGTAAACTTTGATTTTTAATACAGGTAAAGGCAGGCACAGGGTGTGGCCATTTCATATATTTCACAGTTTGACAACAGAATATGTAAATGCTTGAGTTCTACTGGGGCGCCACACTTACAGCATCTTTGTTGCTCTTCCCCAGGCTGAAACGCAGGCGTAGAGACTTGAGTGGAGCCTCTTTTTTGGTGACTTTAGGAGAAAAGCAGCCAGCTCTTCCAGATTCAACCCTGAGAAAGATACAGATTTAAACAGCTGTCAGGACCATAAGCCGGAGTTTCAATTCAGAAACAAGAAAATAGGTCAATGAAACGATGAAATCAGAAAATCAGGTGACGTTACTAATTGGCATCAGACAGAACAAGGCTACTTTGACCTAGAAATTGCCAGATTTAAGGAAACAGATGAACAGTCAGAAACTAAACATCGAATCATTAATCCTGTGAGCTAAACAAACCTCAACCTAGGATGCTGCAACATTATCAAAATGGCACTCCTTGACAAAATTAATCACCATTTGCACTGAGACCTATAGGAAGTTGCAATGTTATGAATCAAACATCATGAATACGCTGAGATGACACATTTTTATCAATATACTGGGTAGCAATGCGGTGGATTACACTGCTATGGGTTGGGATGAAGTGGGCACATCAAGAAAGATGTGCACATGTCTACAGTGTCTACTCACTGTAGTAAAACATTTATCCATTTGTTTCAACAACTGTAATAAACTAAGACATAGAGAAAGTGTTACAGTATGATGCAGGATAAAACAAAATATTTTAATTTGATCTTTTGAAAATCTGTAAACTAAGGCTGGATAATTTAAAATTAATCTAAGAATAATTTAAAAAACATACAACCACTGCTACATCCGGACATATGAACCATATGTATGTTTAGAGGGATCAAGGAGGATGTAAGGGTGTTTTGTTTGAGAACAAAAATATGTACCAATATATTGATAAATTGACATGTTTTGAAGGTATGTGTGCATATGTTTGAGTTTAGTCTCTTGGGGGGAAAATAAACTAAAAACTGCTTTGTTAGACAACTGGGAAAATCTGAATTAGCAGATCAGACATCAGAAAATGTTAAATTAGAGTAAGGCAGTTAAAGGTGGGATATGGAACATGAGCATGATAGTGATATCTACTTTATATATGTTGTAGTAATAATAAAAATACCATCCCAGCTGTTGGGTTGCCTTCTTTGCTGACGATACGCCCAGTGACCAACCTGAACTGTGTCAAGTGAGGAATGCATTTTAGAGTTTAACGGACAGCTATCGCTAGCAAAGTTAGTAAATGAGCTAGCTTACCATTTCAGGAGGAAAGTCGCCGTTTCCGCGTGTGTTTGATGCCGTAGAAGTATTTTATGTGGGTCCATCTAGTGTAGGCTTCACCTAAAACTACTCTGGTTTCTGTTCTTCTGCGTTCACTTTTCTCCTGAGACGGATTACAATATCTTTATATAGTTTTTAATTTACATTTTATAATATTTTAATTCAAATATACGTTTTTAATTAAATGTGCTTTCATTGTGCACCCCTCTAAAAGCCCTGTGGATGCTTTTTTTTATTTTTATGTAGCTTTTATGAAAATGTTCCATATACAACCTTTAAAGCATAATAATGAACCAATGTCAAAAAACAGCAGCAGACAGAGTAGTTACAAAACAGTCAGACGTAAAAAACTGTTTGGTTGCCTACCTGTTGACAACATGCCTGCTGGTAAATCGTTTACTCTTCCTTCTTGCAGAGGTAGATGGTAGCCTCGTAGATCTCCCTGCTGACGAAAGGATATTTTGGGACGAGTCCAGAACTCCTGAAGCACTGCAGGCTGGAATAAATGTGAGAATCGTTTAATCTTAACTACAATTTACATTGTGCAGCAGAGGAGCTGATGAAACATTCAACAGTACCTGAACCAGGAGTGGAGGTCCCACTGAACAGAGCACTGGGGAGGAGTTCTATTCCAAGGCTCTTTTTGACAGATCTCCGTTTCTTGTTTGAAAATCCAAATGAGTGACGGGGTTCCAGGGGAAGTTTCCTCTTTGAAGATGGCGTCGCTATCACAGGAGTTGTAGAAGAGAAAACTGGAATACATTGCAAACTTAAAATAAGAAGTTGTTACGTTAAAGAAATAACAAAATTAAAATCAAGAAATTATTTTTGAACCAAAGCCAAGAGGATCAGCCAGATGATATTCGTAGGCGATTGTATGCAAATAACACAAGCAGGCAAAAAAAAATAAATAATAATAAACAGCCAGCAAGCCAGGAGTATCCTAAATCTTCGGGCTAAGTGCTACAAAAGCAGATCTGAATAAAATTTGTGTTTAAAAACAAAAGATTGAGTATCATGTGAGGAAAAAATAAAACAAACATGAATTCCAGTTTAAAGAAAATTATGGTTGCCAACTGATTTGCACAGGAGATGGATTATTTCAGCATCTTCATGCTTTCTGATGCAAATCTCATCTCATGTTACAACTGTACCTACCAAGACCTTCTGGCTGGGTGATTTTTGTGGGAGTTCTATTAGTTTTTATCTTATTCAGTGCACCACAGACCATATCTGAAACATGAGACAAACCCAGCCAAATAAACAGGAGAAAAAAGTAGCAGCTTAACAAAGGATGCTCTACATTGTGTTCATATTTAACTCAACAGTTCTTCTTACTCAGACTTCCAGAGTGTTCAGCCCATTTTAAGCCATCTTACAAAATATCATTATGAATTAATTAGATTTATTACAATTTTTCTACAGCAGTCAGGCTATAAACTAGGAACGAGAGAGTGTAAATGGGTAGAATGGATAGATGAGAAATGGATGAAGGAACTGATGGACAGACAATGAAAAAGACAAACGCTCAGACAAAAGGACTGAGACACAGAAAGGACAAAAAGATGTCTGGATGGATGAAAGAACGGATGGATAGACTGAAAATTAATGAATGGATGCATAGAAAAGCAGAAAGACTGACTGTTGGAAGGGAGAAATGGATGGAAATACAGATGGCTCAACAAACCTAAATGGACAGAAAACAATGTGCAGAGAGATAAAGAAAGTGACTAACAAACAGGAGGGCAAAAGGATGAACAAAAGACAAACAGATGGATGCATAGAACTTTAAGACACTGAGATATGGACTAAAGTCTGACGATGAAAACATTTTTTTAACCATACTTATCCAGACCTAGAAAATCTACATCAAACCTCAAACTTATGGTCACTTGAGTATAAAGCTACATTTTTGTGGTTTGTTTATCTTATGCTTTCCCTGATAATTTTAATGTCTTGTTTAAAGATTTCCACAATAGAACGTTTGCCCATCTAATAATAGATGATCATCGGTCTTACCTCCAAAGCTGCGTCTGTTTTTTCTCTTCATCCCTGAGTTTAAGTCCACCTCTTCTAAGTCATCCTGAGTGGGAGATGAAACGCCTGGCTCACAGCCCATCATGGCCGGAACTTTCTCTTGTAGAAACTGAGGTAGGATACCTGAAGCACATACGTTGGATTCCAGCATTTAATACAAGAAACCCAACCTGTAAATTAGGATGAATTTCAGAAATTGTTTCTGAAGTCATACCGAAGTTGTGGGCATTCTCTATGAAGCAGTGCACGATGGCTGCTTGTAATTTAAGGCGCTTTTCCGTGTTGGCGTTCATCTTCTCTGCTCCATCTCCAGAGTGAAGGAGATTTGGGGCCAGAATTACAGATAAGTTACCACTATCCATTTTATTCTCGGTACTTCTGTAATTAGGAAAGGAAATAGAATATTTTTTAATATAATTCTGTTGCATTACACATGTAACTTCCACTGAAGAGGAGTGGAAAACTGTATAAACATAAACTCCAGCTATAAGAAATCACAATACCTCTTGGATACACTGTGAAGGAAGTCAAAAAAGTGACGCAGTACACAAGTGTTTTTGTCTGGCAGCACACATGACAGCAGCATGGTGGCAGAGGTTCTCTCCTCTTCAGAGGGGAGCTGCTGGGCCTTGAAAAAGGCATCCTGCAGCTCTGTGGGCAAAATGGGCTCTGGGAGCTCCCTGAAGAACTGCTTCACCAAACCTGCGACATCACAGGGAAGGGCTGTTGGCAGACACTCTTCTCCTGCATCAAGCTTAGCCTGGAGAGACAAAAAACAGCTTTGTTGTGGAAGAAGGTTCTCACAAAATTTTGAAGGTCAAGTTGCAGAAAAAAAACTAAGTAAGCCACGCCCAACACTCACCCTGAGTTCTTTTAAGCGCACGACAGAGCCCGATTTCCTGAACAGGCCCTCGGTTTCAACATGTGCAAGCAGTTTCATGCAAGCATCAACCAGAAAGCTGTGAAGATGGTGGAAAGAAAAATCATTAGCAAAATACTTGCAACACGACAGCGAGTTACATCATGCAAAAAGCAAGTTGAATTCAAACATAATTAGTGAGCTTTCTTACCTTGGCACACTTCCACATTCCATATTGTAGTATGGCAAGCTGTCCAGTGGTACACCAAAAACCTTTTGCTTAAGAAATTATTGAAAGAAATTTAATTCTTAGAGTTTATTAAAAAAGGTTTCATCAACATAAAAAAAACATGATGCTGAAATAATTCAAAGATGAGACCCATTAACTATCAACCGATATATAAGTATCCAATAGGCATGGACCAGGAAAAGCGTCTTAGAGTATGACAATAAGAAGTAAAAATACCATTTTATGAGAAAATTGTATCACATAATTTATTTAAAACAGAAAAGTAAGACTTCCTCTGCTGCAAACTAATGAATGATTATTTGTGACAATCATAACTTTAACAGAGTTCATTAACCCTGGTCCTCAGGGCCCTGCATGATGTAGGCATTTTCCTGCAACTGCACACCTCACATAAATGAATGGGTGATTAATGGGCTTCTACAGCACTTGGAGGCATAATAGGGAGGTAAAGCAATCATTTGAATCAGCTGTGCTGAAGTGGAAAGACATCTGAAACATGCAGGACAGTTGGCCCCGAGGTCCAGAGTTGCAGACCACTGACCTGTAACATTCATTTACTATTTAGATAGATACTGAATCAATAACAATGCATAAATGGTAGTAGCTTTCAAATGCTTACTTTTTTACTTTTTTTTGCAGTTATTCTCTTTATAAACTAACTCTGGAGTATTGCAAAGCTATACTGGCTGTGTGTCTTCTATGCAAAACACCAGAGTAAAGGATTTCCCTTACTGTACAGTAAGCTTCACAGAGATGGGAATAAGATCTGATTGCCATCCGACTAAAAGGACTTATAACCAAAGGAACAGTACAAGTTAAAATGTTTACAGTTTCCTTGTCCTCAGTAAGAACTACTATTGTATCTAACTATGGTTCTAATTACTAGTTTTTTGTCTACTTCCTGGCATAGGCACAACAGCTAATTGAGCAATGAAATGCTGAAGAATGCCATGTAATATGAGAATTGCATGCTTCTTTTCAACATATAAAACTTTCAGATCGTAACAGCTTTGTAGCTGCTGATTTTGCGTTGTATGGCCAATTTTCAACATTTCAAAACAGGCGTTGCAAAAGTGTCGCAACAGCCCCGAAAATCAGTTTTTAAAAGTAGGTCAAATGGTGATGACTTCTGTACTCCAAATGTCTACAAGTATTTCAAATTTTTATGTGACCAAAGCACAACAAGAATATGCTCTTGAAAAATCCGTGATGGTTGTTGAGTTTAAGTTTATATTTTTGGCTACAATATTTATTGCGATAATCATTTCAGGCAGAGCCAGACAAAGGTTCAACAGTGACAGACGTGTGAAAACAATTGCTTCTCTCTCACAAGGACAAGCTATCAATATACAAATGATCGCAACAAAATACTGAAAGTTGATCGTGGGTTCTTGTTGATTTTGGTCTACGGTTAGAGCAACCGATTGTCGAGATTTAAAAAAACAAAACTCAAAGCCCCTGCAAACACAAGACACGTATGTTGTGCTCTGCAGTGTTGATTAAATGTCTATAATCTTACCGAATGAGTCCCTGATGACTTGGAGCTGGTTGCTTTGTTTTTGTTCCAGTTCTTTGTCTTTATCCCATACGCAGTGCGGAGGTGCTGAACAGCCGCCAAACGCATCACATTTTTCTCCATGACTTTCATATTTTAAGTAGTTACTCGTCAAATATGCACGATAAACGTTCTGTGACTGCTCACTTTCTGCCCCCGCTGTGTACAAGGTACACGGGGGAACAGCTCGACATAAAAGCCCACCCCTTTCCAATTCAATCACTTTCCTCAAACCTCTAAATCATTTTCACAAGAAGCCGATTAATACTAACCGTATAACAGCTCAACTCTAAACAAAAGTGCCACTGTCCCAGTATTATGACAGCAGGCTTTCTAAAGGCTAGCTTCGTGTATACGTTGCAGTAATCAAATTAGCTAGCAAACGTTAGCTACACAGCTTAGCAGTTATGTTAGTTTGCAAACACGAAAAAATCCAAACAGAGTAGCTTCTGGTTCCTCGAGTTGTCGCCTAAGTTATTCCAGTCAATATAAGCAAAATATATTCTACTTATTTAAGGTTTCAACAAGCTAACTATATGGTGTTATCGTCCTCTTAACAATCGGTTGCGAAGCTTGTTTCTTATTTCCGGAGTACATTCAAACAGCAGCAGTCCCCGCGTTCTGTTCTGTGATTGGACAGTCACGATTCGAATAATATTTCCCTCAGAGTGTTTGTTTTATTATGCAGCGTCGCCCGGATTGGGCGGCGCACAAGGACAGTGCTACCAGAGCTGTACTCCGGTTTACTGTGTCACCCAAACAAGGCACACAATTCCCACGAAACCATGTGTCAGGCCTACAAAATATTCATTGTTGATCAAGAGACAGGCACCAAAAGCCGAATTTCATTGCATATATAGCACGCTTTTACTTGTACATAAGCACATTAGAGCTGAAATTAAATGGTAAACCTGCACAGACCACAACTGCTTTTGAAAAACTTTCTCAAACCCGAATTTGTTGCATTTTGTTGAATGTACTGTTCTGTTTACTGGGTATGAAAAACAACGACAAAATAAGTAAATAAATGGCAGAGCAATTTTATTTATATAGCACATTTTTAACACAAGGCAATTAAAGGTGCTTTACATGATTACAAAAATGTGAAAATGAAAAAAGAATCATTAAAAGAAAGCATAAACGAACACTCATAAAAGAAAATGAGTGCATAAGAGGAAATGTATGTAAAATTATGAAAATTGAAAACAGAAAACATTTAGCAATTGACAAAAGCAATAACAGTAATTAAAAAGAATAAACGCAAAAGTTGTATCAGTTACTCATAAGCAAGTCTAAATAGATACGTTTTAATTTTTGATTTAAAAGAGTTCAGTGTATCTGTGGCTTTGCATTCATCCCGGAGTTTGTTCCGCATATTCCAGAAACTGAAAGCTGCTTCTCCATATTTGGTTCTGGTTCTAGGGACAGTCAGTAGACTAGAGTTGAAGGACCTGAGTGACCTGGAAGGTTTGGACCAAAACAAGGGATCTCTAACGTACTCTGGTGCTAACCCGTTCAATGATAGATTAATAGACTAATAAAAGCACTTTGAAATGTATTTTCGGAGCTACAGGAATCCAGTGTAATGATTTTAGAACTGAGGTGATGTGTTCTACTTTTCTAGTTCTAGTGGGAACACGAGCAGCAGCGTTCTGGATCAGCTGCCTGGTTTATTTTTTTTAGGTAGACCTGTGAAGATCCTGTTACAGTAATCAAGGTGACTAGAGATAAATGCATAGTTGAGTTTTTTCTAGGTCTCCTTGTGTCATACGTACTTTAATCCTAGAAATATTTCTAAGGTGATAGAAAGCTGATCTCGTTATTGCCTTTATGTGACCTTGGAGATTCAGGTCCGAGTCCATTATTATACCTAGATTTCTAGTCTGTAGTAATATCAAAGTGGTTGTTCTTTATTAGGAAGCTGTTTAACTGTTGGAACACAGCTTGATCCAGAAACTTACATCAACATATACCATGTTGCACCATGTTGCATTATGTTATTTAGAAAACAATTAGAGTCTTGCTAATCCATTAAACTTTGTTGTGGTCTTACTTCCATATTAAATACCAAAAAGATATACTGACATTTGTGACTTTAATCTGTATAAAACAAACTCTTGATTAAATTATTACGTTATTATTACATAGGCTTATCTTTATTACAACAGCACATAACAAGTATATACAACACATAAAGATGTACAAGGATAGAAACAGGTTACTACTGGTTTAGAAGCATTTTCTGTGGACAATAGAGGGGCCGGCTTCATCGTACTCCTGTTTGCTGATCCACATCTGCTGGAAGGTGGACAAGGAAGCCAGGATGGAGCCCCCAATCCAGACAGAGTACTTCCTCTCAGGTGGAGCTATGATCTAGATAGGATATAACCCAGTTAGAGTTTTCTGGAAGGTATAATTGTGGCAACAGTGTCTGGTTACTTGAAAGGCTTTATATTTTTCTCACCTTGATCTTCATGGTGCTTGGGGCCAGGGCTGTGATTTCCTTCTGCATACGGTCAGCAATACCAGGATACATTGTTGTACCACCAGACAACACATTGTTGGCATACAAGTCCTTACGAATGTCAATATCGCATTTCATGATGCTGTTATATGCAGTTTCGTGAATTCCTGCAGACTCCATACCTTGTGGAAGACAAATACAATTTATTAAAACCCTAAGGAAAAGATTGAAATAAAAAGCACACACCTGGCAGATATTAACTCACCAATAAAAGAAGGCTGGAAGAGGGTCTCCGGGCAACGGAAACGTTCATTGCCAATAGTAATGACCTGACCATCCGGCAGTTCATAGCTTTTTTCCAGTGAGGAAGAGGAGGCAGCGGTGGCCATCTCATTCTCAAAGTCAAGAGCCACATAGCACAACTTCTCCTTAATGTCTCGCACGATCTCACGCTCAGCTAAGATGTCAAAAGTTTGAGCAGTGAGGACAGCAGCATCAGCCTATCTAACAAATGCATTAAGCAATGCATGATATCTCCCTACCAGTTGTGACAAAGGAGTAGCCACGCTCAGTCAAGATCTTCATCAAGTAGTCGGTCAGGTCACGGCCAGCCAGATCAAGACGCATGATGGCATGTGGCAGAGCATAACCCTCATAAATAGGGACGTTGTGGGTAACACCGTCACCAGAGTCCAGCACGATGCCTTAAGCAAGAACAGAATGGAAAGCGTTAGTGAAGCATGAATGCTTAAAAGGGTGATGGAGGTAAACTGGGGTTTTGTAATTTTAACATTCACCATAGTACAACAGAGTCCAGTATAAAATCATGCCAATCTTATGGTAGAATGCTGAAACATGGGGAAAAGAATTACTGACCAGTGGTACGACCGGAAGCATACAAGGAGAGCACAGCCTGGATGGCCACATACATGGCAGGAACATTGAAGGTTTCAAACATAATCTGAAAAGAGAAAAAAAGATGATTCAGCTGTAGGAACGATGTGACATAGATGCTTTGACAGAGCTCTAATTACCTGAGTCATCTTCTCCCTGTTGGCTTTGGGGTTCAGCGGTGCCTCAGTGAGGAGGGTGGGGTGCTCCTCGGGAGCTACACGCAGTTCATTGTAAAATGTGTGATGCCAGATCTAACCGAAAGAAAAGAAGAAGCAGCTGACATGAGGTCGGGAACAACTGCTGGCTGGATAAACAACAGGCACTGAGGATAAAGTAAAATCTAAAAATAAAGCCACTTGTTGCAATTGTGCTGGACCAGGCTGTAAATTTGATAGAATGTATGAGGTCAGCTGTCGTGAGGGCTTTAAGAAAGACCCTTTGTCAACACACACCTTCTCCATGTCATCCCAGTTGGTGATGATACCGTGCTCAATTGGGTACTTCAGAGTCAGAATACCCCTTTTGCTCTGGGCCTCATCACCCACATAGCTGTCCTTCTGACCCATACCTACCATCACACCCTGAGAGGAACAAAGAGAAATGTTTTCACAATCATATGCAAGAATACATATTTGATTTCAAGTATTAAGATGGCCTTTATCGCCACTTTACCTGGTGGCGGGGCCTTCCAACGATGGAAGGGAAGACAGCTCGGGGAGCATCGTCTCCAGCAAATCCAGCCTTAACCAAGCCAGAACCATTGTCGCACACAAGTGCGGTAGTCTCGTCGTCATCACACATGATTACCGTTTATTCTGTTGGGCTGAAATTCAAGCATGAATAATTAAAAAAATATCGAAGGGAGTGTGAAATACAAAACAAAAAGCTCAATGTATTTCCTGGGTTAATAAATGTTACAAAAAATCCCATTATTCCAGGATAACTCCACCAGTATTACAAAGCAACATAACCCACCATACTGTTTGAGTAAGGTGCCAGGGAAGGGCGGCTTAAGAAAATCTACAATCTGTGTCATTAAAAAGAATTTTGTGATGTTTGCATATTGGCAGTGGCGGAAGACATAGTAATGTAAGATGTGAGCTATGATACTTGACAGCGCAATGTGATATCTGTTAGGTGTCAATAGTTTCAAACACAAGCTAGTTCCAAATACAAATACTCAACAGACGCTATGAGGTGTTAATTAATGTGTTATTTTAGAGCTAGATTTGTCAAGATTCATGAACCTCTGATAACATATCTCCCCAGCCACGATAGGCTGTGGAAGCTGCTTAGGTTGCACCAAAGGGGGGCATAAAGGAGAGATTTGAGATCTATTTTAGATTCTGTGCCCCCCTCCATGTGCTAAATGTAGTGAAACAAGTGACAAATGGATCTCCAGGTATGCCAAATCAGAAGTGTCTGGACTGTAACACATTTTTTACTATTTCATAACAAGCCTCAGCTGCCCATTACCTTCATTCACTCAACCATGGGATAGGTTCTGATTATCCTCAGACATTCTGCACCATCCCTGGTATTTTTAACAAGAGGTTACTGTTTACTTTAAAATACGTATTTTTAATTAAAAAATTAATTACAATCTAAGTTATTTCAGCATTACTTTGTAATTTAGCCATAATAACCAAGAACTTTAGATTTAAAACGTCAGCATTTCTCTTTATGTATTCATAATATGGAAGCCATTAATTATATAATAAGTTATGCAAACCTGAAGCAGTGGACTTGGAATAAAAATATGAGAAGCTATATATGAGATTCAGAAAGACAGTCTGTGCCATGTACTCACCAAGCTGCACCGGCAGACAGATGCTTCCACTGGGACGAGGGTTCATGATATGGAGAGTCCCTTATATAACCCCTACATTGGATCCTGGAATCATGGGGGTTGGGCCCAGGCTCCAGACAAACCCAAATAAGAACTTCCAGCACACCAGCAAGCCTCAGGAAAAGTGTCTTTAACATATATGGATGGGCACTTCTCTTTGCAATGTGATCACCAAACCAACAAAATGTCTCAATAAATTAATGTATATATAAAAAAGAGGTCAGTGAGTTGCTGTGTGATACTCTCTGAAAAACAGTCAAGTAACTTCAAGCTTTATTATTATTTGTAGCCCATAACAACATACCTATGTAATGACCATTTTTTAATCACTGATATTTTTAGAATGTTAACTGACTCTGCATAAGGCTGATTGAAGACTGCAAGTAGGCCCACTTTTGGACTCAGAAAATGCACCGTCAGTGGTGTTTTATTAAGGAAATGAGAACATTTTACATGTCTGAAATCATCCCGCCGGTGTGTGCCCTCAACCTTCTCTGTGTGTGGAACAGCTGATGGTAACACCATCTGGGCTCTGTGTGTCTTATCTGACCGTCTGAGTGGTGCTCGTTTCTGATTGGCTCAGCCGTTTCCTTGTAGGGTGATTTGAAGCTCCAGAGTCATTTATGAGCAGGAAGCGAGTTTGAAAAGAGCAGCTCCATATTTGTGAAAGCCACAAGTTGAAAAATATTATTCATGGTGTGTTCAGTGCCATATGAGGTAATATGTCACTTGCGCAAAATGTACTAATTAGAATACCATTGTTCCATCTGTAAATATAATAAAATGCAAAAGTACATAATTACAAAAACAGCTTTCAGTCTTGCCACTGTGTAAGGAAACATAGCATATAATATTTTAAGTTGTGTGACAACTGAAAGAATGAAGGTGCATTCCTTTGCACCAGACTGCCCTTCAAATCGTTCTATTTTTAACTTCTTTGTAGATAGGAGAAGGATGCAGCATTTTTAGACAGATTAAACTGACAGGTCTGATGCATTAGTTTTTAAACAGCAAAAAACATATAGTACATCAATCCTGTATAAGGAGGCTTTTACTGACTTGAACAAAAGACTTCAAATTTATGAAAAAATAAATAAAACAAAAATACTTCAAGAATATTTTAGAAGAATTACTGGGAAGGTACTCAACTATTTTTGACATCTCTTCTTACTATCAGTAAGTCTAATTACTATATAATAGCAATGTGTAATGCTAAGCAGGCTAGCTTTCTATTTAAAAAAATATTTTAAGCAATTCTATTCTGATCTATGTATGATTTATACATGTGCAAGATAAAATAAAAAAAACAAAAAACTTTCTTAATTAACTGACTTAAACAAGGGGTCATTTAAAGTTGTTGCTTGTACAAGGCACCTTTTGACAAAAGTAGAAGGTTGCTATATTTGATCACTGGGTATTATCATAACATGTAACATAACATAACAAAACATATATAAATAAGGCAAGGTAATGCATTTTCATTTGTATAGCTCACTATCAACACACTGTAATTCAAGGTGCTTTACATGTTTTGGTGGTAAAGAAACCAAACATACTGTAAAAGCATAGAGGGTAAAAACAGAAATTAGTAATAAGACAAAAAAACTGGATTAAAGTTTGAAAATTAAAAACAGCAATTAAGCATAAAACATGAGAATCAATACAAAAATAAAAGGCAACTTTAAACAGATAAGTTTTGCTTTAAAGCAGCCCAGTGTTTGGGCAGATTTGCATTCATTAGAAAGTTTGTTCCAGATAATGGGACCATAGAAGCAGAAAGCTGCTTCTCTGTGTTTTTTTCTGATTCTAGAGATTATTAATAAGTTAAGGTGCATTTGCACTGCACAATTTGTTAGCGTCAATCTATGATCACAACGCATCTAGTTTGATGAATATACATTTGTAAGATGAAGCATGCAAAGCGTGTGGGCAGGAATTTCTCTGGTGGGTGTTTTAAACACTAGCGGAACATGGTTGGTTAGACAACGTTGACATTGGGAGGTGTCACTACAGTGAGACGCTCTGATTGGTTGGCACACTGCGTTAAGAGCATTAACTGAACTTCCACGTTGCTTGCGTTTGCAGCTTGAAACGCAGGAAAAGCTAAAAAAAAGTGACACAGCCAACGCACCTAAAGCGCTGCAGAGACTCTGATGCCCCTCTAACGGACTCAACCATAGACTTTACATGTAATCTTGGAGCTTCTGATGCTGACTTTTGGGGCACTGGGAACGCACTGTTAGAGTTGGAGGACCTGAGTGGTCTCAGGATGGTCGATATAATGACAGCAGGTCTTGAAACATATTTTGGTGCAAAGCCATTTAATGATTTAAAAACTAATAGGAGTATTTTGAAGTCTATTCTCTGAACTAGAGGGATTGTATGTAAGGACTTTAGAACTGGGGTGATGTGCTCTACTTTTCTGGTTCTAGTGAGGACGCGAGCAGTAGCATTCTGGATCAGCTGCAGCTGTCTGATTGACTTTTTAGTGAGACCTGTGAGGACTTTGTTGCAGTAATCTATCTGACTAAAGATAAATGCATAGATGAGTTTTTCAAGGTCCTGTTGTGACATAGTCCCTTGCTCCTAAATGTTCTTCAGATGTTTGAAGGCTGACCTTGTTATTGTCTTTATGTGACCCTGGAGGTTCAGGTCTGAGTCCATTATAACACCTAGATTATGTGCTTGATCAGTAGTTTCTAGCTGGATTAACTGAAGATGTGTGTTGACTCTTGCTCGTTCAACTTTTGGTCCAAAAATAATTACTTCAGTTTTGCTTATGTGCAGCTGGAGAAAGTTATGGGACATCCAGCTATTGATTTGTTAAATACATTCATTTAGGGTCTGGATGGGATAAAAGTCACCTGGTGAAATTGTAATGTATATCTGAGTGTAACTAATTTTATTGGCTGTTATAATCTGAGTTAGTTGAAGCATGTACATATTGAACAGAAGGGGTCCCACGATGGAGCCCTGGGGGACATAACATAACATAACAGAGAAAATATGCCCTTCAATCAGTGCTTCCGTTTCTTTTGGGGTGTCTGTAACCAAGTTAGCTGTATTAGATAGCCGCTCACACTAAGACAGGTTCTGTTGGAAGTTTCTTCCTGTTAAAGAGGAATTTTTCCCTTCCACTGCTGCTATACGCATGCTCGGTTTGAAGAATGGGTGCAAAGACACAATACAAACGACTGTCCACTATGACTACATGCTCACCTAGGAGTGAATGCTGCAAGTCGGTGACTCGATCTACTGGGTTTCCCTAAATAGAAATGTTTTGAACTAGTAATAACCTGAGTTTGACTTCATTGACAGAACAGTTAAGATCAATATAATAGGATTAAATGGGCTTTCACTCCCTGCAAGTGCCTAGATGACGTGTCGAGCTATATAAATAAACTGAAATAATTTGAAGTGAATTTTTTAGCAACAGGACTCTCATATGTAGTGACGGCTCCAAACATGATTGTCAAAAATGGTGTTGTATCACGTTTCGAAAAAACGTGTTTTTATGGTGTAAAAGTTAATGTCGTTAATGATTTAAATAATGAGAATTTACACCAAAAATATGCTTCATGTAGTGTTACTTTTATGTTTACTTTTTTTTTTTTTGAGACATTGGCTTTTTTGGAAAATTTCGAAAGAGAGTAGACATTTGAACAGTTGTAAATTAAAAAGTCTGTTTACGCACAGACTCCAGAAAAAGAAAAAGAAAAAAACACCTCAGAAACTTGGCATTACCGCCTCCAAGAGGACATTATTAGAAAAGCTGCATGGTGACGTTTTACCTGCGACACGCAGCTCGCAAAAGACATGCGCCAGCTCCAACGTTGTTATGGCCGATCGTATTTTTAAACTGCGGATTAGAGTAACGCGACCTCTTTTCGAGTTTGTGTGTCTGTAAACCTGTTAAGTTTGAGTTTACAGGGAATCGGAATGCTATAGAGCTTGCAGAGGGCCCTTCGCTTGCAGCAGGTGTTCCTCTTTCTGAGAAAGGACTCAGGGGGCTACTGCCATGTAGTTGTAAAGGCAGAAGAATGAGCAGTCAGCACACCCCCATAAATACGACAGAGGACTTCACAGTACAGCAGGAACATGAACTAGAAGCTCTTGCTTCTATCTTTGGAGATGATTTCCAGGATTTGCGAAACCAGGACCCTTGGAAGGTAACTCTGTGCATGCATTAATTGTATTGAGCAGTAAGGACGACAGTTATTAAAACTTGGGATTAAGTTTATTTTAATTATAATGGCCATAATAAATAATGCAGAATCAACAGCTGTGGATCAACTATGACTTGATTTTCAGGTTAAAAGACCTCCAGAGGTGCACCTCTGCTTGCGGCCCAATGGGCTTAATAACGGACAGGAATGCTACGTAACTGTGGACCTGCTGGTGAAATGCCCTCCCACCTACCCGGACGTGTGAGTAGAGATCTGAGTTGCGTTTTGGCTTGAGTCGTTCTGCTGTTTATACAGAGTGACCGGATACTCCAAAGATAACGTTGATGCACAGAAAATTCTTCGATATACAGATACTAAAATCAGAAAATATATATCTGTTGTAAAACATTAACATTTATGATTTATATATTTTTTATATTCGTTTTGCTGATTACTAGAAAAAAAGTTTATAATCGTTTTTGTTATAGAACATCATCGTGTGAAACCTAGTTTATTTACCCCCCCCCCCCCACCACCTTCTGGATGCAGTAATAGTTTTAGAAAAGGAATTAATTATTTAAAAATGGAACAATAATTTATTTTAAAAAATTATGGCTAATTTAATTTATGTTGTGATGTTCTTTAAATAACTCTGAACTGCTTAGGAAAAGGCATTGCTTACAGTATTATTGTCACCTCTTGTAATCATGATTTTTTTTTTTGTGTGTGTCCTGAGTAAACTATTCTTGAGATTAATGCTTTTAATCTTTAATTTATTGATGCATTGATCATTGTTTTTCTGGCTGATATTAATTTTTGGTTTTCTCAGATGTCCTACCTATTCTGGTGATAGGCTTATGTGTAAAAAAACTGAATTTTGGTCCATAACATAAAAGCGAAGACGTGCTGTCAGTTCTTTGATGCAGGCAACATAAAGTGAATAATTCTAAAATTATTTCCATTCAAGCATCAAAGCATATGTTCCTCTCATGCATTTAATGATGGAAAAAAGCATATTTCTCAGTACAGCATGTGATTTCTTTTGACTCAGATTACTTGGGTTATCTTTTTTTTATTCATTTGCCCTCTGATGATGATCTTCAAAATTCTAATTACAGCCTAAAACTTTAGGTTTTCTCAAATGCTGTCACACTGTTTATTTGCCATGGAAAATAATCTTTATTCATCTTTACACAACAAATTATAGTTTTGACACTTTCTTAGGGAAAGAAGAATGGAAGAGTGCAGACATCCTCCATGGCAGACGATGATCTGGATCACACCCAAAATCGAATCAGTTATTTCTGCTCCCACTGCAAAATCACAACCTCAGTGATTACTTACTGTTACTAAAATGTGCACTTACCAAATAAACAACATGAAATTCAAATGAAATAGAACACTAAAAATCATAAAAGGTTAAGTAAATAATGAAATAGTTTTCCACAGTACAAAAAAAGTTATTTGTGGAGCCATGACAGCTGCATCTTAGTAAATTGGAATACAATTTTTAACATTAATTAATTTCAGTAATTTGTCGTTTTCTTCCACAATTTTCCTTCCACTCAACCTCCATTAACATTAATGGATAGAGCACTGTCTCATTGTAGCTTTTGTAGCTTATGCCCTTTGTGGAGGGTTACAATGATTGTCTGCTAGAGAGAAAGTGCAATCTATCATATTTTTGTGTTATAAATAATTTTTTTATTAGTATTTACATTTTACACTTTCTTTGCAACATCAATTTGCGGATTTCATTAGCTGTGATGTGTAATCATTAAAATGAACTGAAATTAACATGAAGTATGTCACACTGGGTGTTGTGATAGTTTTTCCTTGGCATTGCTGCCCTTTATTAACAGTATCTTCGACAGGAAAAAGGTATACAGGGACTGGGGGAACACATGCAGCAAAGGTCAGGCATAGGGAATCAAACCCCGGATGGCTAAGTGGAAGACTAATAGCCTCTATTTATGAGGCAGCTGCTCTACCACCACACTATGCACAGCCCATAATAGTACATAATGAGTTTCTCTTTTTTGTTTAATTTATTCAGATACACCTATAATGTCATTGCAGGCTATGTTAAACACATTTCACAGAATAGCATAGTAGAAAGTGCTACTAGTAAAATGTGTAGCTACTTAAAAAACAAAAGAGATTAGATCACATATAAAAATATAATATCACAGTTCAGGAAATTAATACATTAGCTTTATATAAGTGCAGATTTGATAGATGTGCATTTTGTGGGAATGGTTTGATAAATTGAAATAATCAGGACATTTATTCCACACTGTCCTCAATGGCTCTCTGAATAAATGCCTAGTGTATGTGAATTACGCATTGAAGGCATGATTGAAGTATCTGAAAACATCACACCCTTTATACAAAGTATTTTGTCTATATAGATAAAAAAATACATTTTTTCCATTGAAAAGTAGATTTATATAACTGGGAAACAGGGCAATATTTTCTGTGATTTCTGCTATGCAGCAACAATAAAATATTGCAATATAATCATCTAGCAAATAATGGAGCGTCTAGATTGATAATTTTAAATCTAGAATATTTCTCATCATTATTATTTGTCACGTCTTTTTTGTTGTTGTTCAGTTTCATTGATCATTTTGCAGTTTGAGCTACTGACAGCAGCTAATAAATATACTGTCCTTCAAAAATAAAAGGAAGCTGTGGTTCAAAGCATTTAAATCCCAATTGGATTATTGAGTCCAGTTTTGACACATATAAGTGTATATTTGAAGTCAGATGCCAAAAAACAATAAAAATACTCTTTATCACATTACAAAGCTGGAACCCAAACTCATCATTGTGCTGTTTTATGATTTATGGAAAGTTAGGTCAATGTTTTGTACTACAGTCTCTAGAAGGTTGTAAAAACTGCCTGAAAAATGTGGAAATCTGAATGTAAATAAGTGTAACCTTTTGTAGTTGAAAGATTGTGAGAACTCTGAACAGAAACGGCTTTCAACCCTTTTAAAGAAAAAGAATCAGATATTGTTAGACTAAAGTACAACCAGTTACCAGATATGCAACAATTACAAAAAAACTATTTTCTTTACAGATTTTTGCAAAAAACATTAACGTAAGTTCTGTAGATTTTATCCTCATGGACTTGCATGATCAGGGAGAATGTAGGACAGAAACTGAGATTTCTTAGGGGACAGCTTGCCTGTTTGTGATAAGGCAGATCCACTGTAGATGTTGCATCCCCTCCTTCAGTTGCAATAATGTCTCTGACCCAATATCATTGGGCACCAACAGCCCTCCGGAGCTGGAGCTAAAGAATGCAAAAGGCCTTTCAAATGAGAACCTCCAGAACCTACGGAGTGAACTAACCAAGATGGCAGCGGCACGATGTGGGGAGGTGAGGATGCACCGATAAACCACACGATTACATATGGCAGGCTGATTTGGTTATGAGTCTGTATCGCTTCGGCAGGTGATGATTTACGAGCTAGCAGACCACATCCAGGGCTTCCTGAGTGAGCACAACAAGCCCCCGCCACGGTCCTTTCATGAAGAGATGCTGAAGAACCAGAGGAGGCAGCAGGAGAAAAGGGCCCTGGAGGAGAAACAGAGGATGGACCAGCAGCGCAAGCAGGAGGAGGAAATGGTGAGGAAAGCAGACATTTTTCGTTGGTGTTATCCAAAATAATTTGTCTGGCCTTTTTTAGTAACAGCAAAAATAATGAGCCTTACTTGTTTATCTATTCAGTACTGGGCAATTTATTAAGAACCATTAAGATCTTGAGCCCTAAATAGTGGTCCCAATCTGGTGTCATATTTACAATATTGCACTTTATTTATGAACATACCAACCACTGGTCAGAAATACCTAACTTGAAACTTGACTGCTTTTAGTGTATTCCATATCAATTATCTTGAGTATTTAATTGTTTATCCTTGTAGGAAAAACAGATCATTGCTGTAATCCAAAGGAGAGAGGAGGAGAAGCGAGAGGAAAAGAGAAGAAAAGAAATGGCCAAACAGGTATTTGTCCAAATGCACTTTTCAATGAATGTCATAGAAACACAGTAATACACGAAGATCTCGCATCATACAATATTAAAAAACATACGAGTACGAGAACAGAAGCTTTGACATATATTTTTTTTCTATGTTACTTTTTTAAAGCAGAGT
The DNA here is from genome assembly GCA_028564705.1 of Apricaphanius iberus. NCBI lineage: Eukaryota > Metazoa > Chordata > Actinopteri > Cyprinodontiformes > Aphaniidae > Apricaphanius > Apricaphanius iberus. The sequence continues at coordinate 149,555 of JAPXFQ010000694.1, read as the reverse complement.
TGTGGCTTAAAGTTTTTGCATGGACACAGTTCATTGTGGATTATTGAAAGATGGATCAGATGCAGATACATTCATCACAAAGAGCTTTATTAAATTAGAAACTTTATTGCTTTCAGAGCTTTGCTGTGCCTCATTTCCACTGTGCGGTTGTAGTTGTAGGTCCATAGAGCAATGGTATGGGACGGTTAAAGCAAAACTGTTGGTGTAACCGGGATCATGTTTTTAATCGGTGGGCAGGGATGGGAATGTGGTTAATGTGGGGTCCTTTTAATCTGTAAAGCATTTCTTGTATTAAAAGTGCTTTATAAATGTAGTTTGATTTGATGTGTCTGAACTTACTGTCTTCTTGTGTTCACAATGAGGTTTTGAGTTTTCTACTGCAGTATATATAGTAAAATAACGTAGCATTACCCATCCCCTACCTGTTGCTGTGCATTGCTGGTCAGCTATTTGCAAATAGGCTACTTTATTTCATTGTTACTTGCAAGCTGTACAAAACTGCAGCTTAGTTTCAGCTCTAGAGATCAAAAATGTGAGCAATGACAGTATTGAAAGCAAAGAAGCACCGCTTATAATTTTTATTAGTAAAGCTATGTGTAGCATTTCTATTAAGCAGCAAAATGCAGGCTAGCCAACAGACTGAAACACCACATAATCAGTTAAAATCAGCTTCTTATACTTTTAAGTCAGTCTACAAAGAGCAGGAAAGTATTATTATTCGTTTCTATGAGCTCTTGAAAAGTACGAAAAAAATTAAAAAATATGATCCATGTGAATTTTTTTTCTATATTCGCAGGAGCGAATTGAGAGCATGGAGCATGGATCGTCTGTGTTGGGGAGTCCACCCAGCCCCAGTGGACTAACTGTTGAACTGACTGAAACCAAAAAATCTGCTATTAACCGTCGTCGTACCACCTCCAATACACGCCACAGGTATACCACCTTCACAAATATTGCCCTATCCTCACTTTTACTACAGAACTGCCTGGAGCTATGTGTGTTTCTAGACGCGACACAGTTAATGAAGATGGCCACCGCACTCAGGAGCTGCTTCACTTTAACAGCAGTGTTTTTGGAGAACTTGTTGTCCACAAAGGGAAAGCCTTAGGTGAGCCCTTACAGAGTTGGCACAACAAGTCTTTTCTGCTATCTTGTGAATCTTGCCAGTAATTCATAAGAGAATCTAAGTTTTTTTTTTTGACAGGTGAGAGTGAGCGACTTGGGCGAAGTGTTTACTGCGGTTTTGAAGCGAACTCTGGAGAATTTTCCGTGATCTATGAGTGGTCGTTGCGCTGGAGCAAGAAGATGGGCAAATTCTTCACCAGCCAGGAGAAAGAAAAACTTGAAGGCTGTAAAAAGCAGGCAAGACAGGCGGCTGATGGTTTTTGTTTAGAGTGTGTTGTGTGTTTATCCTCTGTTTGTTTAAGCATTATGTGATTTTCTATCTTCAAATGTGGTATATAAATAAGTTTTGACTTACTTAGATTAAGAATTCAGCATTCTATAATGTAGACTGTGACAAAATTTTTATCCCAATCAGAGTCTCTGCAGAACACAGGATCCCTGTGCTGTGTGCAATAGACTTGAATTTGATTTCAGTATTCCTCACCTCCAGATAAATATGAAAACATACAGTAAAGTGTGGAAAAGTATTTGTATTTAAAGATGTTATTCCCCATCCCAATTTTCTAAATGGTCATTCCTTACTTCAGTCCTCCGTTCCTTGTGTCCATGTCCTTTCTTTTCCTCCTTTCTCCTTTTTTCTTTCCTTCTTTCACTCTTTTTTTCTTTCTTTCTTTCTTGCTTGCTTGCATCCTTCCTTCTTTCCTTACTTGCCACCTCAGCTCTTATCCATTTTGTGTCTTTTCACTATTGTTCCCTTTCTTTCTTCTCTGGAAGTTTGAATCGGGCATCATGTATGGAATGTTGGCATGAAAACGGAACCCTTGGGACAGCTGCAGACTGCTGGACCAACTTGGGCTAAGTGGGTAAAAGAAACTATCTTAACCAGAAGCCATTTTCTCTTTGTTAAATTGCCTGTAGATTCATGCGGCAGAGAATGAGTTCAACTCCCTCCTGCGGCTAGATCACCCAAACTTGGTGCACTATATGGCTCTATGCTCCACTGAAAAGGAGGACTGCATTGTGGTGAACCTACTGCTGGAACACGTAGCCGGGACCAACCTACACCAAAGCCTGACTGGCCAGACCCCGGTTCCTCTGGATAAACTCTGCCATTACACTTCTCAGCTGATGGCCGCCCTCAACTATCTTCACTCCAACTCTGTGGTCCACAAACAGCTGGGTGCCTCCAGTGTGCTTCTAGATTCTGAGGGAAACATTAGACTGACTGACTACAGCTTATCAAAAAGGTTTGCTGATATCTGCAAAGAAGACATTTTTGAGCAGGCCCGGGTCCGTTTTTCTGAGGATACAGCAATGCCAACAAAAGCTGGGAAGAAGGGGGATGTGTGGAACCTGGGGCTGATGCTGTTGGCTCTGAGTCAGGGCAAAGAAGTGAAGGAGTATCCAGTTACTGTACCAAGCAGCCTGCCGGCTGATTTTCAGGATTTCCTCCAGAAGTATGCATGTATTCACACCTCAACACTTTCTTACATAAGTATTTTACAACAGATCTTCTTTCTGGTATTCATTTTTATTTATATTTGTTTAATTACATTTTCAAAATATAAGTTGTAAACATACTGGATGCCGAAAACAGTCAAACGGTGGATATATAATTTGCTTTTAAGAAAAAAAGGACTTTCAAGATTGTTGTCCGGGACATGAAAGATTATCAGTGAGACAATAGGCGATTTGTATTCCCATATCATGCAAGCACTCATTTTCATTAGTCTAACAGTGAAATAAGCAAGTTAAGAAGTTAATTTATTTTCACATTGTATTTTATAGATTTTTTTAAGCAGATTTAGGAGTAGGGTTGTTGATGTGGTAGACTTAATGTCTCTTAATTTTTTTTATTAAAAAGCCTGACAGCCAATTGCTTTCTGGCTTTAGATGCATCTGCCTGAATGATGCTGACCGCTGGACAACTCAGCAGCTTTTGGACCACGCTTTCCTTAAACCGCCTTCACCCAAAAACCTACCTCAGTACCAGGAGACCAGTCCAGAAGGTGAGTTGGATAAGGAGACCGAAAATGGGCGCCAGACATTAAGTTAAGCAAAGCAAGTACATTGCATTTAGTTTTAAACAAAACATCTTGTATAGTCATGCTTCAATAACAGTCCGTGTCAACATGGTAAAGTTTCTGCTCTGAAAGTTTGATATATGGCCTAAACACTACCTCAATTGATGGAGTTCAAGTGTCAGTGGCTTGTCATGAGTTGAATTGGAACATTGGATGGATAGACTGGTTGGGATTTGAAAAAACAAACAAAAAAACATCTCAATTTACCAGTCGGTCTAAGTTCCAGTTCTCTTGAGATATGGATCATGACTACATAACAAGACCCTGTATAAGAGACTACATTTGGCTTACTCTGTAGGCTGGTTGGAATTGACCTCAGAGAGAAAGTTTGAAGATTTGTCATCTGTCGGGACCTCAGCAAATCTGATGAGTATTCCTCTGGGACTCCTCCGTGTGGAGCTTGTATGGACACGCCCCTTTAGTTGGTGGTCCCGAGGTAGAACAGATTATGCTTGAAGGACTAGTATATAACTGTCACTGATGGTTTGGGTCTCCTTTCGTGTGGACGGATGGATTTGTGCATCCTCTGACATATTTAAACATCTCACCAAACTGAAAAGACACTTGATGCCATAAGAACTTCCACACATAGTTTTAATGTTAGCATGACCCGTTAGCGCTTATATATCAGTCCATCAGGATTTTGTGGTACTCTTTTGTTATAGTTGAGACCTAAAATGGCTGATGTTGCAGCAGCTTTTGTGAAAAGTTGCAATGTTTTTATTTGTTATATAATTTTATTTTTAACTGATGAAAACTGTTACGTTTTTTTGTTGTTAGCTACAATTTAGCTTGCCTTCATCAGTGTGCGAATGTATGATTGTAATGTAAAATGCTTTGGGGTCTGTAGGGACTGAGTAAAGCAAAATACAAATGCAGGCCATTTACCAAAAGCATGACTAGATTTGCTCTTAGGCTCAATGTGCGGGTAAAAGAGCCATTATACGAAGTTACCATGCTGCTGCTGAAATATAATGCAACTAGACTTGAGGTTGGTTTAAAACAGTTTTTAGTCCTAAATAATAATGTTAAGTAATTGTAACCACTTTTGTCCTGAAAACCTGAGCTTGCTGCTGGAATAAGGAAAACTGTACCCCAGTGGCCCTTCCTTGGTAAAATGCAAAAGTAACAAATTTATTCTCGATCCCTCCCGCATAAGAAACTGTGTACATGATATTCGACGTTGTCAGATATGAGATCAGGAAAAGGAGAGTCACAGTTGAGATGATTAGATAAAATTGCAAGACATGCAGAATTTGCAAGGATTTGCTGAATTTGTGTTAATAGTTAGGATCGCAACATTGCGAAATCCTCGAGGGATTGATATTGTGTATATCAATCAAAATGATACTTGAATTGAAAATCACCTAATTCTGTTCATTGAATGATTGATTGATGCTGCTGCTTGAGATCTTGGTGTTTTTGTGGAACAGGACCATAGGATGTCTCTGTAATTGTCTTTCCTTTCATAGCTGTACTTCTCCCAAAAATATATAGTATTATTGTTAGGAATACATTGAGTTGGAATACAGAAATAACCTAATTTAATTTTTAGAAGTATTTGTGAGCTCCTTTTTCATAAAATGCCATTCTTTTAGGTAAGCACTGTTAGAATTTAGTTTGTTTTTTGAAGGAATAAAAGCAAGTAGCATTTTAAGAAACCTTAAACCTTGTGAACATTTACATCTCGATAGTAAAGATTTAGAATAAAAAAATTTCAATTCTTTCTAGATCTGGCAGTGGACTTTGGGTCAACTGTTGTTCCCCGCAGTCACATCCTCGATGCTCCATTCAGTTCAGGGATGCAGAGGCAGTTTTCTCGCTACTTTGATGAGTTTGAGGAACTGCAACTTCTGGGAAAAGGAGCCTTTGGAGCCGTTATTAAGGTAAACTGCACTTTTCCCCCAAATTGAACTGAAGCAAGTTTTAGAACCAAATTTATTACTGTATTTTGTTAAGTTTGAACTGTTTTTATGCACAGGTTCAAAACAAGTTGGATGGTTGCTACTACGCTGTGAAGCGAATCCAGGTCAATCCAGCCAGTAAGCAGTTCAGACGGATCAAAGGGGAGGTGACGCTGCTTTCCCGCCTCAACCACGAGAACATTGTTCGCTATTACAATGCCTGGATTGAGCGACACGAGTTGCCCTCCACGGGAGTGCTGAGCAACAGCAGCAGCTCGGAGCCTCAGAGTTTGCCCGACAAACATCCGCAGCGCTGCGATCCACCACGGCGCCTCAACAAACTTGGCCTGCCTGACAACATAGAGGACCTGGCCCCGCCCCCGGCTGTGTCGAGCTCCGTGGAGTGGTCCACCTCCATTGAGAGGTCCTCCAGCGCCAAGTGCAGTGGACACCAGTCGAGTGATGAGGATGAAGATGATTATGAGGATGATGTATTTGGTGCATCGTTTTTGTAAGTTTCTTTAAAAATAATTGTTTTGAATTCCTTTACACAAATATTTTTAAAAATTTCAAATTTCCTTTCTGGTATTTTTTTGTTTCTATTCAGGCCGTCAGATAGTGACTCGAGAAGTGACATCATCTTCGATAATGGGGATGACAGCATAGACGAGATGTCACAGGTCAGAACATTTTCAACATGTCATTTTTTTCATCTTTCTTACAGTTTATGGAAAGGCAATTAAATACTTTAATGTAGTTTTAATGTAATTTTGGGTAGTTGATCACTTAGATATTGTGATATTATGTTAAAGTCCAACTGGAATTGAGAGTTCACAATTGGCAGAAGCTATCAACTTTCTCAACAGCTGATCAGATGCATTCTATATGTAGAACAAAGTCAAATGATGGTCCCTGTTAAAACTGGTAAATTACCTAAACCCTACATACTACTTTTCTATTCGTATAGATAAGCCACAGAACTTTTACACTAGAGCCACTTTCACCTAAACACACTTTCAAATGTAAACATATTCATACACCAATACACAGATCAGAAGGAAACCTAGGTTTAAATGCCTTGCCTAGAGGCACATCGACAAGTGATGGTGCGAAAGATGTATATGAATCCACAATTTACCGACTGCGAGATGAATATTGTTCCCACAGAGCCACAGTTGCCCCAATACATTTTATTCTATTTTTGCATTGGTGGTTTCAGGCTAAAGCCATGAACATAGTGTGTAATTATTTACAGATGGAGCCAAGGAAAAGGCCGTCAACAACTGACACAACTGAGACTTCAGACTCTGATCATCATCTTTCTATAGCACATTACTTGTACATACAGGTATGAGTCTCACTTCTGATCTACTGATCCTAAGAAAAACCCTTTTTTTTAAACAGTTATAGAGTACTTAAACATCGCTGTTAGAGGTCAGACCCACTACCCAGATCCAGCACAGAAACAGCAATGCTTAATGATCTCAGTTGACATATGGATCTAAACAAGTTGTCAATACTTGATATTAATAGGGATGGGTATCGTTTAGTTTTTATCTGATAACGGTGTCAAACCGGTACTTCTGAAACTCGGCTGGTGCTTAAACAGTGCTCGAAACGGTGCGTAAAGAAGGGAAAACATACAAACTTCGTCCAAAAACCCTCTTATTATTATTTTTTTTTAGTAGGGCTGTTAAACTTTTACAAATGTTGATTTAATTAATTCCAAGGTAGCTGTTAATTAATCACCATTCCTAAATATGACCAAAACAAAACTTCAATTTTCTGTGTAAATAAAGTACAAAGCTAGATGCAGTTGCTCTTTTTTATTACATATAGGAGAAATCAATACAATTTTCTTTTGAGCTCCACAATAAATTTCACAATGTATGTGTGGTCTCATATGAAAAATAACATATAGATGTAGAACTAACCAAAATATTTGAATAAACTTAACATTTGGATATCAGCAGTTGTTGCTAAACATCACATAAAATAAATGTAATATAGACTTACTAATTAAATGTCACAATTTACCATTTTCATAACTAAACATTTAGAAGATAAAACCCCGGTTAATCATAACAGGAAATGAATGCTCTTATTGTGAAGATGTACACAGCTACTTCCGCAAATAGTTAACACTAATTTAAGTCTGAAAACATCCTTTTAACTGAATAATTTCATATTTTCAACGTGGCTGCATCTCACTATGAAATGTACTGAAGCTATACAGTGAGCCAACATGTGTAAATCAACATAAATATGGAGGTTTTAAACTCTGCACTGCACACAGCGAGCTGACATCCAAAGCAGACTGAAAATTCCCACAGACAACTTATTATCTTACCAACACAAAGCCAATATGCCAATAATAATATATCCACATTTAATAGGATCACAAACACATGCTGCTGCACAACAATCTGCAGTTTGGCTGGTTAGGAAGGGGAGTTGTTTGGTGCGGGCTGTGCATGAGTTAATTGGGAAAGAAAACAAAAAAAAGTAGAGGTAATTCCAGGAATCAATCGACCCGCATTCGTGCAATAAATTTAACAGGCCTAACTTTTAGCAGGTTTTTTTGCAAAAAGATAGCCATGTTTACCTTTTCTGGTACTATAGGGAATCACTCTGGGCTGACGTCATGCCCATAATCCATACTGGATATCGGTACCCATCCCTAGATATTAATGGTGATAAAGATCAGAAATAGAGCTCACATTGGTCCAATTTGACCTCTCTACACTGGCTACATGTATATTATTTCAGATTTCAAAATACCTCTTAATCCTAGATATTTATCAGATCTGCTTTTACCATGTAACCCATCTAGATCCCTTTATCTTCTGAAAGAAGGCGAATAGTGATGCATCATTTACTGACTACAGCCGTCCACTTTAGAACAGCTGTCCTACAGAGACTTTGTTTGTTGCTTTGTTTTAAAGCGCTGCATGGCTTAGCTCCTTCATACTTGGTTGAGCTTTTGTTTAGACTTGCTCCAACTAGAGCACTGAGATCTTCCTTCCAACACCTTCTTGTAGTGATGTCCTCTAGACTTAAGTTAAGGGGTGACAGAGCCTTTTCAGTTTGGGTTTTGTTTTTTTTCCCAACCTGGACCTATTTTTTTTGCTAATTCTGCAATTATTTACTCACCCAGACAAGTTTGGAGCCACTTTGAGTCCTTTGGGAGAAGTCTATATCCAGTCGCAATCAGCGTATATACATATAATGGGACTCGAGGGGGCAGGAGATTTGCTGCTTCTAATAAGGCAATATCTGCTCCAAAAATCCTTCAATTAATCAATGTTTTGTTATTATATTGAATAATATTGAATAATACTTTATTGTCCCACGAGGGGAAATTCAGTCGTTATCACTACTGCCCTTCGAGTTCAGAATTTCTCAAAAGGGCTTGTTTATTTTGTTCTGCAGTCTTTTAGAGGCTTATAACACATCCACAGTAACATGTGATTTTAATGGCGTCACTGCCGTGCTAAGTGCCATTTGTGGTCTGATCAGGACTTTCATTCTGCTCTACGGCAGTTGCCTTGACAGAACTTGCTACTGCATACATCAACATGTTTTGCATTTACGTGTTTCCAACTTGCACTAATCGAATGACTAATTGGACTAATTTAGCTTCTACAGGCTCCCTTACCTTAACCTATGCAAACTACAGCTGAAATGGTGGCGGGTTGCTACTTGATTGAAATCACCGGTTAGTGTAAGTGGGAATCCATTGCATTAAAAGCCTGTAAAAAACCCTGAATCTTAGACAGCAGCACCTCTGAGAGGTGAACTCACGGGGGAGTATCGCTAACTATTTATAACAAACACTGGTTTTTGTTTGACTGCCATTATATGTATATACGCTGATTGTGACTGGATATAAGCTTCTACCGAAGGACTACAAGTGGCTCCAAACTTGTCTGGATGAGTAAAGGAACGTAATAAATGCTAAAAAATAAGGTCCAGGTACAAAAACAAGTCAAGTCCCCTACTTTCAGCTGCCTGATGGATCCCTCCACTCTCTGAAGTTGCATTATTAAAGTCATCTCCCTTTTTAAAAAAAAAAGTCCTCTCCTTCAGCCAGTTCTTTTCATCTCAGCAAAAATAATGAAAACAATCAATGTTCAAAAAGTGAATTGTATAAAAAACATGTGTGCAAGCATATTAGAAAACCTCAATAGTCATCATTACAAATCAGATTAAAGGCTTGTGTTGACATTTGTGTTTAAAGTGCTTTATTGATTGATTGTGATCCTGACAGATGGAATACTGTGAAAAGAGCACTTTAAGAGACACAATAGATCAAAACCTGTACCTGGATAGGAATCGGTTATGGAGGCTGTTCAGGGAGATCCTGGATGGTCTTGCTTACATCCATGAACAGGTATGGAATAAATACACTATAGCATAAATATTAAATCAACATTTTCTGTCATTTAGGATCTTGGATCTCTTTTAGGGCATGATTCATAGGGACTTGAAACCTGTGAATATTTTCCTGGATTCCCAGGACCATGTGAAAATCGGAGACTTTGGCCTGGCAACAGATCATCCTGCTAATGTAGTATGTAGTAAAGACTGCCTAACTGCAGTGTGAAAAATTATTCATGGTTTAAACTTTAATATTTAATATTTTTGTCAAACAGGCAGCAGGTCAGTTTGAACTGGAGGACAGTGGCTCTGGTGTGATGCCCAAACCAGACCCTTCAGGTGCAGCTTTGTCATACTAAGTAACTCTTAAGCTGTTACAGCAATGGAGGCTAACTCCTGTCCCTGACACAAGCTTTTGGTTTTGCATTACTGCCTTTTTAGGTAACATGACAGGGATGGTTGGAACTGCCCTTTATGTCAGTCCAGAGGTCCAAGGAAATACCAAAGCTACATATAACCAGGTAGGAAAATCAAATTTGCTCTTCTGGCCAAAACCAGAATAATTCAAAATAATTGTTATGTTATTCTTACATCTTAATAACTACATGAATATTTTTTTTGTCTTTCCACAGAAAGTTGACCTGTTTAGCCTGGGCATCATACTCTTTGAGATGTCCTACAGGCCGTTTGCGACCGGTGCAGAGCGCATCTCTGTCCTGAGCCAGCTACGGATGGTACAGTTAAAGAAGCAGTTTAAGCTATATGCTCTCATCTAAGCCTGACTTCTTATTTATGTCTACTCCTTTAAACACTGCAGGAGTCAATTTCCTTCCCGGGAGACTTCCCCGAGCACGAGCAAGGAACACTGGTGAGAACTGCACCACAAAATGGGATACGATTCTGTGTCCTCCATAGTTTGAAGTTGCTGTCGAACGTTGTGAAACCATTCTCCATTGTTAGAGGAAGGTGATACAGTGGCTGTTGAAGCACGACCCGGCCCTTCGGCCCACCGCTCAGGAGTTGCTGAAGAGTGAACTGCTGCCGCCGCCTCAGATGGAGGAGTCAGAGCTGCATGAGGTGTTACAGCACACCATGGCTAATATCAACGGCAAAGCTTACCGCACCATGGTGGGGCAGTTGTTTTCCCAAAACCCCTCACCAGTCATGGATTATGCTTATGACATGGATGTGCACAAGGTACTACATACACTTACCTCAATAATAAAAAAGTTAAGCATTTACATTCCATACAAACACACATTCTGTCTCATGTTTTCTGCAAAAGTTGTGCCATATATTATTTTATCAGAAGTAGGGCTGCATAATAAAATAAATCTTGCAATGGGGATAATAATGGTAAATACAGCAATGACTGAGCCCTAGAATTTTTTTTCCTCATGATTCTCTGTTCTTTCATATCAGTAGACCTACAAATGAATTATTTTCTGCTTATATCCACCATTTTATTCAGACTATTGCAAGACAGGACTTTGTTTAGCCTACAGCATTTAGTAATAGTCAAACTAAACAAATCGCATTGATTGAACTTAAATTAAATATTTTATTAGAACATGAGACAAGAAAAACAGCAAACAAAGTTAAAGAGATATACAAGCACTGGGGAAAAAAAGTCTTAGCTCAAAGGGAGTGGGAAGAAGCCCGCACTTATTAAATCCCACCCACTTGCTACAACAAATTGCTTCATATGTATGATATACATATGCCAAATAAAATTTCAATGACATCTACAATAATGCTAATTATTGCAGTAAACCAAATATAAGCCACAACACGTCACAGACTGAGCCTGTGAATATTCTCATTCATCCAGGTCATGGTTATCTCAAGGAAATTTCAATCAAACGCAGAAGCCAAGAGGCTTCTGATGAAGCCTCTTGGATAAGAGGTGAAACGTCTTCCAAGACAAATTACCAAGTCCAGTTGCGTTTGATTGAAATTTCCTTGAGACGTCACAGACTGATTTTAATGAAGTTCATTTAAACTTGCATAAATGACCTCAGACCTGAAATCAGCTTGAAAACTATGGTAAAACCCTTTTATCTTTGGTCTGAACTTTTAACAAATGAAGGCCAGAGTCTTGTAGAGTGTTCTGGGGATGATCCAGGGTTTTATTTAATCTTTGTTAAGTTTATAAAGGGATGTACATCTCCAGGTTTCTAATTAAATCTAAGCGTTATGACAAGAAAGTTAAGGATGAGTCTTGAAGCATTAACACTAAAGTTAAGGATTGAGCAAATCTTTACCTGTAGATGTCACTGTAGAGTCATTTTATACACTGTTCCTTCATTTTTTTTAAATTCTGTCTAGCAGCAACGCGGAAGTCCTTTTTTACATTCCGTAATGACCACTCTAACAGAGGTTGTTTGTTTGTTCTCCCTTCAGGGCAGCTTCAACTTCGGCAGTGCCAAATTGCAGCAGCATGTGTATGAGAGCATCACCAGAATCTTCAAGAAGCATGGTGAGCACACCAGCCTAGTTTAACGTGTGTGCGTGTGAACATGAGTCAGTGTTTACTCTTCATCCCAAACTGCTGGCACCCTTTGACCTGCTGTTGGTCTGTTTGGAAGACGCCAACATCTGGTCCAGTGGGAGGCTGCTAAACAATAGGTTCACTGTCAGACATAGCACAGATTATGTGCATGTGTTTGTGTTGCTTTTTTCCTCAAGCTGTATGTGTTTTTTTGTTTTTTTATCAGCTTGCATGTTCTCTTTGGATTTTATCTTATAGAATTAATATGTCCTCAGGTGCGGTACGCCTTCATACACCACTGCTCCTTCCCAGAAACAGGAAGTTGTTTGATAGCAGCGAGCTGGCCTGCTTCATGGACCACAGTGGAATGCTGGTCACTCTGCCCTATGACCTTCGTGTGAGTTCTACAAACATACCACACACTCACGTACGTGCAGATTAAATGAAAATGCACACTGTGAGGCTACAATCAGCAGCTGCTTCAGGAAACCCTGAGGAACAAATGTTTTGTCCACACTGATTAATTACAGCTATTCATGCTTTGCCTTTACTGTCATTATCACTGCACAAACAATTTTTTTGTTTTTTACTTCAGATGGGGTTTGCACGATTTATTGCCCGAAACAATATAACGCAACTGAAGAGGTAAAGTTGGTCAATGGTTTTAAAGGGACATACTTCTGGACGTTTAAACAGAATTATTTTTTGTAATATGTTACTACCAAGCACAACTTTGTTACCAATAAAGCTGTAAGAGTAATTCAGTATATTAATAATCATCATAAATGTCAAATTTATTTCTATAAAAAAACTGAAAAAGACAAAAAAAAAAATACAAGTGGATGTTTTAGCCAGGTGTGAAAAAATGCTGCAAACAAGGATATCGGTAACAACATCTTGGAGAACTAACTAGAGATCTTATGTGGATGTAGACTTCCTCACATCCTTCTGTCTCTTCATCAGTCTCAGACACACTCCATGATTCTGAAATTATGGTTCTGTGGGGGGTATACAATGACTTGTTGTTCTTTACACTTAAAGGGAAAATGTGTTGTTTTTCAACTTGGACCTTATTTTTAGCATGCATTACATTGATTTACTCACCCAGACAAGTTTGGAGCCACATGGAGTCCTTCGGGGGAAGTTTGTATCCATTCCCCATCAGCGTATATTCATATAATGGGAGTTAAGGGGGCAGAAAACTTCTTCATTTCTCCAATTTTTTGTTATGACTCGTTAGCGCTACTTCTCTGTGATTTCAGAGCAACTCAGAGGTCCTTTTTTGTTGTCTGCAGAAGCTTTTGCAGGCGTTTATTCCAAACAATTCCAGTTTACACTAACTGGTGATTTCAATGACGTTACAGCTGTTCGCCATTGCAGCTGTCGTCTGAGCAGGTTCCGTAAAGGGAGCAGGTGGAAGCAGAACTTAGTCCATTTGATCAATTTGTTTGTGCAATTTGGAAATACTAAAACGCAAAACATATTGTTTGCAGTAGCAGGTTCTAACCAAACAGCGTCAAGCCCAGAGTGAAATCCCTGCTTAGACTATAAGACGGATGCCGCATGGCAGTGCCTTAATTGAAATCACGCATTTGTGTAGTGGGATTAAAAGTAAAACACCCTGCAAGACAACAACGGAGCACCTCTGAGATGCTCCAAACTCACAGGGAAATAGTGCTATTGATTCATAGAAAAACATTGGTGAAATGGAGTTTTGTGACAGATAAAGCCTTATTTAGAGGCTGCATGCACATTGCCCCATTAACTCCCATTAATATGGGTATATGCTGATTGTAAATTGCTCCAAACTTGTCTGAGTGAGTAAATTGGCGTGTAAATGAACGTAATGCATGCTAAAAAATAAGGTACATGTGGCCAAAAACGGTACTTTCCCTTTAACATAGTTCTTAATGATTTTGGCTGTATATGTGGGGTTGTTGTCCTGCTGCAGAATACATTTGTAGCCAATCATACGCCTCCCTGATGGTATTGCATGACAGAAAAGTATCTGCCTGTATTTCTCAGCATTGGGAACACCAAATCTCCAACTCCATTTGCAGAAATGCAGCCCCAAACGTTCAAGGATCCTCCACCTTGCTTTACTGTTATCTCAACTTTTGACTCATTAGTCTAGAGCACCGCCGTTTTTCTGCAACTCAGTTCTTATGTTTTTGTGCAAACTTGAGTTGCCGTTGTTTTTCTCCTACACGGCTGTTTTGCGCCTGTTTAATATATTTGGTTGATCAAACACTTGACACTTGATAATCTTACAAAATACCTGACTTTTTGCAAGTTTACCTAAAAGAATTGATGCTGGTTTGAAGGCAAAAGGCGGTAACACCAAAAATTTATTTTATTTAGACTTTTTGTTTGTTTGCTCACTTTTCATTTTGTTCATATTTAAATTTTTGGAAGGCACAATGTTATTGCCTCAGTCCTTAAAGCTTACAAAGTTTTGTGATTATCTAAATGATTATTTTTTTAATATTCCAAAATGTTCTCCGTCTTAAAATTTGGTTCAATACCACTGCACTTGGTTTAATTTATATATAGGGTCTAAAGGATTTGCTCTTGTCGAAAAAAAACCCCTTTAATTGGATGCAACACTAGTTATTTTTGCCTGGAGAGAAGATTCACTGTGTTACAATGCATGAAACAAATTGTCCAGTTTTTCCTTGAATGGTTCTGGTCAGTGATAATCTATAAGTGTTTCTGTTAATGGACATACGCATTGTTGCTAAATCTTGATTTTTATTAATTCTTATTTTTGATTCAAAACCACCTCTATCAAAGAGGGAAAATCAGAAATTGGTATTGGCGAGGGATGTTGTCGGTCTTTGAAGTTTATGATTAATTTTTCTTTTACTCTAGAATGTATTGTCGATGTTGGCAATAACTTAAACTGACCTTTGAGAGACTTAATTCTCATCCTTAGCAGAAGCAAAGTCACCAAGTGTTCGTCAATTTTTTTCCAGGTACTGCATTGAACGTGTGTTCCGACCCAGAAAGCTGGATCGTGCACACCCGAGGGAGCTTTTGGAGTGTGCATTTGACATCATTACACCCGTCACCAACAGCCTGCTGCCTGATGCTGAAACCATTTATACCATCTCTGAAATTGTCCAGGAGTTTCCTGCTCTCCAGGTCATTTTTCTCATCTACTGCTTTTATTTATTTATTTTAATCCTGTTACCTGTCCCGCTTTGCTGTTTTCAGATTGAACTTTTAGTTTATGCGTCATGCTGTTGTCCTTGTATGTCCTCCTCTAAATGCCATCAACTCGGCTTCAGCTTGTGTTTTTTCCTCCTCACTTCCCATTCACATTCCTATCATACCAAAGCGCGTGTAAGCATGACTGATTAACATTGTCTTTATTGTTTATGTAGTAAATCTACCATGCGTAGTTTTGTCCGCTTCCTCCCCTCCCTTCCAGTACAGTCCATTTCCTGTCTGCATCCATCGCTGTGCTGCGTCAATCTCCAGCCGCAGCTCTTTTTCCACACCTTATAAACTCAGACAGCCTCATGTCTAGCCTCTATTACATCCCTCTAGCATCTTGTTTCTGATCCTCCCCACTGTCCGGCTCTGTGTGTGAATGCTTTAAAGAATGTGTTCAGCCGGACATAGCAGTTATTATTCATTGAGGTGCTCATTGCGTGAAGGTTGGCGGTAATTGCGGCAGAGATGGTTAAAGGTGTGTTTGTGTTTGCAGGAGAGGAACTATAATATCTACTTGAACCACACCAGCTTGCTGAAGGCCATCCTGCTCCACAGTGGTGTCCCGGAGGACAAACTGAGCCAGGCATCCAACATACTCTGTGATGCTATGGTCAGTCCAGTTCATATTACACTTGAGATTTGTTCAACACAGTCATATTAAAACTAGTTAGAGAGCTGAAATCTTCTGTTCAGTAAGCTTTTAATTAACAACAAAATATTTAATGTTAAGCTGTCATTATTTATGCATTAAAAATTAGACAAAAATACACATGCAGTGTTTTGAAAAACAAGGTAAACTGCTGATCAAATGCACTTAATTGGATAATGAGGAGGTATGAGGGTCTTCATAAAACCAGGATCTCTTTAGAGTGATTTTAAAGCTTATGTTTAGTAAAGGTATTGTTTCAAGTTAATAGTCTTGAATGTGTTATTAAGCCTTCCCATATTTCTTTAATTGTCAAGTATTTTTAATTAAGAAAAACATATTACTAAATATGTTTGGTAGATCACCTATTTAAAGCTATTACTAATAAGGTCCCTTCGGAAGGCAATTTGGAGAAACGGCGGTGGAACACAAATGCTTTTTACATTTTGGTTTTTACATTTCTTTCTAAACCATTCATGATCTTCCTTAAACTTCACAATTATGACCTGATTTGTTTTTTGTCTAGCTCAAACATTTTTTCCCCTAAAATATTTGTGAAAAACTTCCAGAGTATAACGTTTTTTGAAGGTATTTTACTGAGGAAAAACAAAACAAAAACTGACCTTGATTTCTTTGGACACAAAACTCCTGTTAGTTTTAGAAGTGTTTCTTGGTATATATGTTTTAGTTTTCAATGTTGGCTTTCAAAATATTATCCAGGAACTGAGTCTTGCAAGTTTTGAGTGGACGGCTTATTATAGGATAACACTTTCTTTACATGTAACACTGTTTTATGTCCTTGCTTAAATCAATTTTAAATAAATAAATTAAGGAGAGTATCATAAAAAGCCAGACAATTATGACCTTTTTTAAAAAGGAATTACATGGTAAACAAGGAAAGTTTACATTTACACTGCTGCAACTTGAGAAACCTAAAAACAAGCTTTATTCCAGCAGTTGGGACTAGAGGTAGAAGGATGATGGTTTGAGCTTGCCCTGAAACCTTGCAGTAAGAAAAATAAACCTAACAATGCTGAAGGTGTTACTGTTCAGAAGCATTCTAAGGCAACCTTTGCATCAAACTGAGATGCCTTTTTGAAGCGTTAGAGGAGCTGTGCATAAACAAACCTGAGTTAATTAAAGCAATTCTAGAAAGACATCTGGATGCAAATCCCTATACGAGACCCAGTTTTAATTCTATAGTTTCTGTTTTGTTACACAAATAATGACATTTTATAATAGTTTGTGTGTTTATCAAATGATATCCTGACTAACTTTCTGATCCAAGCAGATTTATTGGTGCTAAAAATATTGTAATTAAATCAATGTATTTTTTTTCTGAAAATTGTATGTAACAGCAACTTTATTGCCTCTCTTGGCAACATTTGCTACAGAATGAAAAACTGAGCAGGGGTGAGGTGGAGGCCAAGTTCTGCAACTTTTCCCTTTCAACCAACAGTGTAAGTGTACATATGGTATTTTCTACTTTAAAAAGACCACATATTTTTGCATTAGCCAGACAACCCAACACCCTTTTTTGTGCTGTGTTGTGTTTTCAGCTGCAAACACTGTACAAGTACATAGAGCAGAAGGGCAGTCTGCAGGAGCTGGCACCGCTACTGACATCGCTCACCAAACAGAAGACTGCAGTCACTCAGCTGGCCAAGCAGGGTGTCAAGGATCTGGAGGAAATCACCGTCCTCCTAAGGAGACTGGGTGTTAAACTGAGGGTGAATTTGAATTTTAAAACAGCAAAAAAAAATGTTAGCTATGTTTTCTTTAATTTAATGCATGCTTTTCTACTTTTTAGGTTGTGGTCAACTTAGGTTTGGTGTACAAGGTGCAGCATCACTCTGGAGTCATCTTTCAGTTTGTGGCTTTTATCAAGAAACGCAAGCGAACTGTACCAGATATCGTAGCTGCTGGGGGGCGATATGATCACTTGGTAGGTTTTTTAAAAATATAAAAACAACATAAATACATATGAATCAGTGTTGCAATGTTTTACTTTTTGGGGGTTATTTTTGTGTGTTTAGATCCTAGAATTTCGAGGACCAGCTTCCACTGTGCCGGTCCCCAATGCAGTGGGAGCTAGCATTGCTCTGGACAAAGTTTATGCTGCCATGGCTAATATGGAGGAGCCTGTGAGAGAGACAGAGACACATATACACACAGAAATCTGACATTCCTAATTATTGTAATGGAGGAGCACCAGGCAGAGTTCCATATTTAATGACACCTTTTTGCAGCCATCGGCCGCCATGGTGCCACTTTTAGAAACATGTTAATAACTATGATCAGTGCATAGTCTCCATCCTCTGAGTTATTTTAAGAGGCACAGCAGTCTATATATTGTAAAATACTACATCTGAAGTGACTAATTTTTAACAGTAAGCTTTTCTATTACTTGGCTGAGTTTTCATTTTTGCTATGATTAATAATATTTGTTCTTTGTTTCAGCCGATGGTGAGTTCCTGTGACGCTCTGGTGGTCCCGGTGGGATATTCCTCAATGTCCAGAGCCATTAGTGTTGTCCAGAAGCTGTGGAGCACTGGCCTCTCTGCAGACATCGCCTACGATGTCTTACAGGTTAGCGGGTTGACTTGAATTGTTAAAAAAAAATACTAAGGAGCACATTTGAATGTAGCAAAGATTCAAATTTGACATTTTTTTTTTTTTTTTTACTCTAAACATACAGTCCAAATTTATAATCCTGATTTGTTTGCTCAAATAAGAATAGTTGTTAAAAAAGAGATTGAAGTATCTTTCTGCCAATAGACCCAAGCTACAACACTACCACCATGTCTCTATATTTAGTCTTTCTAAAAAGAAAGATATCCTTTTGTAAGTTCTTGAGTTTTATTGTAGTAATTGTAGCACCTTTAAATAGGTTTTAAAATCCTTTTAACAAAGGCTACTGTTCTACCAGGTATTAAAGATAAAAGTAAGATAATAAAAACAGTCTGCATGCAGAATATGTAAAGTTTCTTTTTTCCATAAATATGCAATTATTCAAGCTTTTTTTCTTTCTTTCCGTATTGTAGGTACTTGCCTAATATAGATATATCAAGCAATGTGAGGCAATGATTTCATACTATTGTCAGAGATGTGTTTTACGTTACAACTAAATGTCTCAGCAGTTTAGCCAAATACCACATGGGCGTAAAATATTATTATAGGCAGACAGATGTTTGCAGGATATAAAAGCCCCGCAATCCTTCTCACCATATCCTGTCCGTCTCTCTGCTGCACCAATAAAAGCAAAAATGTTGAGAAAGATAAAAGATAGAAATAGATGTGAAGGAGACCTAAAGAAGTAAAAACCTGGCCATTAAAGCAAAAATATGAATTGTTCATTTTTATTTCTGTTTATTCCTGTAATGTTACAGCTCATTCTCTGAAAATATTTATTTATTAACCAAGAGTATGTGTGTGCACATGCTCAACTCCAGATTTTATTTTTATCTTTGGTTAAACCGAGGAAGCTAGTCTGCTGAAATGCAGTAACCTCTTCCTGTCTACAGAGGGCGACACCTGACTTCCAGGAAGAATTTTTTGCTTTGATCCTCAGCTGTGTTTATAGTGATATTTGTCAGCAAATGGACGGACTTAGATGACACAGCGTTGTTTAACTAATGACCGACCATGTTAGTGTGTTGTCAGTTCTAGTTTGCTATATTTTCACTAAATTTGGATGTTTTGGCCAGGCTAAAATCATTCTCTCTAAACTAAAGGTGTTTTCATGAAAACCAACAGTTCTGGTGCCATGCTTCTGTCATATTCTTTGTGTTTAGTTTAGTATATTAGGATCCCCATTAGCTGTGCTTTCCAGCCATCTAGAAAAGAATGCTTGTACAAAAATATTATCAGTATGACAGATGACAGACATAATCCTCGGCAGCAGGCCCCAAAACTACCATACTGATAATATTAAAGATTTATTTTAAAGATATATAAAACTGATAAGAGACATATATAATAATGAAGATATCTTGACAAACCTAAACATGAAATGTACAAAAACAATCATGACATTCTACAACACTACAGATAGTTGACCCCAATATACGTCTTAAGTTGTCTGTTGAATACAGACTTATGGTCTAATATGATTAGATGGGACAGGGGATTCCATTCCTTCATTGCTCTATACACAATTGCTTTTTAGAAAGTTTTTATTTGCTTTTGGAAGTAAATACCATCCTTCTGATGCAGGTCTTGTGACATAGGCATATAGCTCTATATTATTTTTAAATTAACTGAATTGTAATAATGGGTAGTTGAATTTGTATGTTTTCCAAGTATAGAATTAAAAATAATCTAATGCTTGATCTTTGACGTTTAACCATCATAGGTCAGAGTTCATATTTTTCACACTGGTTCTATAAGTGCAGTTCAATGCCAAATGAAGAGCCTTATTCTCCATAAATTGTCGTTTGCACAGATCATTTATTTTAGCAATGGCCAATATGATTTGACTGTAGCCCAACTAAGAAATGATTAAAGTGCGTACAACAAGCTTAATCATATTAGCTGGCAGGTATTAATGGTATCTTCTTTACAGTAGAGAGTTATATTTCAATATTTTTTATGTTGAAATAAAATGTTCTTGTCCAAGAGAACTTACCGTCCAGATAAACACCTAACTGCTTGACCTCTGTAATTAAATTGACTAAAGTCAATTTAATTTTATTTATGACCAAATTTAACTTTGGCTTTTGTTTCAGGGATTTTGTTGAACTAAGAACCAAGCTTTTTTTTAAAAAATTTATGGTTTGTTATTTGAAACCCATTGCTCAACAGTCGACAATTTTTCTTGAAGGATTGTTAACACTAATAGGAGTATTATCTAGTTCTAGGAAAGTAAAACACATTACCCCAATTCTAAAGTCCTTACACTGGCTCACTGTAGTTCAGAGAATAGACTTCAAAATACTAGTTTGTAAATCATTAAATGGCTTTGCACCAAAGTATGTTGAAGACCTGTTCTCATTATACCGATCCCCCAGACCACTCAGGTCCTCCAACTCTAGTTTACTAAACATCCCTAGAATTAGAACCAAACATGGTGAAGCACGGTTTCACTTTCTATGCTCCACACATCTGGAACAAACTTCCAGATGATTTCAAAGCTACTGTATCCTTAGGCTCTTTTAAATCAAAGATTAAAACACATCTGTTTCGAGCTGATTTGAGTAATGTTCTAATATAATTTTGTGTGTGCGTGTGTACTTTTATGTATCTTTGAATGTTTAATGCTTTTCTTAAATTGCTGCTTTTATCATGCTTTGTTTGTTTCTCTACTACCAAATCCTTTAAAGCAACTTGAATTATCTTGTTGAAAGTGTGCTATACAAATAAAATCGCCTTGCCTTCTAATATGGATTTGGCAGATACATATACTGTTGCATCATTCACATACAAGGTAAAATCGGCTTCTTTCAATATTAGGGGTAGATCAGTTGTGTGATTTTGTGACAAACAGCCTGCCACCCATCCCCGAGTACCAGAATTGTAATGCTTCGTCTGTTTTTTACTTTACTCATTATAACCTATTGTTGTCTAAACTTTCTACCAGTGCCATTAATATATTCTTTAATTGCTCTTATTGTCCTTTGGATTGGCGCAGGAGTCTTCAGAAGCAAATAGGAGAAAAACCAAAAAAAAATTTAGTTTAACTAAAAACAATTACATTTCTGAATATGGTGTTTTTTTTTTTTATTATTATTTATGCACCAAAAGAAGGCTTTTTGGAATACCTTTTCCAAGACTTCTCAGCCATGAATCCATTCTTGCTCGACTTGTTAATACTGCTCATGTGGTTGTATATTAACAGAAAAAAATCCTCAGCCTTTATCCATCCTCTGGTGATGGTTTTACTCTTTATTTGCTTAATATGGCAAACTTTCGCCTTCTTGGAAAATAAAATATACCACAAGACCAATAACATTTTTTGCTTTTTTTAAAATGCAGAACTCAGCCATCTGAAAAGATTGTGCAAGTACTGCAGAGTATATTCACTCCATACTTGTTTGAGGCTCCTTTTGAATATCTGCGTTAATGTTATGCTTTGGAAACTTTACTTGTTGATTTTCCGTACTTTTATAGCCATAATAATCAAAATGACCAGAAATAAACACTTGAAATATAACACTGTATGTAATCAGACATCTTGACATAAGTTTCACTTTTGCTGTTTAATTTCTAAAATAAATCTGTAGCTGTATACACAAATAGTTTTTTTTCTGCACAGCCCCTTGATAGTTTAGCAGCTTCTCATCATCATTGTTGATTAGAGTGCCTGACCTAAATGCATTTTGGCTTGCGTCGTGCGGTCGTGCGTCCAGCCTACAGCTTGATCCTCTATTCCCAACAAAACATCATCTTGAAATAAACAGAGTAGAAGACTTAGAAAATAGTTTTTTCAACCAAGATTCAGAGTTTCCTGAAAATCAAAATTTTTTTCCCTCAAGAATTTTATCTGATTTATGTTATTTGTTTGAGAGCTGACAAACTGTCTGGGACTTGCAGGTATTACACGTCCAGGGCTCACACAAGGCAACCTTAAGTACTAATAGTCAAAGCTGGTACACTTTCTTTTTTTTTTTTTTCAAATTTAAAACCAAGATTTTCCTTTTTAAGTGGGTGAAAATTTATATTTTTGTGACTTTGCTTTTTCAGTCTCAGGAGACACTGTTGGAGCACTGCAGACTGGCTGGAATTGCATGCATGGTGCTTGTTTCTGACAAAGATGGAAACTATGTGAAGGTAAACCAACAAAGCACTCTGTTTTATTTAGTTTTACTGACATCTAAGGTTTATTTTACTTTGACCATAATTATATTTTTCAGAAAGCATTAGAAGATACTATGCACTAAATACTTGTTCATCAAGTGTTTTTTAAAATGCTGCATGTTAAAAGGATTTTGTGTTCCCAGGTGAAATCCTTTGAGAAGGACAGACAGTCTGAGAAGAAAATTCCAGAGTGGGACTTGATGGACCACATCATTCAGAAATGTCGGACCAAATTCTTTGATGAGAGAAGCAGGTAAAGAAAACTGTAATGTGCAGCTCAGAGTGCTCAAAATATTTACGAGGTTTCCTCATGAATTATCTTTTTGTTTCCCAGCAGAGAAATAACTGAGAGCATAAGCCTCCAGAACCCTAAAGGATCACAGCTAAACAACACAGGTACTGAGAGGCCCCAACGATCTTCTAGACCTGTAGCACAAACCATTTGCTGTTCTCATACAGTTGGGCTCTAACTCAGATAAAAGTGTATTTAACCAGTCCCCTAATAATTTGGTTAATGAGGAAAACCGCTTTCAGGCTCTTTGGAGCAACATGGCAGTAACACCAGCATCAACGTGAACGTCATCAGCCCAGAGAAAGTTTCTGCGAGCACAAGAAGACGATACGAAACTCAGGTTATTGATGCACAAACTCCATGTCACTTTAACTACCAATGCTAAACTTGCAATACTTAGTGGTTTGTTCCATTTTAAGTACCATGCAATCACCATGTCAACAATATATATGGTCCACATGACCCTGATGCCCCCTCCCAAGATAAGCGTTTGGTAACCATTATATTAAAACTAAATTAAAGTAGTATAGTTTTTATATTCAAACCAGCTGCTCTCATTCACATATTTTAATGATTTTTTCTTTCATCGGAAAGTGCAATTAGTCTTAAATTTTGATTGAAAAGTAATTAATTAAGACTTCCTTTATAGTTGTAAAGCATTATAAGGTTGGTGTTTATCTTTATTGCACTGATTCAGGATGCTTGCTGTCTCTGGATCTCTAAAACACTTTCATCCTATGTAATTTATGTGCATTTCTTTTCAAAAGGACATTTATTATAGGATTACAAGTCTTTTGCTGCTTCTATCTTTCATGCCTTTATTCCTGATTAAGAATATATGCTATTTTAAATCTGTTTATAACCATACCCATAGCCAGACAAGTAATTGTTTTTTTACATAAAGCAATCTTAACTTGTAACTTAATACAACTATGTCTCAGTGAAACTGGGATTCCTTCTTTTGTTTCTGCAAGAGTTTTTTGAAAGAGTTGCACCATTCTTGTAAAGAAAATGTTATCTTTACAAGTGTCTTTAAACCACCCTACTGGTTTGTTTGGAAAAAGATAGCACGTGAAAGCATTTTTTCCAGATATTTTGTTTTCATGGGAACAACTATTATTTGCTTTCTGTTGTCTCCTATTAATTGCATATTTTCTTTTCTATTTTACATTCTTGCTTTTTTCAGATTCAGACCAGATTACAGAATCTGGGGAGTAATTTACAGAACAAGAGCAATGACATCGAGGTCCTTGCAGTAAGTTCACTGTTTCTTTTATTTTGTTTTCTCTCCCACCTTATCTGCTCAACTCATGTGTGAAATCACAGAATAGGGAAAGGGTTTTTGATGGCTAAAACAACAAACATCACAGAAAGTAGTGCCCTTTTATAGTCGTGCTTCGATCCCCTGCTGGTGGAGAAATGGCTGTGAATCTATTCCATTTGCTGCAGAACAATAGGCACGGAAGAGAATGCCGTTTGCCTAACCTTGCCGGATGTGGTGATGGTGGTGGGTGTAAATGGCTGCCAAACTGAGTTTATTTACAGTTGCATTGCAGATTAGGTCCAGAAACTCATGGATAAACTCTTCCTGCGTAACATACTTATAATGTGTGTTCAAGATGCATATTTTAGGCCTATTTGAATCTGGACTGCATCTTTGATGCCACGCTAAAAAGGAGTTGATAGAAAATAACATGTTTCAATTCAATTCAGTTTATTTATATAGCACCATTTCACAACAAATGTCATCTCAAGGCACTTAACAAGAAAAGTTATTACAATACAATGTTTAAACTAGGAATTAGAGAACCACAGAAGATTGCGTCGGGACTTCTCAGCCAATCCCTCACACTGAGCAAGCATGAAGCGACAGTGGAGAGGAAAAACTCCCTTTTAACAGGAACAGATCTCCAGCAGAACCAGGCTCAGCATAAGCTATCATCTGCCGAGACCGTCTGGGGTATGGAGAAGGTAGCAGAGACACAGAAAGAGCAACAGAACTGATGCAGAAGCAGAAGTTGGTAGTAGGACGTGGAGAACGTTCCTCCACTGGAATGCCTTCTTAGTCAGGGTCGTTAAGCAGGCCGGGTCAGGAGCACCTACTGTAGGAAGAGACTAAGGTTTAATGACCTGGATGCCGTAAACAGCTCTGTGAGTCTCTGTTGTTGGATTTCAACAGGCTCTGGACAACAGTGGTATTTGGTAGTTTCTCTGTAAGTACAGAAGTACCATGAAATAAAAATTAATATCCTATCCATCCGCCTACCTGCTCTTTATACTTTGTATGGACTAAGGAAAGTGCAGAATATTGTCAAACTTGGCTAACCCTGAGCCTAATTGTCCCTCTGTCTGCATGGAATGAAGCAGAATGAATCCAAAAGGTCATCATTCTCCTGTTATTCTTTGCACAATAACAGAATCAGTCTAAATATGTACTACATTGTATTCTGTGGAGTTCAATGTGTACTTAGAGTGTGAGATAAGGCTCTGTTTTGAAACCCTTCTTGTTTTTTCCATCCTGCAGGTGGACCTGCAAAAGGAAACACTGATAAACTTCCTGTCTCTGGAGGTGGGTTCCCTACTAGCTTCATCAAAAGCACAGCACAGTTCATAAAATTCTTGGATCCCAGTGAGTGCTGTGAAGGAGGGTGGGGAAGGAAAGAACAGCCAGTAAAGGTCCAGGATCTTAGACAGGAAAAGGGAATCCCGTCTCCTTCCTTTACAATGTTATCCCAGGAGGAGTGAAGTGAGGGAACTCCCCTGCACGTTTCCACAGATGGAAAAAAGTCTAATTTGGCAAACAAGGGTCACCAACATGTGCTGCATTTAACAAATCACACTATTAGGAGGTGTTTATATTCACATTCCAAACTCCTTACTGGGACGTTTTGCTCATAAAGTTTCAGTTTGCCTTCCATGAAGTCTAATAATAAAGTTAAGAAACATTGAGAAGGTTTGGAAATGCTCCTAATGCAGTGGTCATATAAGCAAAAGGATTACCTGCTCACTTATATAGACTGTCATTTTTTTAGACGTACTGAAGGCAACTGGTTGGGTATGTGACACACGTACATGGTGTTGATTGTTGGCAATGACTTCCTCCATATGGAAAATGTGCTTGAGTAAAAAAAAAAAACTAATTCAAGTCTTTAAATTCACATTTCATAGCTTAGAAATTAAATATCCTTCACATAGATGCACATGAAGTCTCTTAAAGTATGCAGTGTTCTACAATTTCAAAGTTTTGTTTTAGTTTTATTATGTCTGTACTCTGCTCTGGCAGGATATTTTGAGTAGTTTTCCTGCAAGAATGTGAACCTCTAGCCTTCTACACTGGCATGATGCTGCCACCACAGTGTTTGCTGATTGTGCAATAGATTTCTCATGGCAATACGTGCGTTAGCCCAAAAATGGCAACCTGGACTTTTATCTTTCTCTTTCTTTGTGCCACTCCTTTGTGAAGACTACACCTAGTAGTCAACAAATTCCTCATCTTGAGGTGTGGATATCTGCAATAGGCATAAGTAATATAAGCTTTAAGTGTTATCATTATCTTTTGTTGTGTTTATTGCAATAATGATGAAAGGGCTGTGAAGAATCTTGACCATACTATTATTTCTAGGAGTTTATCATTATCACGACAAATCAGACTCTTTATTTATAACTTCTTCCCAATAACATGAAGCGATAGGGTAACTGTCCATTTCTTCTGTTAAACTTAATCTAGAGTTACCACTGGTAGACTTGGCTGTTAATGTAATTCAGCCTCTCCTGGTTGTCAGGTTAGTTGGATAGTCATGACTTGCTAGCCTTGCACTCTGTGCTACATGTTCAGATGGTGAATTGGACAGGTGAGATTTCTATAAGATATTCAAAGCTTGGGATTTTTTTTAACCTAACCTTGATTACAATATTATCCGTAATTTGCCTACTTATTTTCTTCTGTCTTCATGGTTCTGTTTCTTCACTAGTATTATCTAACAAACTTCTGAGGCTTTCACAGAACAGCTGCATTTATTGAGATTGAAATAGACGCAGATGAACTTCCATTTTTTTGTAATTTCTGGAGGAAATTACTTGCACTGGACCTTTTTTTTTAGAGGGGACAGAGTAGATGGGGCTTTATATAAATGCACACCACACATTTCAAAGTTTGTGTTTATGCAATTCATTTGTATAAAAGGATGTGTTTAGTTTGTTTAGTTTCAGTTTTTGTGCCTGTAATAGTTAAAAAATATTGAATCTTTATATGTTTTTTTTTCTTCAAATCGGGTGGTTTTCAAGCCTGCTTTTACTCTTTCTTTTTTCAGTTTGAGAGCGAAGAACAATTCAACAGCAGCGTCAAGACTTTGCTGTCTCGTCTCCCAAAGCAGCGCTACCTGAAGTCCATCTGTGACGAGATCCACCACTTTAAGATAATGAAAAGGTGCACAGCAAATTTGACTTCGAAGCAGTTTTGAACTAAAAATGTCCCATACGTTGTGGCAAATCTGAAATGTTGACTTGATCTTATTTAGTATTCCTGGACATGGAAACTGATAGAAATATGTGGGAAAAAAGAGCTTCCACTTGTTAGTTGAAGAAGAAATGTTCCCCTTCTTAAGAAATTAGGAAGCAGAAACACAGCAATCATACTTCTACTCTTCGAATTCGATACCCATTCTTTTAAAAAATCTGTAACTTTTGCCAAATTTTTGATGGCACGTATAAACCCGCTAAATGTTGCTGTAAATGAGTGATTAGTGGTTGCATTTTCTGCTTCGGTTTAGACCAGCATCATCCCTCTAAGGAGAATGCGTAGCAATTCAGGGATTGATTTTGCAAGTCTCGCTTTTCACCATATAACCACTCCGTGTTTTACTTGTAAAGGATTGACGCCACAGCAGTAATGTTGAAGCGTTATTCCAAGGACACTTTACCCGTCTGTCTACAGTTACTTTTTCACAACAATTTGGCCCTAAAGAATCACTTCAAGCTTAGATTACTCGGGTTTGTAGGGCAGGAACATAAAATACTTGGGACAACGTATCCAGTCAAGAGTTCTCTCCTTTGTTTAGCTCAGAAATAAGAGAAGAAAATTATATTATTATTATATAGCTAGTTGTCAGTAAAGGAACGCATTTTCCTACTTTATCTTTATAAGCAACAGCTGCAGTCCCCTGGATGGTCTGGTAGTAGACTCCCTGCTCGGATGTAGCTGAGGCATGGACTGTGTTGAGTCAACTTCTCGCAGCTTTGGTTTGTTGGTTCCTTTAAATTGAAAAATGTGAATTCCTTCATAATTCTATTCTCAACAAAGATTGTTTTTAGTGAGTAAGGAGAAATCCGTCCTCCATGACTGTTTAGTTGCCAGCCAATATGTCCTACATAACAATTAAAAACAGTTTTTAAATAAACCAACCAAAACTAAGCTGTGAATATGTTGAAGACCGATTTGTTGAAAGAAAAAAAAACGAACAACTTCCTTTTGTAGGTAACTGCCACTCCCCAACTCCAGGTGTAATGGTGACAGCCAGAGCTTCAAAGAGGGCTGTTAGACAGATAACCACCACCTTGAAGAACACAAAATCCTCAGTTGATCCTCTTTCCGGAGGTGAAATCTGGAAAAGGATTCCCCATGTTTGGTCTTCTGGCATCTGGATCATAACACCTCAGCTGTCCGACACAGGCTAGCTCCCCAGAGCCAGTTTCATGAATGAGACTGCAATAGAAAAAAAAACAAATCCTCTCCAGCGCAGTTGGTTTTAATTTCCCCATCTCTGCTTCGTGTTTGCGTTGCTGTTTAGAGCGAGCACAAGGCCTCACTGATAACCGAAGCCACACAGCCAGAGACCATGTATACATTCTGCATCTGTTTTTTATCCTTTGGTGTACATGTTTTCATTGAATGTGAGGGACAGGGAGCTTAGCCCAGATGAGAAGGGTAAAGGTTTTTTTGCAGCAGTCACCTTGCTGCAGCAGGATCATAAACTAAACTTATCTCAGGGGTTTTGCAGGCAGTGACCTTTCCTTTGAGTCAAAACTGTTGGATATAAACGTACATCTTCACCGCAGTTTCAACTCGCCAACAACCAAGCTGGCGGTTCTGTTAGACTGTTTTTGACAATAAGCATAATCATCATAGGTATGTTTAAAAAGAAAAAGCATTTAGTAGAGGTTATTTCCCACCCCAGTCTTTACTTAGCTACTGTTAGATTTGCTTATTCAGCTTGGTAAGTTCACAAGTTATTTGTATGACTCACAAAGGGGTTTTGTTCAAAAGTACTGTAACTTGCAAGGCACTTTCTCTCTTGAGATGTGCTCCTGGCAGAATTGCATCCTCTTGCTAAACAGGACTTACTACTTAATAAAGTTCCCGGAAAACCTCCTGGCTAAATTTCATTGTTCTGATTTTGAAATGTTCTATTTGGATGATGAATATAATTCCCCCTAATATAACAAACACATGTTTTCCTCTTTCAGGGTGGCAGTGGTGGTCTTGTACAGCTATAAAGATGACTACTACAAGATCCTTTTGTGAGAACCAAAGTGACTGCACCAGCTAAGGAAAGTTTTCTACTTTGCCGGAGGTTCATCTGCTTCTCAAAGACTGCATTTTATCGTCAGACCTGCAGAATCTTCTCAGATTGGACAGATTTCCATTGGGAGGAAAATACAAGCCCCAAACACAAAAGCAGTTCTTCTTTTATCATGCTGAATATTTCTTTAGCTTCTTGAGCCAAACTCTGAACATTTCCCAAAAAAACATTTGGTGATTTCTGGTATAAACAAGAGGTTTACCAGACGTTGTTGCCTTAATGAACACATTCTGAAAGGAAAAGGGCTACTTGCTGCAGATTTATGTGTCATGAGTAGATGGTGGAAGGAATAAATGTTTTTTTCCACATGCTTTGGCCTTGTAATTGTTTGCCTGCCTGTGCAAATGACAGCAGACCATAAACAGATGTCTTCGTCTATTGTATGTTCATGTAAAACATTTTGAGTGTCACATTTTACCTCAAAAACTATTTGGATACTTAAGTTTTTGAATCCTTTGAAATGTTTCTAAATATTTTTGTGCAAGCAAAAAATATTTAAACCGCAAATAACTTTAATCTAGAAATTAATCAAAAGAGAAATGATAGATAACACAAAGCATTAATGCATTGTAGGTTGTATTTAAAAAAAATAAAATAGCTTGTTTTATATAGAAAAACTAGTAGCAGCATAATAAAGCTTTGCAAAAAGCCTTGTAATAAATTAATCTTGCAGAAGTACAATCTCTTAAAAAAATCCAACAAAATCACCAGTGGCACGCTTACTGGTACCCTTATTGTTGATGCTTTTTTAAAAACTTTATTTTTCTGTAAGGAGTCACACCATGGTGATATCAAATATAACAAATTTAATTTGAAAATGACAAAGATAAAGTAACAAAGCATAAAAGAAAACACAAAAAAGAAATAAAAACTATAATACCACAGAGGATAAGATGTACACTACCGTTCAAAAGTTTGGGGTCACCCAAACAATTTTGTGTTTTCCATGAAAAGTCACACTTATTCACCACCTTACGTTGTGAAATGAATAAAAAATAGAGTCAAGACATTGACAAGGTTAGAAATAATGATTTTTATTTCTGTACCGAGCTAAACTGTTTTCAGATGTGTGAACATGATTGCACAAGGGTTTTCTAATCATCAATTAGCCTTCTGAGCCAATGAGCAAACACATTGTACCATTAGAACACTGGAGTGATAGTTGCTGGAAATGGGCCTCTATACACCTATGTAGATATTGCACCAAAAACCAGACATTTGCAGCTAGAATAGTCATTTACCACATTAGCAATGTATAGCGTGTGTTTCTTTAAAGTTAAGACTAGTTTAAAGTTATCTTCATTGAAAAGTACAGTGCTTTTCCTTCAAAAATCAGGACATTTCAATGTGACCCCAAACTTTTGAACGGTAGTGTATGTACATGTAAGTACACTTCCCTCCTCTTATAGTCACCTCCCTATGTCCTTGAAGATAAAGAACCCACTATCTTCGGTATACACATAACCTTTTCAACCGTCTTTTTTATAATTTCATGGTTTAATAGAATATGATATAATAGAATATGAATATGTCAGGAGAGCATGTATATACTTACAAAAAAAAATATATAAACAAAACAAAAATACTAAGTGCTCCCAATTTGGTTGTTGATTCCTCATAACTTTTTTATTGTATAGTTCTTTTCATTGCAGGACTTGTCCCATTTTCCCCTCTCTTTTTCTTAACTTTGTGTAAGTACATTCTCATCATATCTTATATTTGAAAATTTGCCCATACTTATTATAGCTCTCCCATTTAGCCCATAGTATGTGTCTTATTTGAAGTTTTCCTCAGATTTTATAAGTTACCTGCTCCAGTTCTTGCGCCATTAGAGCTCTTCATTTATCTAAGCCATGACTAGATTTCTGTAACCGATTTTTGGATATTAGGAGCTGTTATTCCTAAAATTATTAAAAGGTACTTGTCCTCAATTTTTACTATTTATTTTGTTAATATCTCCAAAAGGACAAAGTCAGTATTAATATTAAGGTCCATGCCCATGACCTTAATACTTTGTTTGCTTATATTTATCTAATATATTTTCAATATGGGGCAGGACCAAAACATGTGGCTATAATCAGCATAATTTTCACCACAGTCCCGTCAACAATCTGACGTTGATATTGTTGAAATTTAGCTTGAATCTTGAATTTTAAGATTTCTTATTACTTTATTCCAAACTGTAAGTGTATTTTGGAACCAGTTATCTGTTTTCTTTTTGTTTGTTTATAATAGTAATGGCAGAAGTTTCTCCACTTATTTGCTTTGAAACAGTTATATAGATCTCAATTTTGCTCCTGTGTTATCATTTAGTATTGTTTGTAGTGCCTGAATTTGAGCTGCATAGTAATTTTTCAGAATTGGGAGAGCTAACTCCGCAAATCTTTTTGCCAATTTCAGCGTTTTTCAGTTTAACCCTTGGTCTTTTGCTGTGTCAACTTAATTTCATTGACATTCAATCCCAACATCTAAATGCACAAGGCAAACATATAGGGCAATGTCTTAAGTAAAAATCTAGGGAGTACAATAATTCTAATATCTCTCTTTCCAAATGATGATGAGGGAACTAATCTCCATTTATTTAGATCCTGTTTCATTCTCATTTCAAGTTTATCATAATTTCACCAATATAATAGTTCCATGTTACTTGGTATTTCTATTCCTAAATATTTAAATTTATCTCTATCCCACTTCCATGAGAATTCATTTTTAACTCTATAGAGATAGGTTCTACCAAGCTGATTGCTTTGCATTTTTCCATATTTAATGTATACCCTGATACTATACTATACTATACCTATTAATTTCTTCTTTTAAAACTGGGGAAGTTTTATCTAATTCAGTTGGATATAAAATAACATAATAGCATAAAGTGCTAATTTTTTATGTATTCCTGCATTTTCTACACCTTGAATTTCCTAATTTCTCCTAACTGGGTGCTAAAGGCTCAATACATTGAGCAAAGATTAATGGTGAGAGGGGATATCCTTGTGTTGTTCCTCTTCTAAGTTCAAATGGACTTGATTATGTTCCATTAACTCTGACTTGTCCTTTTGAGGTTCAGTACATATTCTGCAACAAGGATATAAAAATATCACAAAAACTGAACTTTGACGGGTTTCAAAAACAAAAGGCCAGGTAACTCTATCAAATACTTTCTCTGCATCTAAGGTTAGTATAAGTGCCTGTCTTTCACTTTTGTGTAAATATTCTATCAGGTACAATTTTGGCTAATCTATCAGCTATGATGCTACTTAGTAGCTTTTGATCCCTGTAAAGTAACATTATTGATCGATACCCTTTACACTGAGTGGGGTCCTTGCCTTCGTTGTATAATATTATTGAGTTACACCAATTATCTGGCAAAACTCTCTGCCTAAGTATCCAATTATTTTTTTAATGTAGAATAGGGATAAATTGAGTTTTAAACTCCTTTTAAAATTCTCCAGTAAATCACTACCTGGCTTTTTGTCTGTTTTCAATCTCCAAATAGCTTTTGATATCTCTTTTACAGTTACTGATGCAATGAGAGTTTGATTCTGTGAATTTGTCATCTGCGATAGGTTCAAACCTCGCAAAAAATCTCTCTACTGAGAGGTTGTTTCTTCTATATATGGGGTATACAATTGTTTATAGTATGTGGCAAAAGAGTTAATGCTTTATACCACCCACTTTGGTCAGGACTTGATCTGCTTTTGTAACGTTTTATAATATTGGAGCATACAGAAAGCAGGATCCCTGACCATTCATGTCCATAAAATATTGAGGTCACCTCTTCTCTTTTATGCTGCAAGTCTGGGGAATAAAATACAGTAGCTGTGGAAGAAGGCTTTGGATTATCGGGCTATAAAAACTGATGATGCATTTTCAGTTTATTGATGGTTTTCTTTTAACTGTCCTGGTAGTTAAGGCCCACAGCCTCACAGTTCCTTTAATGTACTTCCCAGTGGGCATGAGGTGTTTTTCAGCATATTCATTCTGTTTTTTAGCATGTCTGGAATATTTGAACATTATCCAATTTGAACAAAGCCTATGGTTCCAGTAAAGTGTAGCAAACCTTTGTTTACAACTGTGATGGTTGACTAGAAAATGCTTCCCAGTTAACCAGTTTGTATGTAGAATGCATTTAACGATACAGACACGGTTGAGGTCATATTGCAGTATATAAGACACACAAACACTTTTTTTCAGGACCTTCTTTACCTTAGATTTTATAGGAAATCTTAGCAGGACAAGAAAAAAAAACCCGCCAGTCCAGGGTCATTTAAATTCCCAGGTCTGGTTTTGTATCGCCTTCTAGCCTTTTATCAGTCCAAAGGAGAGGCCTTGCTCTTAATTGAGACTTAAATACCATTGTTCCACACCCTCAACTGTTTTAAATACATTTGCAACTGAGAAATAAAAGCAACTGGAAAGGAATCCGATTTAACGGAACTAAAAAAAGAATGATTCCCATTTGCAGCACAAGTCTAGAACCAGATGTGTGTGGATATGAAAGTGAAGCAAAACCCCTAACCGGAACCATCCTGAATGACATCACTGCTGCTTTGGGATTCAAGTTTATAAGCACAAGCCTCTCTGGTTCACACATTTATTTATTTTTAAATAAGCATAAATGTAACAGTTTCTAATCTAGAAATATATTTACAAGATTCGCAACACTGAAATAAATAAGGTAGAGAATACAGCAAATAGCAATGGTAAACAGTCTACAATGTACATCAGATTTGGCTACTTAAAGCTATTTTCAATAAAGAAAAAAAAAATCTAAAACTATATTTTAGTATTAATAAATAAAGCTATGTGAAAAAATAAATAAGATTCTCTTCTTGTCTACTAATTTAAACTAAGTTTTTACACATAGAAGAAAATAGCTTTTACATTTAAGCTTTTCTGGTCCACCTTTTTGTTTTAAAGCTTATGATTAAAACAGACAGTATTACTGAAAACACTTCAATATAAATGGGTTTCTGACCTATTTTGGCATTGGAGCTGTTGCTGAATAGAAATATTGGCAAAGGACCGACAACACTGATCCAGAAACTAGACTGTTTTGCAATGCTTCTCGGAATCTGTCCTCCTTTGTGCGAACCAGGCAGGTCCAGAACCTCCACTTCCAGTGGTTCAACAACTCTGTGTACTTAAATAATCCCTGATTAGGGCCTTTATTCCTTCAGGAATTCTGCATGGTGCTGTTTTTTTTTTCTTTTACCTAACTGGCTCTGAAGAAAAGTCATGTTTCTTTAAAACACTGAAACTCTATACATCAACGTCCACACATTCTTAACTCATATAATGACAACACTTCACATTATTAGCCAGAATATAAACAGTGAATGATCCAAAACTCTTTATCCTTGTGTACGCTACTTTTTATGCTTTTTTGACATTGACAAGATGTTAAAACCAAAGTTATGTGTGTATAAGAAGCATTAGGGCTATAGAATTAAGGCTCTCAAACAATAAACTCAAACAATTGCTGACATTAGGTGACATCAGGTAAATTGGGGCAGCGTTTGTCAACTATAGAACAATCAAATCAATTGGGATTTTTTTCAAGAACACTCGTGCCAACAATTGAAATTCTTTTATGGACATTGTCTGTACAAAATTAAAAGGCTAGGAAGCTCAAACCTTAAGGCGCTCATCAAATCTGATTACTTAATTTACATGTTGCCACTCTAAATAAACTGTTATAAACTGCTATGTCACAATTAAAGGGGAAGTTTTTTTTTTTTTTTCAACCTGAACCTTATTTATAGCATGCATATGTTCATTTATTCACCAAGACAAGTTTGGAGCCACTTGGAATCCTTCGGGAGGAGTTTATATCCATTATCTCAGCGTATATCCATATAATGGGAGTTGTGGGGGCACGAGAAGTGCAGCCTCTACATCAGGCATTATCTGCCACAACTTCATTAACCAATGCTTTATTCTTCACCACTAGAACTATTCCCCTCGTAATGGGTGTCTTGGAAGTACCTTTTTGTTGAGTGTTATCGTTAACGAAAATGAACGAAATAACGAAAACTAGAAGTAACTGTTAACTGAAATAAAAATAAAAACGAGAATTTGAAACAAAACAAATAAAAACTGTAATGAGTGTTCATAAAACTAACCAAAAAGAACGAAATTTAATGAAAAGAAATTGCCTAGTTTTTGTTTCATACAGTGCCTCATAAATCATTTCTATGTCACTCCCTGCCTTCTGTCCGTCGTCACCAGAAACAGATGCGATCATCTGTGTTGGGCCTTTTTAGTTGCACAAATTGCCTTGATAAAAACAACAGAACGTTAAAGTTGGATACAATTACATCAACTTACTCCCTTTCAAGAAAATAAAAGACGTCTTTGGATTGCAAGCTATCAGAAGAAGCAATTGAAACGATGATTTAACAGTCTGCAGCAAAAACTTCATAACAGATGAGCTACGGCAGCTAACAAATAAGCTAACAATGCGACTGCAAAATGCAAACAACAGCAATGGGAGACGGTTTTATACCGGTGTTGTGTAGCTGGTGTAAATTGTGCGTGTGTTATTGCTGGACTGATGGACAAATAATGCCTCTTTAGTTTCTGGTTGTTGGCAGTTTCCAAACGCTGTACTGCATTATCCCAACAGGTCAGTCAAGTCGTCTGTGTTGCTGTGGTCCGCCTAGCGTAATGTCAGCGAAGGTTAGAGAAAGCACAAATGTGCAAAAGGATCAAAAGCATCATTGTATTTAAGATAGCTTGGTTTCTGTTGTGTTGTGTTGCCACTTAGTGTTTTTGTAGAACATATTTCAGTTATACTTGCCTGATTTGTATGGTTGTTAATCTGGCCCATGTCAATACAATTTTAAAAAAGTGTGATCATTTTCTGAGTTTTTGCTATACCTTTTTTCTCTTTTTTTGTCTTGCCCCAGTACACAACTTGTTTTACAAAAAGACTTAAACTGGAACTAATAAAAACTAAACTGAAACTAAGCATTTTCAAAAGAACTAAAACTCACTGGAATTAAAATAGAATTTGAAATCTTAAGTCAAAACTAAATAAAAATTAAAACTAATGAAAATTTTAAAACTATTATAACCCTGGTGTGCAGCTGTGTTTTTGCTGGCTTTTAATCCAACTACACTAACACACGATCTCATTGACGTTGCTGCCGTCAGTCATGACAGTTGTAGTCCGAGCAGCACTTTCACTCTGGGTTATACAGCGGCTGTCGGTTAGACAGAACTTGCTACTGCAAACATCAACATGGTTCACACTTGCTTGTTTCCAAATTGCCCAAAAAAAAAAAGATCATGTGGCCTAAGGGTGCGTTCAGACCACAAGTTTTGTCAGTGTCAGCAGCGTCACGATTACATGTTAAGTCTACGGTCGAGGCCATTGGAGGAGCGTTGCAGTCCCTGCGACGCTTTGTGACCATTGGCTCCATCAACTTTTCAAGCTTTTCCTGCATTTCAAGCTTCAAAGCTCATAATGCTAACAACGCAGAAGTTCAGCTAGTTAATTTTTTTGTGGGCTTAACGCTCTTGACATAGCCCGGCAATCAATCACAGCGTCTGACTGTAGTGACGTTGCCTGAGTGTCGACACTTCCTACCCAACCACGGTTCGCTAGTGTTTAAAACATCCAGCAGAGAAAGGCCTGCCTATGACCTTTGCAAGTTTCAGCTTAAAAATGTATCTTCTGTGTATATGCGTCAAAGTAGTCGCTTTATTAGCATTGTTTGACGCTGACAAAGCTTGCGGTCCTAACGCACCATAAGGCCATCGTATGGCCCAGAGTAAAAGTTCTGCTCAGACTACAACTGCCATGGAGTACTGCAGTTACGTCACTGAAATGACAGTTTTTTGTAAGATGGAATCAGCGGCAGCAAAACACCCCTGCTATCAACAAAGAAGCATTTGAAAGACGCCCCAAACTCAGAGGGGAGTAGTGTTGCTGATTTATAGCAAAACATTGGTTAAATTAAGGAGTTTTGGCCTTATT
Organism: Apricaphanius iberus; assembly: GCA_028564705.1. Classification (NCBI taxonomy): domain Eukaryota; kingdom Metazoa; phylum Chordata; class Actinopteri; order Cyprinodontiformes; family Aphaniidae; genus Apricaphanius; species Apricaphanius iberus. The sequence continues at coordinate 112,060 of JAPXFQ010000694.1, read as the reverse complement.
TAGAGGTGGCATGTTGTCTGCTCTATGGATAAACGCTGATTGCGAGTGGATATCAACTTCTCTTGAAGGCATCCAAGTGGCTCCAAACTTGTCTGGATGAGCAATGAACGTAATGCATGCTATAAATAAAGTCCTGGTTGAAAAAAAAAAATGAAAAAAACCCCTGAACTTCCCAGCATCATTCTGATTTAATTCTAATAAATTTCAAATGAGTTACAGAGGTCTGGCTATAAGAGGATGACAGGAAGGTACATGTTAGATTGATTTCACTTCCTTGCAAAACTGAATACCCTTCAACTTTTTCACATTTCGTCACACTACACCCATTAATTCAAATAATTTTTTTCTGAATGTTATGTTACACCAACAAAAATGGGAAAAAAACTGTGGAAGCTGAATGAAACAATTTTTCTCCTTGTTAAAACTCTGAAAGGTGTGGTGTACATTTATATTTAGCTCATTTTACTTTGACTCCCTAAAGTAGAATCCAATGTAACCCGGGCTTTCCACTGGACGTGTCAGCAGCATGTTACAGGAGCAGCACGTTTTACTCGCGTATTCTGCTGCTTCGCCCTTTCCACGGGGGGCGTCAGCAGCACGTAGCAGCAGGGAAGCAGCTGTCACAGAAGATCGTGTGAGCTCAGCAAAATCACGCGTGGTTTCGTCAGTAAATGCAACAACAAGCAGGAAAAAAGACTACAACATGGCTCCAAAAGGTCTGTGTTTTATGTTCTGTCCGTTTTATATTCGCTAATAAGTTTCTGTTATGTCAGGGAATATACAAAATCCCTCGAAGTGCAAAACAATAATGTTAGTGGCGATCCGCAGTATTGTAGACCCTCCCGCAACCAAACAAACCATCCCAATGATAAAGTGGTGGTGAAAGCATTAGGGTGTTCAGAGAATCCAATTGAGAATCTGTGGCATGACTTGAAAATTGCTGTTCGCAGATTCTATTGATCCAATCTGATAAGGTAAGACCTCTTTTGCAAAAATGAATGGGCTAACGTTTCAGTTCCTAGTTATACAAAGATGATAGAGAAATACTCCAAAAAACATGCAGCCGTAACTGCAGTGAGATGTCTTTTTTTACAAGACTTGACTCAGGAAATGATTACATTTATTGCTTTTTTTATGTAAAGTACTTTGAATTGTCTTGTTGTTCAAAGTGTGCTCTGCAAAAAAAATTGCCTTGCCTCACAGGTAAACAGAAATGCATGTCAAAACTTCAGATTTTGTATTTTGAAGAAACATGCACCTTTTTATTTCAGGATTATGCATTGCTTTCTGATCTTAGTAACATACATTTAATTTTCAGATTGTAATGTGACGAAATGTGTTCAAGGGATATGAATAGTTAGGCATTGGACTCCAGTTGCTTTATCAAAAGGTTATCTTTAAAAAAGGAATGGCTCTGGTTATTTCAAGGTAGACTTTGTAGTTATTTGCAGTGTGTGGGAATGTTCTGACTGGAATAATAATGAACTTAAAATGGCTCTAAAGAGAGAAACAAAACAAAAACAACGCAACATATGATACAAACTGTGTAAAAATAAACAATAACTAAAATGAAAAACCAAACATTCTAATGCAGGGGTTTGAATCTGGCCTGCTAACGATGGTTACATCCACGATGCACTGCTGCTCTTTGTGGGGGGTTAGCATTCTTATTGTTCCCTTTATACCATGGCCTAAACCCCTGTCCTAAAGGTTCTTCTTTTCCTCCTTCGTATGCAAAGTTCCATTTCCAAATGAAACCGAAGCAAGTATGTTACAGAAGTTTGATTATGGCAGAGGAGTGTCTCTGGATGCTCCTCACAACTCATACTGGATATACTCTTATTACGTCCACTTGTCCATCTCCCTCGAAGTTTGTCACTCAACCCGAATGTCCAAACAAGGAAGATGATGGGCGAATAATAAAAAACAGCATCAGTCGTGTGCCTCCGGCAGAATATCTATAGTTTATATGTCACATGAAAGAAAAAAAGTGGGAAAACTGAGCCCTACAGGAATCTCTTTTGCCTCAGTTGCTGTTATAAATTCCTTTTTAGCGTGGCGTCCAGTCACTGCCCATGCTCAGCTTGGCCCTGGGGATGGTAATCTTCTCCATGCATGGGGGCGAACTCATCTCTGGAGAAAAGTGGATGATGCCGCAGTCAGTCTTTATGTTCTGAAATTTGTTCTCTTTTGAGGGCTCCATGTAGATGACCGAATTCTTGTTAACATGTTTCTTCAGGATCACAGTCTGTGGGGGGAGGAAGTGAAAACAACACATCAAGGTCATGATTTGGTAGAACTGCAGTGACCGCATCATCAGTTACGTTCATTGGTTTGTTATGAAAAAGGAGATAACTTGATATTTTGACATTATAGGTATATGAGTGGCATGACCTTTTCCTATCAGAAAGCAAAGAGCAAAGGGCAACAACATTTATCCTTAAACCATGACAGCTTTAGTACTGGATGACTCAGGACCTTGAAAATCAGGGATACTTCATTTCTCACCTGCACAGACTGGATTTGTACAATTCTAATTTCCCTCTAAGAACTGTAATAAAACTATAATTTTAGAAGATGAAAGATAGATCTGAAAATGTACATTTCTGCCAAAAGACGGCCCTTACCGAAACATTTTCAATAACCGCATATTCCAAAACAAATAGCCAAAAAGCTCAAAATGATAAAAGCGTTCCCGTTTTTTACTATATGTTGCTCTCTTCTGCTCTGCCACAGTTTAAATGAACCACAGTGATTTTCACCAACCCCTTCCTTCAGTAGCAGCATCCACACTGATAAGCATTTTTAAATAATTTCAATCAAGCCCAAAAATGCATCTCTGGTCACCAGCCGATTTCTCAGTATGTGTAGTTTTTCTTTAATTTACGGATAATCTCTCACCTTCTTTGGTGCACTGTAGCAGGACATCTGCACCCACTTCTTTTTCTTGTTGATGAGTAATGCCACAATGACAAAGATGATGATGGCCATAAGGAGTCCTGCAAGGATCCATGCTGCTGATTGGTAAACAAGTGCCATCTCAGTTTGGCTTGGGTAGGTCTCACTTAAACTTGGCTGGTCTACGTGAGAAAATAACATTTAAAATCCGGATTTTTCCAGCTTCCATCACATTTCCACACATTTTTAAATGTCAAAATTCTAAACTTTCCAGAAGTGTCTGTCCATTTTTTCCTATAAAAACAAAACTTCCCCATGAAAACACAGAAAATATTACCAGACATTAGGATTTTAAAGATGGAATCAGTAAAAACGGCACTGTTTGGAGATTGATGTTTGTCAAATTAGATAGATGGATAAATGGATGGACGGATGAAGGGAAAGTATATGTACCAATGGAAAGACAGATATATGAAGACATTCATTGATGCAGGGATGTATTGGAAGGATTGATAGCTGTATAAATAGACCAACTGAAAAATGGATTTAGACTAAATGTAATACAGTCTGGAAATACAAATATCTTTTAAATACTCATTCTTTCTATACTTATTTAGACCAGGAAAACTCTTAAACTGTTGGGGAACTGATGCATTAATCCCACAGAAAACATGTTCTGAACTGTAGCAGCAACATTTACTGAATCCAATTTGAAAACATTTTGTATTAATGATATATAGCTGGGAAGATAACCAGGTCCAGTCATTCAAAATGAAAAATTACTCCTGGCTTCCTCAGGAAGGATCATGTTTAGCCCGAGTCCATTTATCCCTTTTGTTTTAATATACAATTCACTCATTTATTAAACCATTTCTAACAGGTCATATTAGCATAAACACTCACAGGTACTGGCAAGAAGAGTTTGGCAAAGATGCAAAATACCTAATCAGTACTGAAAGATGATGAAGAACAGACAGCTACCTGTATCAGTGGTGACAAGTGGGACGGTCACAGTTGTAATCCAAGATCCATTCTCCCAATTGGTGGTGACCACTGCCTTTGGTTTACTGGTGGACACAGTCACTGGTGCTGATGTTGTTGATTCTGTTCAGAAAGAAGTAAGATGCCAATATTTTTAGAGTTCTGCAGTGAGTTAATGTTTACACTCCTGGTGTTTCAACAGACAGGATGTGTTTATTGGATCAGTCATCCGAACTTCCATTAGGACGCTTTGTGCGGACATTACGTTTAAAGCTCTGTTTTCCATCAGCTAAATAACAAAACAGCTACATGTTACTGGGAACAATAGAAGGCTATGCTTAGTTTTTCCTCTATGGGAAAAGCTGACACGGGACTTTACCTTCCTGTGGTGCCAGCAGGCTAAAGCGTTATGGGCCAATGTAGCCAGGGGACAGGAAGCATGTGTGAATGTGCGGATGCTCGAGGAATGTCTTCGTTCTGAGTGGACTGCATGGGTCTGGCACATGGAAAGTTTTCAATGTGATCCGGTTTGCCTATTTAGTGTTTAGGTGGCTGGATCCAACAAATGATCAGTTTAATCCCTGGGAAACCATCTATTGTTCCCTTTTTTAAACATGTAGCATCCTGAATTGTAACTTTACAACCAATAATATTATCATTAATGAAAACTGCATTGTTCAAAAGTAAAGGGAAGTGTTCAATGCCTTGCAAAAGGTATAACCGTTTGTTACGTTTTGTTACAGACATCAATGTACTTTGGGGAATTTTATGACTGGCAGGCAGATATGGAAGTCTGTAAAGTGTAAGGAAAATAGTACATGGTTTTCAAAATGTTTTATAAATAAAAACCTAAAAAAGGAGGAATGCATTTTTGAGTGTATCTGTGATACAATATGATCCTTGATCTAAACCATTACATTGAAGCTCCAGCATATGCTTAGTGACAAGCTCTGCCCTATTCTCAGGTCTTTTGCATGCTCTAAGACGTTTTCTTCCAGAATGGAATGTGAATAAATTCAAGGTCCATGGCTACATTTTCAAGGCACTGTGCATATATTTAAAATGTGACAAGAAAACACAGTTTAGACAAGGAAGTTAAAGATAACTTCCTTGCACAAAAGGCACCTTTCTTCTTTCTAAGTTTTTCTCGACACCCACCCAAAAACGTACCAAGACAATGTGGACAGCACTGGCCCTTGAGTAAAACTGGTACCCTGCAGCTGGCTGCTGGACAGCGCTGGGAGAAACACTGAATAGTGCCGTTGTTGCACGTGCAGCTCGTGCAGGCGTTGGCCTTCCAGGAGTCCCCAGCTTGCAGCATGTCTCCTTCAGCGGTTATGCAGAACTCCTGCTGGCTGCTGTTCACTGGCAACAAGTTTCTCTCTGTCTCTTCTTCTGGTGAAAACATGTAAATCTGGTCAGTAATGAAATACTGTAGTAGCCTGTCACATCCGACCCACTTACATTGCTTAAGTGAAGCCAGAAATATGTGTGAACAGATAACACTGAAAGCCATGCATTGTACAAATGAAAAGCCTGCTCCAAAGTGAATCATGGTATATAACATTTCAATACATAAGGGTTACTGGGGCTAAAGCTTGGTTTATGCTTGCCGCATGAACATTCCACGCAGTAACGAGACGTGCGGAACCGGCCGAGAAGCCTTCTTGCAGCGTTTATACTTTTTGTGGCTTGTCCCTGCTGAGAGCCAATATTCTTGACCACTGTAGGGGGCGGCGTAGGGCTCTACGGCATGCATACAACACTACACCATAGTAGAAGTAGTAATCACTGTTGTTTACAAGATGGTGATACCCGTGAGCTTGAACAAAGCACAACTTTTATGCTATTTATTAGGAAAAAAGGAGACCGTCCTCTCTTCCAATATAACACAGTTGATCACAGTGATCTCTATCGGCCGAATCATAAAGATGTCTATTTACGAACCTCCGGCAATATGAGCTCTTGCCAGTCCGCCATGTTTTGCCGCGCGGAACCGTCCGCGTAGTTACAAATTTTCCTAGTTGCCCGGCGCCAAAATTTTGGGGCGGGAGGAGGCCGTGCGGAGCTCGCGGACGCGGCAAGCATAAACCAAGCTTTAGGGGGCAGCTTTCCAGGTGGTTATGTTTGTCAGCTGTCACTTAGACCTTCATTCCTATCCATCTTTAACAAAGCTCTACTGCACGACTGAGATCTATGGCCTTTTAATGACCGGGGGACTCAGTCAACATGTACACACTGCAATACTCTACTGTACACATCCATTACAGAGCCTATCAGGGACATGTGTATTATTCCCACATCCCTGGTGACCAGCCCTATGCATATATCAAAGCATGGCCCATGACAGTCCGCTTTTGTGCGTGAAGATGCAGTGATAAGGCAGACCAGCATTCTCAAGGAGCAGCTCTCAGACTCACTCATGCATAGATGATTTGTGGGCCTCATTCGTGGGAGTGCATGGGAAATGTTGTTTGTAAGTTTATAAATGTGTGAGACATTCTGAAATGTTTGGCCTGAGTTGTAAATAAAATGTGCATGTGGTTTTACATCTGACTCTTCAGTGGTACGGCACAGATGCAGAAAGATTACAGTCTAGCCCCTTCAGCAATCAGAAAGTTAGACTAGTCTCTGATGTGGGCCGCTGGGTGAAAGCAGTCCACATGTTCAGCTGCCTGCTTGGAGGAGCTGTACGTAAACCAAAAGAGGTCTTTGCTGGTTTCTATTTGAATCTCTGTGCTTGACATAAAACTAGCCACAAAGAGCAACATGCAAGCCCCTCCAAAACCACATGTTGATAGCACATCAACAACAAAACAGCAGCTTTAAACTACCCTGCTCTGCTTCAGATGGCCTCTCCTAAAGCTGTTTAACCTTGTTGTTTTCCTTTTTTCCCTTTTTTGTATTACCTGGGCACATATGGCAACAGGTGTCCTTGTTTCTGATGGGTGTCTGGCAAAGCGCTGGAGGACAAACTTCAGTGTCGCACAGGACGCGTCCCTTCCTGCAGGTGCAACGCATGCACTCATCCAGGTTCCAAGTCTCCCCCTCCACATAAAATTCCCCTCCAGGTGCTCTGCACACCACCTCGGGCTGGCCACTGCCGGACTCATCTAATGGAGAAAAAGCACATTTTGTTTCTTTTGTGTAACACTTTAAGTCTCCCCTTTCCCACACTTTAAACCATCTCCCTTTAGCTACCTTGAAAATACCTTTGATGGACTTTTAGAGGCCTCTTTTACATAACAATTTTTTCTTTCATCTACATGTGTTTGTTACAGCTCAAAATCAACTGAAAGATCCCGACATGGAATGGGGACATCAAATTAAAACACAAATATACCTCTGATCCACCGTGGAAGATAGAAATAAACCCTTTACCACTATTAACTGTAAGGGATAAAATAATTCATTTATAGAACAATGTGCTGAGGATGGTTGAAAAATAACTTCCTTGAATTTAAAATATTGAACACATTTGGACAGCATGCATGAGGATCGCAACACGGAGCTCAGGTGAAGTTTGTCAGTTGTGTGTCACACCCCTTTGATTGCAATTGCAGCAACATCTGAAAGCCGACAAAGCCAGTGATCTAAGGACGATTGCCTTGTATGATGTAAAAAGACAAAGCTGTAATGGAAGGATTGTGGTTACATGTCTATAGAGGAAATATGTGAAAGATGCAAGAGTTAACAACAACAATCTCTTATAAAGCATAGCTTCCTGATTCTCCTGACAGAATCTTCCTGACAAAATTGTTTTATATAGGATTATTGTTTATATATCGCCTCAAAGCCTCAGGGAAGTCTCTCATCGGGGGAGAGACCCGCCACCAACACTGTTTACAGTGGGGATGGTATGCTGCTGACCTCCAAGCAGGACATCTTGCATCCTTTGGTCGGTGGATGGAATACTTTGAAGACCTCCTCACTCCCACCGACATGCCTTCCAGCCTGCTCCTCTGTGACGAGGCTCCGGGGGTGGATGAGATTCGTCTGGAGTTCCTCAAAGCTCTGGATGTTGTGGGGATGTGTTGGTTGATGTGGTTCTACAATATTGCATGGCTATCACCGGTAGTTCATCTGGATTGGTAAACTGGGGTGGTGGTCCCCCTATTTTAAAAAAGGGGGACCAGATAATAGGGCTGGGTTAATATGACCTCGACGTCATATTTTAGATATAATCTAAAGTATAAACACATCTTTTGTGTGCCATTCTGCACACACATGTGTGAAATAAGATGTTGAAAATAGTTGAAAATAGAAGCAAAACGAAAGGAGTGTGAAGTAGCCTTTGATATATATACAATATATATGTCATCAATGTGTGTACTCACAGCTTTCCCTGTAAACTCACCCCCACCCCCTTGTTTGGAATGTGACCTAACATGCAGGCAATAAAATACCGGTAAAAGTTATCCACGCAGAGTCTGCATGTTTGCTTTAAGACTTGAAAGTCAAAAAGATGTCTCGAAAATGTGTTTTCATGATCTGTTTATAAAGGTGCTAAGAGAGAGCCCAGACACCCTGTGGATTCAGCCGATTGTATCTGTAATCTCATTCTTTCGGTCACTACCCAGAGTTCGTGACCATAGATGAGGGTAGGAGTGTAGACTGACCAGTAAATCGAGAGAATAGCCTTTCAGCGCAGCTCTCTCTTCACTACAACAGACCGGTACAGTGCCTGCATAACTAATGGGGCCCTACTAATCCGTCTATTGATCTCCCGATACTTGAAATCCTCCACTTGGGGCACGACCTTGTCCTTGAACCAGAGGAGGCACTCTACCCTTTTGAGGCTCAAGACCATCATCTCAGATTTGAAAGTGCTGATTCTCAGTCGCTTCAAACTTGGCTGCAAACTGCTCCAGCGAAAGCTGTGTATCACATTTCGATGAAGCTAGCAGGACCACATCATTTCCTAAAAGCAGAGAAACAATCCTAGGCAACTGAAATGGATCCCCTCATCACTTTGGCTGCACCTAGAATTCTTGTCCTTGAAAGTTATTAACAGTTTCGGTGACAAAGGGCAGCCTTGGCAAAGTCCAACTCTCACCGGAAACAAGCCTGACTTAATACTGGCAATGCAAACAATGCTTTGAAACCAATCGTAGAGGGACATAACAGCCCATATCAAAGGGCCTGGTACCCCATACTCCTGTAGTACCCCCCACAGGACTCCCACGGGACACGGTCGATTGCCTTCTCCAAGTCCACAAAACACATGTACCCTGGTTGTGTGAACTGTCACGCACCCTCCAGGACCCTGCCTAGTTGTAGCGCTGGTCCAGTGTTCCACAGCCAGGACGAAAACTGCATTGTTCCTCCTGAATCTGATTTTTGACTATTGACCCTCCCCTCCACAACCCCCGAATAGACCTTGCCAGGGAGGCTCAGAACTATGATCCCCCTGTAGTTGGAACACACTCTGTGGTAGTAGTGGGCATTAAGGTAGAATATAGGTAGAAAATATAAGGTAGAATTTAAATAGATTTAGCAAAAGGTAGAGATTTTGACCATAACACCATTCTGCGGTTACACATTTTGATGATGTCATCAACCTGTGCCTACATACTCTGTACAAGGTACGCAAAGAAGATGAATATTGATGTTTAGAGTTTGTCTTCGTATTGGATATTGCAAGTTATACTAGATATTTCCAGTTTAAAATTTCTTGTTTTTCATTTAACAGAAATATGTGCAGGGTTTTTTGTGCAATATTAAACGTATAAAACAAAACAATGTAAGGAGTTTCCGCTGTTTCATCAGCCATCTTTGCAAGAATGACTTTGTTTGGGTAATTGACATGTGTACGTCTGCCGCACTGTTAACATATCCAGATACAACCCCAACAGACATTCATCAGGATACATCTGGTACATTTCTTGCCAAAAGGCAATGTTCCAGTTAAAAGGTGGTGTATTTGAAAAGACAACTACGGTTAAAGACTGGATGCAATTGTGTGCGAATATTCCAGAACATCTATATGAAAACTGCTTTAGAAATAGGGTGAGAAACTCAGTCCTCCAAGAGGGGCTTGGAGTAGAGCTGCCGCTCCTCCACATCGAGATCCAGTTGAGGTGGCTCAGACATCTGATCAGGATGCCTTCCTGGTGAGGGGTTCCAGGCATTTCCTAGTGGGAGGAGGCCCAGAGAAAGACTAAAGACACACTGGAGTGACTTTGTTTCTTGGCTGTGTAATCCTATCAGCCACTCATAATCAAACCTCTATTTAGATTAGTTGGTCAGGCTGGTGATGTTCTGGTAGCTTTCTGTGCTGACTCAGAGAAACAAGGAAGCAGCAAAACAAAACAAAAAAACTTTCCAGAATTAAATCTGATCAACTTTCTGGATTTTGTTTTGATTAAACCTCCCAAGAGAGCTTGAAAGGTGAAGAAATTGTCTAATGACTCCAAATTAAGCAGTGTGCCCTTTCTTTAAGCTACAGAGAGAGAGAGAGACCTTAAACTTTTGGAAATGGATCTAGATGTGATTAAAAATAAATCTAATCCTTAATTACTTTTTCATCATTAATATGAGCAATGATGAATAAATCTTCTCCTGGTTTTCCTAAATTTATAATAGATTTCTCACTAGGGAAAAAAAAGATTCAGGCTTCAGAACTGATAAGCTTGGAGACATTTTGACAGAGTACTTATTAATATTCATAAACAATTCAAATTGGTAATCATATCTGATACATTTTTACAATGTAAAGATTTCAAATAGTTTGATGTTGCATTCATGATCCATTTAATAATAATATCTTCTCAGAATGAAGCCAAATATCAATCTTTTAAGAGTAAACAAGGTCACCGTCTAATAAAAGGCAGCCTCTAGCATTATACAGTGGTCTGTTTTTTCACACACTAAGATGAAAACATCTTTAATGTCTCACAGATCAGAACACATCTGCAAAGATTTAGACGTTGTCCCCTGACTAAAAAGAGTGCTTAGCAGAAAGTAGAAGACAGTCTTTCATTTCTAAATATTTGAACAGCCAACTGAGTCACCCCTCCGTAAATATCCCTTACGTGTGGGAGAGTTGTGGATAAAAGTGTGGGTGGATCAGTGGGCCTTCCTGTTTCAAAGTAACAAATAGAGTGTGACTGTGCATATTTGAGAGGCCCTGAGAGTAAAAACCTAAAAGATGGAATATTATATGATACTACCAGCTGAGACAAGTTCAGTACAATATCTTTAATTGTATCCAAACACCATGCAAACTGTGTGATGGTGTTGGGAAGAAAAGACTCACACTTCATAGTTTTATAACATTTTTTTTTACACAGTATCTGTTGTAAGACTCTTATCTGAATAATAAGAGACATGCAACATATGTATTTACTTGTGTTTCACACCAGGAGTAATATTTTTGGCTAGGGATTGTTCACAATCTTTTAAGTGAGGTTGTGTTAAAGTTAGTTGCAGCCAATATCTTACCTGCTTACTCTTTTGGCGCTTAACTTGGTATGAACACAGATTTGTTGGTCCTAGAGACTGAAGTTATTAGTTATTGAAAAGCAGCCAAAACCAAATATGTCTTTTACTATATTAAAGAAACTCTGATCTTAAAAGGAGTCAGAGAAGTTTATTCCTGTGTCATTTTATGTATCTTTAAACGGTGGTCACGTTGGGATTCGATAGCTATTTACAATGAAGTGATTATTTACAATGTAGAGTAGGCAGTTCTCAGCTCCAACCACTGGCTGTCCTCAAACTCAGAGGAAGTTGCTGAATAATGTGCAGGACTAATTTGAGTAATTGGTCATGTGCATGTGATTTAAATTAATGCTGTGAAAAAAGTAACTGGCCTCCCGAAATCCTAAATTGTGTCTTTGACCTTTTAATATAGATGTTTTTGTTTATTTTAGATAAATGCTGTGATACTTTTTCGGGCTAATTAGGCTTAAATAACCAGTTGCTATTAGATGTAACGAGGTCTAATCAGAAATGTAACTGAGGAATAATCTACTGAGCCAAATAAGAGCTGCTGATAATATCAATACTATTAGGGTGGTTTTAAAGACCTAACTTCCCTTTTTGGCTTGTGCGTTAAATATAGCTTGATATCTTAGCTATTTCTATTATGACATTTTTAGCTCTTTTAAAACAAAAAAAATATTTGATTCATGTTTTTAGACCCCAACCCGTTTTTAAATTTTAAAGGCTCCTATCAAGTACTTAGGTGCAACTTGTTTGTCGTAAAGCACTATATAAATAAAGTTGACATTAACATGGTCTGATTTTGGAAAACTGAAAAACTCATGTCGACTTTGCTGCCAGTATAAGATCAATACATTTGTCTTTAAGTTGTAGTTGTAGCAACAAGACGTGTTAATCAAGATTAGACACAGGGATTCCCCTCATGGTTAAGCCTTACCTTCACATGTAGGACAACAGTGGTCAAACTTGACAACAGGATGAGAGCAGCTGGGTATGGGGCATGATATGAGCATGCACATCTCCCGTCCAGAGTTGCAATAGCAATCACGGCAGCCATCGTGCCAGCTGTCACCCTCCTCATACCTGCGGCCATTGGAGGTAAGACAGAAACTGGGAGCTCTAGCTGGGACAGTGGTGCTTGGGATTTGGTCACTCTCTAGAAACACAAATATGGACAATGAATAGTTTATTTAGTTAGTTAAAAACTACCTTTAGTATAAAAGATTGTTCAAATGCACCCAGAGACCTTATTAAGAACAGAAACTTGTCTGTCTGTCTGTCTGTCTGTCTTTTAAAAACACAAATTAAAAAGGCACTTCCAAAAGTGTTTTTCTCTTTGCTTTATATCTTCCAAGGCTAAAAAGGAGGTTCATTCAGATTTCTTAAATCAGGTAAACAGAAGATTATTTACAGAGGGTGAGTATGAGATTTTGTTAATGTTTGTAGTAAGGAGAAACCAGGTGCAGAGCTACTCCCGCTATCCAAGAAAACCAGGGAAATAAATATTTAAAATATGCCTAAACTGTGGGGCTGCACGGTGGCGCAGTGGTTAGCGCTGTTGCCTTGCAGCAAGAAGGTCGTGGGTTCGTATCCCAGCCCAGGGTCTTTCTGCATGGAGTTGCATGTTCTCCCCGTGTATGCGTGGGTTTCTCGGGTACTCCGGCTTCCTCCCACAGTCAAAAACATGCATGATAGGTGAATTGATCACTCTAAATTGTCCTAGGAATGAATGTGAGTGTGAATGGTTGTCTGTCTCTCTGTGTTGCCCTGCAACGACTGGCGTCCTGTTCAGAGTGTACCCTGCCTAACGCCTGATAATTGCTGGGATAGGCTCCAGCTGCCCCGTGACCCTGAATTGGATAAGCGGTTAAGAAGATGGATGGATGGATGGATGGATGCCTAAACTGGAAAAATCAACACCTTTCATAAAATGTTGTTCAGCACCAATATGGCATCTGAAAGTACATTTTTATTTTAGGTTTTGAGGGAATTCTTAGCAATTATGGTTGCACAAACACGTACTGGAGAAAACTAAACACCAACAGGAAAACTCTTCATCTCACTTCAGTTGGTTAATATTCATGTTGACCTTAAGGTAACAGAGAGGGTTTTGGTAGAGAGATGATCTGGAATTAGGAACAGATACATTAACCGGATGGTGCCTCTTTCCATTGAGACTCCAGTCTATTTAAATCTTTCTGCTTAATATTGTAATGCCCAAAAACAGATGATAAAAACCATAATTACATTAAATGCTGCAATTTAAAAAATAAATAAATAAATAAATGCTGCAATTTTGTCAGCGACTCTTTCTAACATCAGACATCATTGTTTAAATTGTGTAACAGTTTTCATACATTATATTTACTGAGTAGGGTAGGGATACTTTCTGAAACTTTGCTGAAACCTACTGAGTACATCCTGGAACCTTTCTAGAACCTTCTAGTTACTATCTTGACATTACACAATACTTTTGTGCAATGTACAGGGCACTGGGTACTTTTTGTACTGACAAGACACTTTTCTGAAACGTACTTGGTTATTTCTGGAACTGTTCTGGACTTTAAACATTTTTTTTCTGGCGCTTCCTGGAATTTTCCCCATAACTTTGTGGAACTTATTGGTTGCATTACTGAATGGATTGGTTACTTGTTGGAAATCTCTAAAACCTATTGGGTACATTCTGGAACCTGTTAGTTGCTAATGGAACTTATGGGCTACTTCTTGGAATTTTCCTGATACTTTCCGGATACTTTCCTGGAACTTATTGCTTATTTTATTACAACTTACTGCTTTTCCGAAGAATCAACTGGATACATTCCTGTTTTTGTCTTGGATCTTTTCCTTAACTTACTTCAGTCTATTGGTTACTTAAGCCTAGTTTATGCTTCTTCAACCGCAACTTTGCACTTAGATGCAGACGTATTGACGGAGACGTTTTCTGTTTATAGTACGCTGCTCTTCTACTCCATTCTCTATTGCTTTTTCAGCGTTGCTCGACCAGGACAGCAGGGGGTGCTAAATTTTCCTGGCCTCTATGCCTATTATCACACAGTGCAGCTTCTGTTTTTTCCTAGGCTTGTGAACGTATTTCTTCCTCAAGGAGTAATGAACGACAGAAAGTACGTTTTGATTAAACTGTAAAGCTTTTTACTAGAAGTGCGGATTATAGAATACTCTAGAAACACATGGAAACAAAACACAGCAGCCGTTTTTTGTTGTTTTCCTAAACCTCCTTATGTTCAAAATCGCCAAAGGAACAGATTAGATAAATTATCCTTTCAATATAAAGCATATAGTGGCGAAACACTGCATTAACTACTGATTACAGCGACTATAGAGCCCCATTCTGGTGATGCGATCTCTGGCTGTTACTGAAACTGACCAATCAGATGCATACGCTATCCATCGACGGAGAGTTAAAATTTAGGCCTCTACTCCGTGCGTCCTTGCGTAGGTGACGAAGAGCCCTTGCATTGACAGATAATGGCGTTGCGTCAATCCATCTCCATCAAAACGGAGAAGCATAAACCTGGCATTACTAAAAAGGTGCAATCTAAAACTAACTGTTTACTTCATGGATCTTACTTGGTACTTTTTAGAACTTTCTGGGATCTTACTGTGTGCTTTACATGTTTATATTTTTTCTGCAAATGTTATTCTAGTCCAATCAAGCTTAATCAAATTTAGCCGGATGAATTTATGTAATATTGATAAACCAATGCAAAAAGTACAAATCAAATATTCCAACATCTTCATTTTCACATCTTATTAAAATGCATCATAAGTTAAATGAACGCAATCTAGATGCAGTACAACCCAGAAAACAAAATATATGACTCTGACATTATTTCACTCTGTCATTTGCATTTCATTTAAGTTTTTGGTGAGCTAATACTGACTTGGCAGATGTTTTATTTTCACCAGAGACAAGATTAAGATAATGTACTTAAAAGGACTTTATTACCTTTACACATGCAGATGTTGCAGCCTTTCCTGTTCTGTCGATAGCCATGGCTGCACTGCTTATCGCAGGTGAAGGGAGGACATTTGACACAACGACACATTTTACAGCCATGCTTGTTCCTCCTGCAGGGCGAGACACACATTGAAGCACACACGATCAAAAGTCTGTTGTTGCAACTGGAAGTAAGCTATGATGTGTCACACAGAGCTTATAATAGTTTCAACGAAAGGCTTTCTTGAAGTTCTGCAGAGAAACGTGGTCTTGTGCCACATTGAAAGCAGCATTCTAAAGTGAAGAATAATCAACATCTGGAGCAGCTTTTCTTTCCTTATACTGGTTGCCTTTGAAGAATGTCAAATAAATGGCCAACATGTGAGTTTCATGTGGTTTGTCCATGATACCAGTCCTAAAGACTTTAAAAAGGGCAATTTAAAGCCATTTCAGATGCTTTCAATTCCATCTGTTGCCATCTTTATTGCCCCAAAATCTCTGGTTGGTATATGAAAGAATAAGAGAGCAGTGGACTGGTAAGAGTTAGCATAGACTTTAAGACATTGTTGTTGACGTTCAAGACAGCAGGAGAAGGGGGCTTCTGATGGTCAACCTGATAATAGACAGTTTTACCTGACTAGAAAGGAAAGAAACTTGGGAGGAAAGTTTTTAACTACAGCTTTCATGCAGAGGGACAATCACAACAAAATGCAGAAGCTGGAAACAACAGTTTGATTCAATTATCTGCCCATTAAACATGGATGGGTTACAGGTTGATAAACACAGATTAAAGAACAAAGTATATCCAAACCATTACAATTTACTCCTCTATGTTCTTCTCTGGTTAAGCCACAATTTCTATATCATGTTAAAGCCTCACAAATAATCACATCATTAATCTTCATCTACCAAAGTTAAACAGACCCTAAAATCCATAAAGTTTCCCATAAAGCAGATTGAAATCTAAGGTTCAGCAAACTGAGGACTCAATATATGCTGAAACAGCAATACCGGCGTTAGAAATAACACTGTGAGTGGCCGGCCAGCGCCTTACTGTACAAATACTGAGAGAGAATGTGGCATCGTTACAGCAAGGCTTTGTTTAAGATGGCATGCCAAGCAGTGCTTTGGGGTCCAGGGGGGATATAGGCTCTTGGGGACACACGGGGGGCCCTATTAATGGATTGCTGGATCAGCAGAATAACCACTGTGATATCCAGAAAAAAAACATTTAAACTCTGTGTCCCTAATACTGAGATTTTGAGCTAAGGAGGATAAATTATTTGAGTGTCCGCTTTAACTTTGTTGACGTTCTTTTCAAAAGTATTCACACTCAGACGTAACTTTTTTTTCACATTGCAACAATAATCGTCAATATAATTTATTATATTATTTTATGATAGACAAACACAAAGCTATACATAGCTTTGAAGAGAAAAGAAACTGACACAGCCCTGTTTAGACTGAAATGTTGACACAGCCCTGTTCAGACTGAAATTCTGATTTTATTTGTTCAATTTAGCTTGACCTAAACCATACTTCATTGGTGCCCTGGCTGTAATATTAGTGTTATTATCCTTCAAAAAGCTTAACATTACCCATGTCTCTAGTCTTTTTCCTCGAAAAGATACAAAAGAGTCACTATGGGCCTCTTATCTGCTTCTCAGAATAATTTACTTCTTACTTGGCAAGTCAGTGTATGCAGTTTGCTATGTTTTATTGATTTTGGAGTTGTACTCTTTCTTATCTCAGTTGAGATTGTAAAATAAAAAAAATTCAGAAACATTTATTCTTTACCTTCCACTTCATTATGTTGCAGTACTTTGTATTAGTCTATCACATAAAGTCCTAATAAAACACTTTGAAGTTTGTGGTTGAGAAGATACAACATGTGAAAAAGTTCATAAGATATAAAAGGCTTGTGCAAAGAAATGTATACTTGTATTGCTTGAGGAGATTATTCGCCTAATATATTTTCCAGGGTTTATTTTTCTCCCAGTTCAGATTTGTACACCTGAAAACTCACATGATGTCATCAAGTTATTATTATATCTTGTTTTTTGTTTTACTTCATGGTAGCTCATCAGGAGTGTGAGATGACAAATCTGCAATGTAAAACATGCAGATTCTCAGTTGATTTTCAGACTTCTGAAGCAAGACACAAACAGCTGCTTAGGAAGAATAAAACAAAGACTTTCTGCTTTTCTTTCTAACTCTACACTATCCTTCTCATACTATCTTCTTGTTTTGCAACTATATTAGGCCGGTCTTCAGCCATAGCTCCAGGGTGTGTGGCTGGAAATTAGAACTATCATGACAGTATATGTTTCTTGTGGCCCTCTTTGGTCCTGATGCAGTTTTGATTGTTATATTCAGACAGAATGATGATTTATGAAATGTAAGTGGTGCCTGGGGACTAAGCATTCTGGCACAAAGCACATACAGATGTTTGATTGGGTTAAATGGGATTACGAGGAAAAAAAGTGTTTCAGGGAGCTGAAAGGCGAATGTGGACCTCACAGAAACTTAATCGCATAAAAAAAAAAAAGACACACTCATTCACATATTTAGAATCCTGGGAATGGCCACCAAGGGAGATAGGCCTTTTGATCATGGATGACAAACAAGTGCTGAAATACTCACTAATGAGCCAACACAGAATGTAAGTTAATGCTTGATAAGATTAATTAAGCACTCAACTTATCATATAAACACAGCAATGTACTGTTTACACAAGAGGTGACAGGTCTAAAACACTTAAAGGCACTTAATTAACATGATTCTTTAAGCTTAAAAGAACCAACGTATGAATTTCAACCATAAATGTTTTGTCTTTCTTATGAGTTTCATTAGAAGGATACTGGATTTCTGTGTAACATTTTAGAGTGGTCTCAATTCAATACTTTTGAAGGATTTTAAATAGTACATGATGTTAAAGATAATGTTAGACTATGGCTCTATTGCATTCATTTTCTGTTCACTTCTTGCACCTGAGACATTAGGTTTGCATTTACTATATATAACTTACAAATAACTTTTATTAATTTAATTACTGTATTACATACAATTTATATGGCTTCGATGTGATTCATATTCATATTACCTACATGTAAAAAATATATATCAGGATATATGCACATATATGAAACCTATGTGCAGTTTATATGTGCATATATGCTGCCTATATACAGCATTTATGCGCATAAATGATAATATATATGCTGTATACATGTGTATATATGCCACACATAGGCCAAATTTAGGTGCATATATGTGCATTTACAGGCCATATAAGTCTCCAGTATTGCTTCCATAAATCCACATATAAGTCCTATAGGTACTTATTGGATATGTTTCCTATATAGCTCATGGCAGAATCTGGTAATTTATCTGACTTCGGTAACTGTCATACATGATGCTTAGCTACATCATCCCTATGCAGCAGATGCGCAATGAAATGCTCATTTTACTGTGATATTAATTTGAGCTCATATCGCCCAGCCCTACCCTCGACTGTGTTCAGAATTTTTCAGGAAAATATCTTTAAGAAGTGTGACAATGTGGAGGTCTTGTCGTTATAACTCCAATAGATCGTGAGTTTTGTGTTGTTCCTTTGGCTGACTAGTTGGCATGCATGATTCTGACGTGGGAGTCTGGGATCAAACCCTGGCAGTGCCTATATCAAAACATATATTAAAACCTATATGTTTATATAGATTCTTTCCATGTGGGTAATATACCTATTCAATAAAACATGATGGGCAAAGAGTTAATCCGTTAAATATGCATCTAAACCTTTCCTCAGTTTTTCAGGGGAAAGCATAGCAGACTATCAACATTTCTAGCTGAATCAAGGGCTTTCAGATGATTAAAAAAGTTGCAGTTTCTTTGTCTTTTTATATCAGCACATTAGTAGCCCTTATCTAGGGAAGACTATCAACGAAGCTAGAAAATTTCGTCCAAAAAATGACTATTCAAGTGAACAGATTACTTTTAAACAGATTAAAATCATGGATGACAAATGAGAGTAGTTGAATTTGGGTGATGAGAAACCCATAGGGTCATGGGTGAACATACACATATCCATAAGGGCAGGTCTTTGTGCAGGTCAGGGGTCGGCACTTGGGAGTGGGGATGCTGCACTCACACACCTCACATCCCAAATCATCCCTCTCATATCCCATCGGACAGTGCAGAGAACAGTATTTTCCCAAGTCGGGGCAGGAGTCATCTGAAAGAATTAAGTGAGAAAGGTGAACTTATCATGGGTTCAACAATCCATCAGAAAAGGAAAGACATAGTTTGCTATTGGGGTTGGGCACGGGGACATTCCAATGACAGAACAAGCTCTGATTAACACCAGCAAGTCTAAATTACGTCCAAAACTAATAGAATGGCAAATTTATTTGCTGCCAACAAGTCAAAATAATAAATACACATATTGGACATTTATGTCACTAAAGGTCATTCCAAAGACTTAAAACTAAGAGGTAAAACTTACTGTTGAGACACTGGCAGAGGAGACACCCATTTTGGTCTTGTTGGAAGCCATAGGGGCATTCAGTGCCTGAAAGGGAGCAGTTTTCCAGTGGAGGGCACAGCAAGGGGCTCACTGTTTCATAAGAAGGCTCTGCAAAACAAAGGAACAGTAATAGACACAGTGTCATGGAATAAAAATATAACTTCATTAAACATAAATGAGCATTTGTTCAAAGCCCCTCTGCTGTAACATCTAATCTTTCCATATGTGATAGCTACCTATTTATTTATTTACACTGCTCCAAACAGCAATTACAGATAACCACGGAGCAATTATACTACACTAAGGTGGGTTGTGCTGTAAGAGGAGATGATATGTCTCTGTGTTGCTTAAAGGCCTCCCATTAATAAGTTTAATGTGTCTGGCACACGCAGGAGCTCCAGTCAACCAGTTTAGATGAACAAGCAACCCCCAGGGCTTAATGCAAATTCACGCGTGGCTCCAGACTGGCTTGTGTTTGGACCAACTTTTACTGTAAATCTGCATTACAAACAAGAATAGAACAACTGAACCGTTCTCTGCACATTCTGTAGGAGGAGCGGCTCATCAAGCTGTAACTAATTTTACGATTAAAGAAAAGATCAACCGCAATTATGTAGCCTCCCGCTTTGAAAGCATGCCGTAACCTCATCCACACAGGTGGGTCTCATTTTGGTGGGCAAGGGTAATAAAGAAATACACAGAACCCTACAGCTTGAAGAATGCACTATGGCCTCCTCTTTAATGAGCCCACGCCGATATATTCTCTGTAGTAAAGCTGCAGGGCCGCAAGAGCCTTATCCATGTGGTATGTGGGTTAATGTGTAGCCCTGTGAGAATTTAGCTGTCTATTAGACTCGATAAATATGAATAGGTTCTTGGTTTAAAGGCCCTCGGACACCTTCGCAGAAGGGACAGCACTCTCCAGGGATCTTTACAGGGTTTTGGCAGCTTTGTTTGCAGGCCATGGCTGTACAGTGTGGATCCCCATCCACACACTGGCAGAACGTGCAGTCGTCCTCTTTCCACTGTTCCTCATGGGTTCGCAGTTTGTTGTTTACCCAGCAGCTGGCCTTAGTACTGTCCATCGACATTAACTCAACATCTAAGAAAGCAAGAGAAACATGCATTGTGGGTTTTACTACAAAGGTAAAGAAAACATTTAATGTATTTTTGTTTTGTGAAGCTTTATTTATAGTTTAGTTGGCTGGTTTAAAATAAGCCATTTATAGAGTTTATTTCCCATCCTTGCTGCAGCTGAGGCAGACTGAAAGAACAACAATAAGAAGCAGGATACCCCCCGTGGGAGTTAATAAGATATGGACACTTTCCTTTAACCAAGGGTAAAGGACAAGACACTGCTGAATTTAAGAAATCCTCCCGGTTAAAGGCTGGGCCAGAATTCTAACACATAAGTATTGTATCTGAAGAAAAGAAAGAGCTTTTACACTTTATTCATTAGCCTTCAGTAGTAGCTATAAAGTTTTGTGACAGCTTTAAAGTTAATCTGATGAGTTATTTTGCTCACCATTAGGTAATGGATAATGCTGAAAGCAAACTCGTAAACTTGTTTTAACTTGACATTGTTTAGGCACAATCTAAACATAATACCTATCTTAATTTAGAACCATGGATTTATCTTTTTTATGTAAAGAAAAAAATAGAAAGGAATGAAGGTAGTCGTTTACAGTGCACAATGGCAATACTGAAATTCTAGTTTCTTAAATGACTTTCAGTGGACTGAGATTAGCCTAAACTGATTTTTTACCCCCGCTCAGAGTTCCAGTTCTTTTAGCATTAGTCATTCATGAAGCCCGGTCAGGATTAAAACACAGGATCTTTTTACTGAAAGGCAGCAATGCTAACAGCAGCTAATAACATCACTAGTCATGCTAAGGTTGAATATAAGATGCTAAAGATAGTTTAACATGTCAACTCTATAATAAATTTGTCTGCATTTAAATGTTACTGAATTTTTATTTCACATCAGCTTCTCTCTGAGACAAACTCTAGCTACTAGAATTTTAATTTCTAATACAAAGTCATACAGCATCTTCTAAAATCACTGAGTAATGTTTTTTTGTTTATTTTAATATTTACAAGTTTTATTGGATGGAAGTTGCTTGTTTTGCTTTTCTGATGAAACAAAAAAAAATCATCCACAGGACTGCATGACCTCCAAGGTGTTCCTCCAACACTTTCTCATGCATTTGATTAACTGTAGGTATGCTGACAGAAGCCAATGCTGGCTGCTATCTCCATCCACAGGCTCCTGACTGACTATAATGTGGTTGCCAGATGCATTGCATAAACTTTTCTTTCCAAAAGCCAAATTGACACAGCACAGCTGCCTACCTGGCTTAGAGCACATGCCTCCCAAATTAAACCAGCTAAAGATCTTGCAAATCTGTGCTTACTGAAGGACTTATTGAATCCATGTCTGGGTCCTTCTATATGCCACATATGTTACTAACTATGAAAGGGTGAGTGTAGGAGGGAGCGATTAAGGTAGGGCCACATAAGGTAAGTAAAAAGATGGGACGATTTAGTTGTCATGACATTCAGGGACTGAAAATAGTACTTTAGTTTAGCAAATAATATCTATTTCCCAAGGATTCTAGTGAAAAATAGTAAATAACTTAAGCTGCTGCAATGAGTTTTGCTGATCTGGGTCGTTTGTTGCCTCCCTTCTGTCAAGCCCATTAAGCAAGAGATCTCAAAGATCACTTTTGGCTTGTGTTTTTAAACAAATTACAGATTTTTCTCATAAATTACTATTTTTGCTAGCTTTAAAGGTTTAACATAAATAAAGCCAGGACGAGGCTCAATAGATGTGAAAGAAAACTGTGGATGATGATATGTTTCTCGCATAAACAGCAAAAGTAGTCATCTAAAAAGTGGCCATCTATTACATGATTTTTATTAATCCGTAGATATGTAGTTTACACAGTTATCAGCTTTTAAACATTTCGATTTTGTAAGGCAATTTTGAAAATGTTATGGTTTATTTTTTACCAAAAATTGTTTGCATGTGTGGTGCAAACATAGCAGAATATCAGCATTTTGTTAAAATACCATTGTTGATTTGAAAAAGATCTTTGGCCCTGACATTAAAATAATGTTAGGGTTCAGCAAAATCATGAACTAAATTGACACATTTTAGTGAAAGGATGGCTTGAGTATGTGTACCTATGCACACAGGGCAGCATTCACCCTCTGGAATGTAGAACTTTTCACAGTCTAGTTCGGCACACTCTGCCTTGGAGCAGAAGGAGATTCCTCCGCGGCATTGACACAGCCAGCAGGGGTCCATGCGGTACACTTCTCCCTCTGAAAACTCTTTTCCATTGAAGACGCATTTTGGAGAGACTGCAAACACAAACATGGGGTCAATATTAAATTAAACTTTATGTAGAAAGGGCAATTATCAACACAGACTGAGGTTTGGAAATAAATTCAAGTCTAGATATTGACCACATGAAAAAACAGTAGAGTTCTTCATCAGTAAGATACTGTGTATGAAACTGTTTATGAACTGGAATTGTGCAATCGAGCACATGTAAAAGTTAACTCCGATATCTATGATAACCAGAAAATTACATTGAATGTGAAACTATGTAAAGGAATTTTACAGGAGTCTAAAAAGTCTTGAAAAATATTGGGGACTCAGTATAGGTCAGAGTCTTTGGCCCCATATGGGCTCAGTTTTCTAGTGGCAGGTGGACTGAGTTGGCGCCCTACTCTGTATTTCTCCAAAACAATTCAATCATTTTGAGCCTCTTTCAACTGAATTCATTACATATTTCCAGTATTTTTTCAGTTAGAGATGATGATTATGATTATACCATAATCATTAAACAATATTTTGGTATGTTTGACAGTGTGGGCAAGTGCAAAGTCCTGATGGAAAATGAAATCAGTAGCCTATCTAAATAAAGCTTGGAGGAACCCAACACTTGACCACAAGCAACCTGAGCCACTTTTTTAGATCATCCTTTTCAACCTATGAGCTACATGTGTTCTTTAAACCTCGCAGTCAGCTGAAAGCTGCCACAGACTGTGAGGATGAAGTTGAACCTTTGATATTATGTCTTTGATCCACCTGGGAAGTAAGTCATAATCCTTATGGACTAAGACCTGGTTGGGCAAGATTTTATCTTGAAAAGCCTTAATAAGGTGATCTGCATACAATAAAGGGGAAAGACACCAGCAAAGTCTGGACATGAACTTGACCATTAAGCAACTGTCAGGTCATTGGGTGTAGAATGGTTCATTCAAGCAAATGTAACAGTTCAACCCCATCTCCAACATTTTAGTAGGGTTACTTCACAGTCCTCTCAAAGTTGGGGCTATCCTTGTTGCTTGTGTACATTTTTCAATGTAACTTTTTCAGCCTGCATAACTTTCTATGAATATGCTTGAAAATAACAATCTGTGAACAGCCAGCTTTCTTGAAAAATAACAATTATGATTAACAATTGCATGAGTCAGGTGTCTGTCCCTTGATAGTATAGATCAAAACATAAATAACTTTATTAACAATTCCAGTGCATTTTTAAATTAATCTGAGATAAAATTATTTTTTTGGGCACTGATTTTTTATGAGCTTTAAGCTTTATTTAACTGAATTAATAGAGATACATTTGTTAAAATGTATATCAATCTGTGTGCAGTTTCTAAACTGAATTACTGAATTTAACTATTTGAAGATATTCCAATTTATTGAGAGGCACATGTATGTAGGTTCATGTCCCCATTCCCCAGAAGACACCCTACAGTTTTAGGGTAACTTTTCTTCCACTGTGGTGGGGGTCTTTGGTAGTCATAAATGAGATCAGAGGTCATGCCTGCATCTGTACACCATACCTTTAGGCGAAGACTCAAAAGCGTCCACGCCAAATGACCCCGTGCCTCCCGTCAACCAGCACTGCACTCCTAATATGAAGCAGGTGGGAGTTGAAAGTAAAGCAGGGGATTTGTTGATCTTTTATTACTCTCCTTGTCCATTTTTCACCCTTCTCTCCCCTTCCATTCTCTGTTCCTTTTATGTCACGTATGTGTGCATCAAAACCAACCAGAGAAAATGCAATAAGTGCTTCAGCCTAGCTAAATCAAAAGGTGAGGCGACAGCTTTTTAATGCTCACAGAAGCAATAGGAAGTCACATGAAGGGTATGCTCACATATGATTTCCTGAGCTTTTGTTAATGGTAATCTCTAAATAACTTGTGGCGCAGAGTTAAATTCCAGTCATGCTTTATGATTTTCCCTATCCTATAAATTGAGATGAGAATTTCATGAGAAGATAGATAGGTTCAAAAACCGTGAGCAGCAGCCTGTTTAAAATCATAATGACTGGTCTCTCAAACTGATATATCTTGTGGTTTAAAGGCAGAAAAAGTTCAAACAATGGTGAGAAACATTTCTTGTTCTTACTAATGAATAACGGATGGAAATTTTATCTGATGTCTTTAATACACCTTAACATTTTCTGAGGACAGGGTTGTTGGCTGTATGCTCAAAACAAACTCAAGAGTCCATTGTGATCTGAGCTTTATTGCTTAACATCAGCATAAATCTTATCATGTGAAATGTGAGTAAAGTCTGACATCATGGGACATTTTCTTTGAATGTGCCAACCAGAGTGTTAAGAAACAGCAGCTAAACAGTATCATCTGTGACTTATGTCTTTGGTTCAAAACAGGGTTGGCAGTTGCAGAAGATCCACTGGTTGTTCAGCCAATAGGAAAATATCCTCCAAAGTTTATGGAAGCCAAAATGCACAATGAGCATTTGGTAACTGTACACACTGACCTTGGCTAAGGATGAGCCTCTCATCCTCCCCTATGGAAACAATTCAATCCATACAACTAACGGAAAGACAATGCAGGGTGTGTTAAAATTTCTTCCATTGGAGGATGGTGTGCCATTATTTAGACATACTGTGTTAATGTTGCTTCACAAAATTTACAGAGGAGACCCTGCCAGTGTCTTTGTCTGCATCCCTTTCTGTGGAGCTTCCTGACACTGCAGGCAGTCATGCAGGGTCTAACGGACAGTAGAAGCAACACAAAAGGCATCAAGCCCCAGGTCCAAAGAGTAACGGACACTTGTTATCAAAACACTGATCCTGTGGCCCCCACAGCCGCCATTCAGCCCCCGCTGGCATGCCGGACTCAATTACCCTCCCCACTGGCAGACTGGAGCACATAAAAAGCATTCCCATCAATGAACTGTTGAACCTTTTCCCCTGTGGATGTGTGACCAGACAGGAACCCTTTGACACTGCACTCCTGTTCAGAAAATTCATAGCATAGGCACTTTTTCTGGTCACCAGGCTTGTTAGGTTCATTAATTCCAGGACACGGCACACATTTATACATCTGGATGGGCCAGAATGGGAGCTTGTTCTGTTGGTAAAACACTGAATATTTGTTGGGAGGGCAGAGTAAACAGGCCAGTGCCACAGGTCCCCTCCCTGCTGGCACTACTGATTGCCTACAAAACTCAAGTTTGGACAACTGTAATTTTCTTCTGTCCTTGATTCTGTGTCATTTTTTTTTAAGATCCACTATATTTCCCATCTCTGAGGGATATAAGGAAAAATAAAAATCCCTCTTCCTAGAGGTATAGGTCAAATTTTTGAAGTAAGGTTTATTCAATGGCTTATTAGCAGATAAATGTAAGTGAACATCCTCCATGTTCTGTTATCAGCTTTTTCCTTTTTTAAATAAAGTACTCTTCCATCAGTCCCTTTTGTTCTTTCTGTCCCTCTGCTCTGTCCTCTCAAACCCCCAGATGGTCATAGCCAATGGCCGCTTAGATTTAGCCAGGTTCTGCTGCAGGTTTCTTCTTGTAAAGGGGAGTTTTTCCTCTCCATTGTCACTACATGCTTCCTCAGTATGATGGATTGCTGTGGTTGGAGTCTGCATCAATGGGGTACAACTACCATTCACAACTTGATACCATCTGCTGACATTTCTTAAATAGAAAACTTTTTTAACTGATTGGAATGTTTGTATGATTGGATTGAAATGACTTCTCTTGTAAAGTGCCTTGAGGTGATATCTGTTGTAAATTGGCGTTATAAAAAAAAACCCCTAAAATTAATTTAACTGAATTGAATAGATGCCTTTCCTGGTGTTTCCATTCAGTATTGAGGTAACTTGAGGCTGAAGCCATTTATTACCCCAAGAGATGTTAAGTTTAGAGAAGACCTCTAGAGTTTCCAATCTAAAAAATATCAAGGCAGTATGTGCAAATACTATACATTTTCTACTGTTTGGCCTGTCATCCACATGAAAAAGCACCATAAAGGATTCTTTTTGAAGACTCCGGCCAAAGTGAAGGTCTGCGTTTTCTTAGTTTTGTGCTCATGAACATGACCAGTTTTTATTCAATTAAACAAGAGTTTTTCAATTGGTGGAATTCAGTTGTCAGTGCAGCCTGATAGACAGCAATATCGGACTGATCTGTACTCTATTCAAAACAATATATTCAGAAGAAAACAAAAACTTAAATAAAAAAGTGCTTTCGTACCAGCAGATTTTCTAACATTTTGGTACCTGAAAGATTGTAATTCAAAAGGGGGAGACAGCAGACCTCTCCAATGATGCATTACTTACTTGTTTTTCTTCTACAAATGATGTAATGGTATTAGCTTTACACCACAAATGGTAGTATTTCATGCACAGTCAGCATGCATAGGCAACAAGCACATGAAAATCTCAACTGCATTTTGGGTGACCGTGCCTCAGGAGTTAGGAGTTAGAGTTTGTGCGCCCCAGGGTGGCTGTGGCAACAAAATAGCCTGTCACCAGTGGGTGAATGACTGAATGTAGTCTGAAGTGCTTTGGGGTGGGTAGGGACTAATAAAGTGCCATACAAGTACAGGCCATTTACCATTTGTTGTCGAGCTTGTACTGTTCTCAGCATATGTTTAAGACAGGAAGATCATTGGCAATGCACCGCCTCGATTTTTTTAAATATTGGAGGAGTTTTAAAGTCATTATATTCTGCTTTGTTCTTTTCCCCTCTCAGACTCGTCATTAATTTACAAGACCCTATCTAACCTTATTTTTTTTGGATGAACATACCAAATGAGTTATCTACAGTAGTTAAGATATTATAAAGGCTTATAACCTTCTAAGAGAAGCTTACTTAGAAAATCCTGAACTATTTCTTAAAAACTGTGGGAGGAATTGACTCAGCACTCCCAGCAGATCCAATCTAATCAGCAACTTTCCTTTTTACTGCAGACATTTGTTCAGCAGGGGAAAGCCCCATGCAGGGGAAAATAATTACCTCCAGATCAATGAAGTACCTCCCACCAACTGTGCAACTGCTACTGTGAAGGAGCGCAATCAAAGTGTGTGGTATGCACTTCAGTGGAATTACCTTTCTGGCATTCAAAGATGTCACAGCAGTCTCCTGGCCGACCGCTAGCCTGACTGATCAGAACAGCATGCTGGCCACTTGGGCAGTGGGCTTTGTTGCAGGCACGGAAGTCGCACGTGCACTGGGGTGATATTGTAGGGCAGCAACCAGCAGGGGGAGTGTAGCTCTTGGTCAGGACTGACCCTTTGGGGCAAGAGGGCAGCTGAAGAGCAGGACATGTCACCCCAGCACACCTCAGCTCCTCTAAAAAACAAAAGACATGGATACACACTTAAGTCAACTTTAGAAATAGGTGTAACACCATCCTCTGCCTCCTCAGTTCAAACCCCATTTGAACTGAAGCAAGAATGCATAATCTGTGGGATGACTCTCTGTTTGTTATTTGAGTCACTTTGAAAGATGCTGCAGCAAAACTGCACACAGTCATCAGATCCTCAATTTAGTTCATGCCAACTTTGCTGCAACCTGTCAGGAAAGTAAGAGCACATGCAGCTCTCTCTGAACATGACACATATCCTGTCGATGCAACTGTGAACCCACTCTCCCTGGCTCATATTGCCCACAATCCAAACAACCTCTCATGCTCTAAAACCCGGTCATTAATAGCAGCCAACCTTCAACAGAGCTTTGCTTCATACCAGTTTAAAGACTCTCCTTCACTTAGCATACCAGGCAGTGTTTGTCAATTCATCTGCAGAGACAATATAATGGCTCTGATAGCCCTTTTTTTGGGAGGGAATGCGGGGTGCAGCTAATCTGGACTGGGGGTTCAGTAGTGTATATTGGAGCCTATTCAGGAAAATAAAAGTAGAGTCTCCTCTTTTCAAATATTGCTTGAGAACAGTTGTGTGCTTCCAAAAAAGGAGATTACTTAACCAAGAAGGAACATACTTATTTTTGTTCTCACTGTTACTGTAACGTAAACAGGACAAACAGGTTGAAAGCAGATTGGTGCAGCAACTATAATCTATCAGTCGTCCCACATTTTCAGCTGCAAAGACAGGACAGCAGCAGAGGAACATGAAGGCCATTATTGCCACTGTGGACAGCGATTATGGATAACAAGCAGATTCCTGCACCTGCAATAAGAACACTGTGACATTGACAAAGAAAAATGTGAACAAATGACTGCATTAAATGGCGGTCAAACCAAACTGTTTATGATTTTGTTATGAGAAATGCTTGACAATCTTTGCATACATCTGGTTTTTGAGGAGAGGAAATTAAACAGGCTCGAGGTTGCGTAACACTGCTTGGGGTTTTAGTGCTGTAAAGTTTCCAGAGTTTTGTTGATGGCCTTTCTAAGACAACAATGACTTTATGATGTGTCTCAAAAGACAGGTAAACAGGTGGTGTGCTAGTCTGTGCTCCATGCAGCCAGAGAAAACTCAAG
This sequence comes from Apricaphanius iberus, assembly GCA_028564705.1. Lineage (NCBI taxonomy): Eukaryota > Metazoa > Chordata > Actinopteri > Cyprinodontiformes > Aphaniidae > Apricaphanius > Apricaphanius iberus. The sequence goes on along the minus strand of JAPXFQ010000694.1, from coordinate 82,470 downwards.
TCACTTTTTCTGCCAAATCTCACAAAAGGATTTTAAACCATGGAAACTGTAGGAAAAGACTGTTATTAACTGTCAAGAGAGAGCTTAGAAATGTTCAACTAAAGTTTTGTGAAGTTTTTGCTAAAGATGTCATATTGAAGTGAATTTATTAAAAAGATATGAAAATAAAACATCCTCTGATTGTAGAAGAAAGTTTCATTCTATATGTAGGTTGAACACGTGCACATCTGTGAAAATAACAGTCTATAAGCATATCTTAAACTGTTGAAAGAGACCTTGGTAAAGTCTGCCAAGGTTTTCCTCATCAAAATAACAATGTTGCTGCTAGGGTGTGCAAAGCAGCCGGTATTTGTATCTGTATTCGTAGTTGTTGAGGGGGAAGAGTAGTTGTATTTATATTCTAGAAAAATTTAAAATAGGTGTAAAAATCTTTTTTTTCACATTAGACTTCTAATTACGCTATATTTAATTATCCATTATAATAATTATGGATATGCAATATTGGTTGATGTTTTTTTTTAATCCAGCAATGAACTTGTAACGAGAAATGTAATTGAAAAAAAAACAATAAGCACAATAGTCATTACTTCATCCAACATTGGCAGAACATGGCTTTGCTGATGATTTAGTGCTTGTGGAGGAATTGATGCTTGTGAGGGTCAGACAGTACCAGGAGAGGATGCTTCAGGTGCACGTGATTATGCATCAGATTTTGACAGATGTTTGATACAGCTGCCTCTGCTGTCTGCAAAAGAAAGAGTGACTTAAATGTACCAAAATAATTCCCACAAGTTTACACAATTTGACACAAATACACAGGGCTTTTTTAACCTTTTTAACCAAAAGTTAACTCTGTCAACAGCATATTGTCTAAACATCGACCTAACAGAACTACGTAAACAGAGCATGGAGCAAACATGTGATCATCTTTACTTCCAGAAAGTTATGAACTACCTCCAGAGCCCAGTTAAGTTACAAAAATCTATTCAACAATAATAGCCCTGTAGTTATGGCTTTTTTCACTTAGCCAAGCTCTTCTATTGCTGTGTGGACTAGCAGCTGTGTCAGACAACTATTTTACCTCCCCCTCCATTCATCCAGGGTGCATGCACTGCAGTCTCATGAGGAAATGCAGCTAATTGATGTAAAATATTTCTTGCTCCCGAATACAAATATTTTAAAAGTATTTGTTCGAAATAAGTATTCGTAAAACACACGTTATTTGTGCCTTTCCGAATACTGCATTTGGGTCCGGCTCTACCCCTAGTGTCAGGATTCTCACTCCCTCATCATCTGCACCTGTGTCGTCCTGTCTGAACCTACTCACTTCCTATTGTTTGCACCTGTGTTCCTTGAGTGTCTTCGCCTGTTCCTCTTTGTCTCCCCTTATTTAAGATCCAGCGAGCGCTTCAGTCCTCGGTGGATCATTGTTGTGCACTTTATGTATCTTGTCGCGCCTTATGTTGCTGCACACTAATAAAGCTCACCTTACTGTCTGCGCCTTGGTCCTTCGCCCTCCTTCCTGCAGCCTAACGCGTGACACCTATTTGCTACAATGAGGTTACATTGGATGACATTGTCTATGTTAATGCGAATTATGGGCTGCACAAAATACACTAAGAGTGGAATAAACTTTTGGATTTTGACAAAGGATCCATATCGGCATAGAAGACATTATCATTTTCCACATGTTACAGTTTTTTGGTAAACTTGTAATCAGGTGAGCAGCCTCATTACCTGATAAGATGTGTGGGTATAACCGTCAGCCCAAAACAACAATCTGGCTGAGAAGTCAACGACAGATCTACAAAAGCCATCTGGTGAAAGTATAGCCGTTTATCATCCACTAATATAGTGTTGCATCCCACCATTGTAAGCACTTTCAATGTGCCTTGTCTTATAATTTTCAAATAAAACTTTCCAAACTGACCTGTTGGTAAGCCGTGTCAAACAATTATCCCTTTAACAAGTGTAATCAGTGGCTCTCCTTGACTTTGCACACCATAACTCTCTAGAGGTTTTGGCGACTACAAATGTTACCAAATAGTCAAATCTACTTTTTATTTAAGCAAGGTAAAAAACTAATTTCTTTTAGCAAGCTGACTAGCAGTGCCAAGAGACAGGTGGTTGCCACATTGTGTTATCCTGTGCTTCATAAAGAAATATCCCGTCCCTCTGAGAGTTTCCCTTGTATCTCTTTAAGGGTCTTTTATACAGTAGAAATGTATATGACAATTTTTTTCTAGTTCTCTTGAAACTGTAACTGTTTAAAACTCTATTACACTTCCATTATGTCCCATTCCTTATAAATATGAAAAAGAATATTATATTGGACCAAATACTCTCTCAGGAAGCTCATCAGGCACGGCCGGTTTGAGTTGCAGCTGATGACTTCCTGACATACTCTCCCGCAATGCATTTACCTGACTGACCTCTATTAAATATACATAAGAGTTGCTTTGATTGCTTTGATAGTTTAGTGGGTGGAGGGAAGTGACGGTTGAAATTGAGAAGAAGCAAAACGTTCAGGTTTTCTGGCTCTGGATAAATTGGGCAGGAGTGTGAAGTATCTGTATTGTACTGTTTACTCAAGCAACCTGGGAAAAGCGCACAGAGCCACAAAGCTCTCATTGATAAACTCTGTTACTGAACAGTGTCATAATAAATGGAGGGAGACCCCCAGAATTAACATTAGGCCATAACACTTTCCAGGGTGTTTGGCCAATTTCTAGACTGAAATTAAATAAACTTGGAACTGCTGATGGTCTGCTAGACATAAAAAAAGTCTAACAGAGTCCACTGTTGCTTAGACAAACCACTTTTGCATTAGAAAGAAAACTCAGAGCTTTTGATAATCCTCAGAAAACACTTTCTCTGTATTGTGTGTGACTCAGGGGAAGCTGATTACGCTTTCAATTGCGATAATGGCTGGGGCTAGAGAGCGCTGGGAAAAGCAGCTGGCAGACACGCCATTGTCATTTAAATGAACAGAATTGCATACTTCTGTGGAAATGCTCCAACCCTCACAGGTCTAATTAATATATTTTCTTTTAGCTGGAACATTTTTAAGCACAATAGGCAGACACAGAGGTTGGATAGAGTCAGCAGCAAATGGATTTTATGCTGCATCCTTTTTGTTCTATCTCAATGCATAAATGACTGTAATTAGTGAGTCAGTGACCACATAATGAATAACAATGGTATCACAATGGTGGCAATAATCCAACTTGCACAAACACAAATGGACAGATTTTGTAGGCTTGATAATTTCTCCCTTAATATAGGCAGATGTGCAATTTTTACTTTAAGATAGAAAGAAAGAAAACATAACCTGCAACAAAATGCATTTCTTTACCAATCTAAGGTTGGAAGATGGAAACTATCATAAGATAGTTGTGTACATAAGATTGATATCTTATGTACCCATAGTTTATTTTTGGCATCTCTACAGCTCATTGAGGAAACAGAAATTCCTCACTCTAAATCCGTTATTTTGCTTCATGCTCGGTACAAGGAGCTCAGTCTTTTTCTCAAAGCAGAGCAACTCAACCGGGCAGAGGAGGCTCCGTTGACAGCCTGAGTTTACTCATGGAAAAAGTGCACAATGTGAGTTCTGTTCACCTACTGACTTTGGAAACAAATCAATGGAGAACAAAGCCCTCTCAGTCCAGCTGTCCTCAGTGGGTTCCTGGTCTGTCCTCAGGTTTTATAAAGTTGCCCCACAAGGGACCCAACGAGCCGTCTTTCAAAATAAGTTGTGGGGGCATGGCCCTGTGCCCGCCAACAGTAACAACTGAGCAATTGTGCTGTGGTGGTCAACCTGTGCTTTGGCACATGTGTGTGGAAGCTATATTGGAGGGATGGGGGGCAAAAGACAAAGGTACTGTCACCAGGTAAAACTTGGTGGACACTTCAAAGCTCTAGCAGAAGGAGGAGGAAACCAGGAGCATGCATCTTGAAGGTGGAATCTCTGCAGTTCTGTCCTTAATGACTTCTGTTGTTTGTTGTTAGGCAGTGATGGGCTACTCCTATAGAAACCTCACACCCAGAAAGGTCTCCAGTTTAAATCTCTGGAAAGGCTTTTCAGTACAGAAAGCCAGCAAGCTATGGTTTACAATTGTACATATTGGATTGATTTTATCTGACTATCAATTATTTTTAAGATGTGGGTGAAGGTATTCAGGCTGAAACGTGTTTTTCATAAACCTTACTGCTTCAGTTTTCCATTAGATCTTTTTGTTTGATATTTATATGGTACACTGAAGTTTAATAAAAAACATTTCCCAAGTAATGAAGGTGTTTTTTAAAAATCCATCAGGTTTCCAAAGGTTCTCAATGGGGCAAGAATCTAGGGAGTTTTCTGGCCATGGTCCAAGTATTTCAATATCGCAATATCTAAGCAACTTAGTTTTGACTTTTGCTCTCTTGTGCTTGTCAAACAATCGTCCATCACTTGAATTGCATGAGATTGGTTGGGCATAGTTGCTACTAGAAGACGTCTTGATCTTGCTGAAAGTGTTTTAAGCAAAATAATAAAATAATGTCCTCCCTTTAACAAAAGGTAACCCCACACATGAATGATCTCATGATGCTTCCGTGTCAGCAGAACACTGTAGTCATATAGTGTTTTCCTTATCCTCTCAAAGTTGTCCATTCTCCAGATTTACTAAACACTCCATATGTGGCTTTATTTGAGAAAATCCCGTTACTCAGTACTCTAAAGTCCAATCCTGCTACTTCTTGAAAAACAGTATTCTTTTTTTGAAGTTGTTCTTAGAGATATGAGGCTGTCCTTATTGGCACCAGGTCAGCTATGCAACATTTTATTGTACTTGCAGAAACACTTCAACCTACATGCTTCCATTACTGAGCAAGGCACTACATTGATGACAATCCAGTAACTTAGCTGAATCCTCTTTAGGATACAGTCCTGGAATTTGCTGGACCTGGAAGCTTGCACAGTAATTAAACCCCTTCCCTTGTGGATACAAAGTTTGAAGTACCCTAGAAACATCATTTGCACTTTGCTCTTGAAGTCAAGATGAATGTTTGATTTAGATGCTGTCTTTTCTTGCAAGAATATAACGCCTTTTGTGGCAATGCTATGATGACAGTGGGTGTTTCCTTGGAGGTAGGGATGGTTTGTAAATGAATGGTTTTATGCAGCATTCCCTTTAAAAAGCAATCGTTCTGGTCTTACACAATCAGCATGGTCAGGTGATATCTGCTGCTGCTTCATCCTTGGTAACACTTCCCCCTGAGCATACCAAAATCATGCCAGGATATTACTTTGTGACTAAATCAAAACACAGTGCAAGCGAGAATTCTGTGGTTAGTTTTTTCATGAACTTTTACTGAGTATGCAATTATCTCCATTTCATGTGGTCACTTTTCAAAGACTCTCAAAACATTTGGCCATTTCTGTATACCTACTTGTAGTGTCACTGTGGGTCTGGTGCCTATGTCCAGTTTATGCAACATTCATTTAAAAAATATTTACAGATTTAAAATCTGTCATTATTTTGTGTAGGAATAAGAAGTAATGCACATTGGTAGTGTCAAATACACATTAAAACCTATTTGAAGTTGTTCTATTCAGAAGTGTCAACACGTCTGAACAATCCATGAATCTGTCTCTTCCCAAAAAACCTTAGCATAGCAAGTCTAAAATGTGCTAAAAGAACAATTTGATGTGTGTAATTGGTGAGAAACGCCACTGGAGTAAAGATGTGCATGCACCCTTATTGTGCCTCCTGCCTGAATTTTTCTGGTACACCTACATTTGACGATGACCGAGACAGTGTAGCACAACTCACAACCAAAAAAAATCCGGATTTTAAATGTGAGGTTCTCTCAAAAGGTTATAAAGAAGTAAAATCTTACAGTATATATATTTATAGGCACCTTTATGAAGAATAAATCTATATTTTGTCCTGGAGCCTAAAGTTAATAGTTAATCTAGGAAGAACAAAGACCAAAGCAGATTTTGTATATAATAAATGGCTTTTGTGTAGAAAAAAAATCCCAAAATTTAAAATGTCCAATATTTTTAACACGTACAATAGCTTTTGAATAAAAAGGTTTGGATTTGTTTAAAACAATATTGTCAAGACCAAGCGCCAAGGACCAACTGTTGTGGTTTATACAAAATTAAGATGCTCAGAAAGTTGTCAACTTGAGGTAAGATATTGACTGTGTATAGTCTTTTAAAAGGACCTCACTTCAGTAAAGTTGGCTGAAAATGACTACATATTTAAGCATGATGATTTCACAATTACAACCTTAACCTTACAAAGAACAACATGAAATATGAATGAATGAATGAATACTGACTTAGTCTTTTAGGTTTGTGCCTGTGTGTCTGTAAAACTAGATTCAAGCGATACAGCACCTTGCTGTCAGATGGCACATAACTAGTCCAGTGATGAGGCGTTTTGAAGCAAATCAGCTGGTCATTGTTGCAACGCCATGTATGGTTGTGTCTGACACAAAATACATTGGATAAAACTTCCGCTAGGCTGCTGGAAGGTGAAGAGTTTAGGATCAGTAAAATATTTTTAGAACTTACTCTTCTATCCAGCCCCCTGGAGAGGTAAATCATCAGTCATCTTAGAACATCTTTAATTTTTCTTTAAGTCCAGCTTTCAAAACAATAGCCTTAAAAAACTGTGCCTCTTGCTGGTCTCTTTCATAGAATCATATACGAGAAAATAAACAGTTGCCCAGATGTGGGGATACACATAAAGCCTTACAAATTAAAACAAAACAACTATCATGTGTGGTTTTTCAGACTCAAACCGTATGTGTCGCAAATGTAGAAAACAACTCCATGAGAGGCCTTGGGTTGGAGACAGCTGTTTGATAAATTGTGGAAGAGGTAGTTATGCTTTGCATGTTTTGGCTATGGGATCTTTCTTCCTTGCAGAGAAAAAGGGAAAATAATGACAATAAAAGATTTCGGTCAAAGAGCGACAGGAAATGGTTATGTTCAGCTGGGAATAGTTTTGATATGTTGATGGGTATGGCTGAAAAATAAAGAGAATTTGAAGTACTGATAAAAGTAATAAAGTAATCATTAAATATCTGAACAATCAGGAAAAGTTTGAGAGATACTCTAAGTGTTTTGGCTGTTTTTCCCAGTCTCAAATTGTCTGGATTAGTTTATGGCTGATAAAAAAGTGTATATATATTAAAATCCCAACTCGACTAAAATGTAAGGTTTTTTTTTTCTAAAAGCACGGAAGCCCTTATCTATTACATTTTTTAATATCACGCTAAGTGCCTTTCAACAGACTTCATACTATTAAAATCTTTCCAGAGTTAGTCCCAAGATAACTGTAAATCTTTACGTTTTTATTTGGAATTTTATGTTGAAGTAAACAACACTAGGGGGACTGTGGCTCAGTGGTAGAGTAGTTGGCTTGCAATCAGTAGGTTCAATTCCAGCTTCCTCCAGTCACATTTCAATGTGCCCCTGGGCAAGGCAATTAACCCCAAAAATTCTACATCGTCCTACCGAGCCATGTTGGCTATCGGTGTATGAATGTGAATGTGAATGTGAGTGTGAATGGTCAGTATGACTAGAAAAGCACTATATAAGTTCAGTCCATTTATTCTTACTATACAATGAAAAGAAAGTAGTGAATAATTATGAAGTAGAAAAACAAGATTTTTGATTTTAAAGTCTTGTTGTTTTTTACAAAGAACAATGGGAGAACTATGGCATGCAATTCCACTTATACCCGTTTAATTTGATGCATCCAAATAAAAATACCGTTCCAATATTCTCAGAGAAAAACTGACCTTTTTGAGCTGCATGCTAAATGCTAAGTGAGGTGAGAATCTAACACTGCACATAGACCTGAACACTCCATCCCCATTATGAAGCATGGTGTTTACATCATAATGCAGCAGACATTGACAGCAGACATGCAGCAGACCTCAAAAGAATTAAGGCTGAAGTAAAGGTTGACCTTTCTGCAGGATAGCTACCCCAAAGTTTTACCGAGCGCTAAAAAAGAACGGCTCAGGTCAAAGCATATCAACATAATATAATGGCACAATCAAATTATGAAACAAAATCCTACTGGGAATTGGTTGAAAGAATATACATTAATGTTCACACTCTCCCTCTTTGACTGAATTTCAGTTTATTTACAAAGAATGGCCCAAACCTTAAACCCCTAAACATGCAAAGGCATACACTGGCAGACTTGCATCTCTAGTTGCAAAATATTGACCAAGTGGCTCTAAAAAAAAAGGCATCCAGTGCTTTTCATATTTGTGTTTGTAAAACCGACTGAAAAAAGGATTTATCGTTATCCTCACATTTCTATTATGTACTATTGTGTGCTAGCCTTTCACATAAAAATCTGAATAAAATGCACTATGACAAAATGTGAAAAAGCTTTTGCAAGGTGGATCATTTTGTAGACAGACCCTGGGAAACGATGAGGCCAAGGTTTCCTCCCACAGCACACAAACAATCAGGACTGAGACGTCTCGTGCCCTCGCCAGCCGGTGTGGGTCTGGCTCGGCCAGTAATAGCTCGGTCACAAAGAGGCTGCAGCCAAGCAGAACTAACAGTCCTTTCACAAGGGCACATGGAGGCAGGATGGAGGTGGCAGACGTAGGCTAACAGATTTGTGAGAGCAACTTCAGTCAGTGCCATGGACATTACAGTGGGTGCCACTTCCCCGACTGATAAATCACATGGAACTACCAGATGTCTGGGAGGAAATTGCTCTATTTTATCCACTTTTTTGGGCAACATTTCGAATGACAAAACATCACTTCTTTCTTAGCTATTGTTTACATCTACTACAACTGCGATAATATGTTAGCATCAAGAGTGTTTTGTAGCATGAATCAACAAAACATCCACAACCTGTGGTCGCTGGCTCCTATCAGTAAGCAACTCAAGAAGAATTTCTCTGAAATAGCAATCTGGGGCCTTATCGTGATCAGAATATGTAAACCATTCCTGACAGTAAAATTATAAAATACAGCCCAGCAACGACCCTAGGGGCTTGTACACAAATGCCTCCACTAAATGGTTTGTCTCTATTTCCATTTCCTATCCCCCTGCATCTGTCCTTTCTCTGCTACACATACCACATCAACTTTCTTCCTTGACATCTGGCTTAAACATTTGGCACTCCATGTTGCTCCTAATTTTTCATAAACAAATGACCACAGTATGCGGTATAGAATTGTGTATTAGCATTTTTGAATGAATAAACACACACAGCAGTGTAATTGCAGTGACAATTTGAACCCTAAAAATTATTTGATTTACAGTGCCTTGAATATCTTGCTATTTTTCCTAATTTTAACTACAAACTTTGGCATGTTTTATTGGAATTTGATGTGAGAAACATAAATAAAAAGTAGCAGATAATTGGATGGAAATTTTTTTTTTTAAAATAAAATCTGAAATGTGTGGTGTGCATTTGTATTTAGGCCCTTTATCACCAGATTCCCTTTAACCGCTGAAGAAATGTAAGCCCACAACAAGAAAATACTTTTTTTTTTTTTTCAAGTAGATCAACAAGTTCTGTGTCACCTATATTGCTTGTTATACACATCCTGCAGTTTCCTTTCAACAATGGTTTTCTACTTGCCCTTCTTCCATACAGCTGAGATTTTTGGGTGCACATCTACTGGTTATTCTGTCATAAGATTATTCCACCTGAGATCAAATATTCACACATGTAGACCATATTTGCGAATTAAGTATGAAGGTAATTGCTTGACTGGAATATTATTTAAGGGTATCAGATTAAAGGGAATTAAACATCAGTACCAACTCAATGTAATGCTTCTTCATTGTTTGCGGTTATATGTTTTCATCATGCAAATTTTGTGTAGAATTCTATCATTAGGGTCGTTGTGTCATTCAGTGGTTAGTGCGGGCGACCCATGTGCGGAGGCCTCAGTCCTCAACCCAGCTGTGTCTGGTTCAAGTCCTGTATTGGTGTACCTTTGCCGCATGTCTTCCCTCATTTCTCACCCCTTTAAATGAACAATCCACTGACAAATAAAAGCCACTTGCCCAAAAAAGCTTTCATTCCGCTATTTCCCTCAAATTTACCTTTAGGCATATGTTTATTTTTACCAGACCACTGCTGAATACAGTTTTTGTAGTTGAGAAGATTTGTAAGAGTTCCAATGTTAGCACAGTTCAAATTTTTTTTTGCATATCTTAGATAAGTTAAGAAGCCTTTGATGAAAGCACAGAGCAATAACAATTATTAGAGAATAGATGTATTTTCAAGATATACTCCACAACTTTTATAGCTTAAAAACATGTTTTCAAAACATTTTGGCAGCACACCAGCATTTATAATGTTCTTTATCGGAGCTGTCACTACCTATAGCTCAAAACTGCGCTATACAACTTTTCTTTCCTGGGTTCCTTCCCGTAAGTCAGAATCAGAATCGGTTTTATTGCCATTGTTTGAGAACAAGTTCACAAACTAGGAATTTTTCTCGGTACAATCGTGCACATAAAACATTTACAGTGCTGATTGAGTTTTGCTTCAAGGCATTACATCACACGCTATAAAACGGTTATATACATACCCATTGTTTTGACATTTATCTTAATACAATGCCTTATCGATCACCATTACTGCTTGGTACTGACACTGTTAATTTGATGGTTTTTTTTGTTGTTTTGGCAAGCAAGCGTGCAAAACCATCAGTAGACTGGCCTTTTTAGATGTGCTCGATCGAGATCTGGTTTTACAACAGCGAAGTTACGCCGCAAACCTTAAGACAGCGATAGAGGGCAAATATCTGCAAAGTTCCTGAATATGACTTTGATAGGTTTTTTATGTTTTGCTAGGTGGGCTGTGCAGTTGGCAGCACTGTTGCCCTGTGGCAGGAAAATTATGGGATCGAAAAAAAGCCTGCGGTCTTTCTGAACGGAGTTTGGCTAGTGTCGTTGAGCATGTGTGGCTTCCTTCCTCCCACAGTCCAAAAATATGACTGTTAAATTAATTGTCTTTCATTATTGCCCTTAGGTATGAGTGTGTGCTTGCATGGTTGTTTGATCTGCATGTCTCTGTGTTGCCCTGTGATGAACTGGTGACCTTTCCATGGTGCACCCTCTCGCCTGATGAGGGCTGTATTTAGGCACCAGCCCCTGCAGAGGTTGGACTGTACTGATGGATGGATGGATAGATGGATGGATATTTTGCGAAATATACCAATGACACTATTATGGTTTTTTTTACAAAAATTCTGTTTTGTTTCCAAAAGTTAAGTTCTTCATGTGTGAACTACTTTGGCTTTATCTGTTAATAAAATCAAAACAACATACATTAAAGTTTAAGGTTTAAAGGGAAAAAAATGGTAGAGTTTATGGTTGCTGAAGATTAATCTGTTGTCTGACATAAACATTCAGTTATTGAGAGATTTGGAGTGTTCTTTAAAAGCTGCTTTAAGCTGGTTAAAACAAATTGAGCAAATCCTCATTGATATCCATGTTTAAATACCTAACTTTACATAATTATACCTTGGCTACAAAAACAGTTTGTGGTTTTTACTCTTATTTGGTTCTCACTAAGTTTATTTTTCTAAATAATCACCGTAAATAATGCTACGAATTGAAAGAAGATTGTATAATGACAGGTAATTTTTACATTAATGTATGAATGGTCTGCGATGGATTGATGACCTGTCCAGGGTGTACCCCGTCTCTCGCCCGATGACCACTTGAAATAGGCACCAGCAAAAGCAGCATAGATAATGAATGGATGGATGGATGGATGGATAGTTCAGACCAGTCCATAAACAAAACTAAATGTTACATTATTGTCCCTCTAGTTTTTTTTTTACATAAACACCTTATTGTAAAGACATGTTTTATCTGTCAAGCTCCTGTTCCTAAAGAGTAGGCTTACAGGCTGCCTTTTTCAGCTGGGCATAGAAACACTGCTCTTTATGAGTATTATTTATACAATACTAAGCGTGTGATTTAGGGAGTCACCATGGAGCCGAATGGGTGTGTGTATCCAAACCATGGAATCCCATACTGTTTGTAGAGGAAAGTACTCACAGTGACAGCAGAAAGGAAAAACTCTGCTGCGACATTAAGAAAAACAAGATAATTATCTCACACAGGTTCTCAAGCTCATATATGTAGGCTCATTACTCCCACATGAAAAGTCTTTGTAATTGTAGCCAAAACGCTTTTACATCTATATGTTGCCCCAAATGCAGTCGTATCTTTACCACCTAAAAGGTTCACAGACCCTGTATTCCTGTTAAATGAGGGCTAAAGAGAGGGGTAAATATGTGCTGCTAAGAATACTCATAAGCTGCTGAAAAATGTTGTTTTGGTGTAGATCAGAGAGTCATCCATTCGGTCAGACTTTAAGATAAGGCAGAGGTTATTCTGTTGAATACATGTGTACAAAATTATGTTTGACGAACACGCTTCCAGTGGGACTTACTGTATAAACGACTCAAGAAAAACAGAACAGAGAATGTCTGTAATAACCCCCCTATTAAATGCAGAATAAATAAACTTGAATATGTCTTCATGGCTTGCTGCAAGAAGAGAGCTGCTTTTTATCTCTCTTCAAATAGACACCCGACAATTGTTATTCAGATCCAAACAAAAATTTCAAGTATTGACTAGTTATGTATATTATTTTCTTGAGTTAAGAGGTATTTCTGTTCTGTGAATGCCCCTCAACAGGAAGCCAACACTTAGCAGCTCTCTATCAAGCAGACATCTAACGGTCTAAAAGAGAAAACTAAATGTACTGTGACTCTACCAACAATCTTTTCCATCTACTAGTGCCAATCAAAGAGGATACTAAAAGCAGAGGTGAACACATTATTTGATTCATTCCGATTATTATTCTTTTCACCTGTGGCACAGAAGAGGCTTGCATACATGCTGTAATTTAATGAGTGTGCACCACAACTGTAGATCTCCAACACTAAATTTGTAACTAAAACAACCAAAAGAGCAATAATTAGGAGAGCAGCCAAGATGGCTGTGGTTATTATGGCTATGGTCCCAAGTTCAGGTGAAATAATCATAATAAATAACAATTCTTAGTCACTTTAAAAATATAAACTTTACAAAATAGTCACAAGAGAAAGGAATTGTAAAAAACGTAGGTCAAACCGCTTGAAGTTTGTCGTATGACATGTCAGAGACACAGAAAACATCAGGAAAAAATGCTCTGGTCAGATAAGCCCAAAATTGTGCTTCTTGACCTACATGCAATGTCCTTCTGTAAGAACACTAACACATATAACTAACAAAACTATAAACTGCAGCACACAATCATACTTTGTGATAATTCTCCTTGCCAGGAAAAAAAACTAGTCAGATTTGATTGGAAGACTGTTAAAAACAGAGGAATAAAAGTAAAAAAAGGGGTCACAAGGTGAAAAGACTTTGAACCCGAGTAGAGGTTCACCTTCCTGCATTACAAGAACCCTAAACATACAGCAAGGGCTACAATGAAATGAGGTAGATCAAAAACATATATGTGTGTTACAGGCCCCTTCAAATTACAGACCTAAACCCAACTGATAATCTAAGTTGAGGCTTGACATTTAATTTTCAACAATGCCCTCATCCTAAAGTGACAGACCTTGGTCTATTTTGCAAACAGGGCCTTGCAAAATTGTTAATCTCTAGATGTGCAACAATGATCGATGTATATCCAAAAACACCTAAGTGCAGTAAAATGTGGTTCAACTGCATTGGTTGATTAGTTGCAATCTCAATAATAAAATACATTAAAGCTGACAAAATAGGGGAATACGTGTGTGACTGTGATAGCAAAGTACTGGATTATGAAAAGCAGTGACTAACATTAGCAGTGAAATCCCTGTCGATGCTACTCCAGTGTGCCTGTTGCCTTAAGAAATCTACCATCCACCCAGGTGGTTAAGGTGGGCAGCTGTGTGTCTAATACCAATACTCTTAGTCTTGGAGAGCCACAGGGATGTGTTGTGAGACCTGTGCTACACTCCCTTTAAACCTGAGCTGTGACTCTTTTGTCAGGTTTTCTGTTGACGCAGTGGTCTTACTCCTAACAATGATGAGGTAACCTATTTGAAGCAAATGGAGAATTTTGAAAGCTGGTGCCATTGGAGGTGCTCCAGTAGAAAAGGTAAATGTCATAGATGGCCTTATTTGGACCCGCCACTTCAATACTTAGGTAAGTAAGGCGAGACAGCAGCTTTACCATCTTAGACAGATGACAAAGTTTGGGGTCTCATCCAAGAGACTTAAAATCTTCTAAACGGCCACTGCGGAAAGCATCCTGACCATGGCAATTAAGTCATGGTTTGGCAACAACACTATACAGGACTATAGAGCACTGTAGAGTGACGAGAGTAGTTGAGTGCAACATCATCTCTGCCTTCCTTGCAGGATGTTTATACCTTTTTTTAAAATTATCAGACAACTGCCTGTTTTAGCTACTTAACTCTGGCTAAATGGTTTCACAGCCTGGCAGCAAGGACTGAAAGACTCAAAAGGAGCTTTTATCCTCAGTGTATAAAGCTGCTCAATCAGGTCAAGCCTTTTCATGTGCCCTTACTCTGACCATTTCACACATTTTAGTGTATGATAAACTTAAATGCCAATTTCTGGCATTAAATTCAATATATTATTTACAATTAGCACAGCTTATTCTAATTTTAGTTTATCGTCTTATTTCATGGATATGTATTTGAATATTCTTTTACACATAATTGTAAATTTGAGCTTTTATCTCTTTTTGAGTAAAAGTGTAAATACAACTCTGAAATCTGATTTCATTTAAAAATAACAGTAAAAAATGGAGTGGGATAAATGTGAGCTCATCATTGCTGGAATATTTGAGGGTTACCTGCTGCTTCCTCGCACTGGCTGCGGTTGACGTAAGTGAAGTGGTGGTGGCAGCTCTGAGACTCGCACATACACCCATCCATGGTCAAGTTGCACCCAGAGAACATGCAGGTTGGATTAGATGGTCCCACGTATTTCTCTTTGTGTCTCTCTCTGTGCTCATGCCTTCGACCTTCTGTAAAAAACAGACTAAAGTCATCTTTGAGTCTCACACAATCAGTAGAATGTTCAGAAGTGAATGGGGAACCACCACAGAAAGCCGGAACTTTTTTGTCATCACTAGGAAATGTAAGTAGCTTTAGTCATCGTAGAACATCTGTTATGGATTAGCTTCAATCTTTGCAGATCATTCTGCACTCTATTTCACATACTGCTGTCTGATCCATTCACTCAGTGTCATCTACGTTTGCATGAGAGATTGGGGAGATTAGGGCGCACCTGACTTGCTGGCCTTCATACAGGTCTCTTGATCTGGATAGGTAAAAGTTTCCAAGCAGGAGTAACGAGCATCGCACACACATTCAGCTCCTGTTTTTTCACAGCCCGTTATTAGAGGACAACGCTCGTCTTCAAGGCCTGCATCTGGATGTTCAGGAAGAACTGTAGGAGACAACAAGGAAAACAGATATTTTTATAATTGTTGTCCATTTAAAAAGATTTTGTATTAGGATTAAAGAAACACTGGACGGGGTTAGAAATGCTGCTTTAGTTTACAACCCATTTGTTGCAAGACACTACTTTGGCACAGCCAAGACTGAAGTGACCACTGTATTTCTGGGCTCCAGTCCCTCCTCCCTTCTCTTTGTGCCACACTACTACAGCTACTGAGCCCATTTGTTGGCTTTTGTTCCACAGCATGGGGCCCTCCCAGGGTCTGCATCTTTGGTGGCTGAAGCAACGCCTTCCCTGAACAGAGGCCACTCACAACAACCGCCTGCAGCCGTGTCTCCCATTGAGCCTCATCCTAAAATGGCACCACGCAGCTTATAGCCCCATTTGGACAAAACTTTATGCATGGATGGAATGTCACGTTAGAGCTGTGTGAGCTGAATATCCAGCAAGATCCAGGGATTAAAGAGCTTCAGTGTACACACTACTCTCAGTGTTCCCTTACCCTTCATGCATGAATAAACATGCATAGATATACCCCTAAATTACTATCCTTCATTGCAGCACATAACAGTTCCAGTAGGGTAAACATGATGATATAAACTGTATGCCTCAATTCAGCAGTGTGAAACCTCACAGGTATTCATTAAAAACACTATTTGCTTTCTTGTCAGGACGTATAACAACAAAATAATGCAACAAAGAAAAAAAAATATTTACAAAAATCTATTTATCTGATGACTAAAACACCAAAAAGTGGTTTAAAGTGGCTTGGAACAAATGCAACCGCTCATATGTACATATATTGCCTTTTGATAGTGTTTCTCTTTACAGTTTGTCACACATTAAAACCACAATACAATACTGTATTGCAATCTGTGATAGACCAACACAAAGTAGAGTGTAGCTGTAAAGTGGAAGCAAAATGATACAATGCTTTCAATTTTCTGATAAAAATCTAAAATTATTTTGATATTACCACAGCATGATGCTCCCACCACCATGCTTTACCACTGGGATAGTGTTTTCAGTGTAGTACAGTGTTAGTTTTATTTTACACACTACAATCTGAAAAATAGACTTAAAGAAAATTGACACTAAAGGTCTTTATGGCGTTATTTCATCTAATACTTTTCTTCTTGATACATTCATAATGAACAGATTTGTGAAGTGCATGACAGTTGCATGACTAATTTGTCATGTTGATGAATTTTCCTAGCTTTGCTCTTTATAACTCCTCTATAGATGTTCAAAACTTGATATATTGGTCTACAACCTTTATCCTTTATCCTTGCACTGGATTAGTGGTATCAGAGTAACACACTTTAGTAGGGATGCACCGATACCGATACTCGTATGGGGGCCGATGCTGTTCTAATGTACAGTATCGTATTGGTTAAGTTAGCCGATACCATGAATAAATACCTAAAATACGTAAACTATGCAATATTTTCACAGAAAATGTTTATTTTTCAATTGAAATTTTATTTTTGTGTTTTTTTATCTAATTCAGCATCATTTAATAAAACCTGTCTTCCAATTCATTATATTGTTTTTGTTTGGTAGAATTATTGGTATTGGTACTCGGTATCGGTAAATACTCAAATCCAAGTGTTGGTATCATATCGGTTTGAAAAAGTGGTATCGTTGCATCCATACATTTTAGATTTATATGGGTAAAAAGTGTATAAAAATATTGTATCCTTTTCCTTCCACTTCAGAATTACAAATTCAGTAGTGTTGGTATGTTACATTAAACCCCAATAAAATACATCAAAATGTGCCTCAATATGAAAAACTTTAAGCAAACACAAACCACTGTATGTGGGTCTTATTATTCCACAACAGATGTCTCTCTTAGAGTGTAACTGTCTCTTGCTGTGATTAAAATAGAAGAGCTGAAATGCATCAATGTGACTGCAGCAAAAGCCAAGTTTGTTCATGACTCCTGTGCCATAAGCACCACAGTGAAATCTGTCCAGTTGAGAGACTTGAAGGTAATGTTACCTTTAACCCAAGCCAGGCGAATCTGATGGCTCTCCCAGATGGTCGGTGAAATGGCAGAGCACAATTTACTTTTCCAATAAAACCAGACGAAATAATTTCCCTTCACCCTAAAAGCATCCACACATTTTTTCCATTCTGAGGCTTTCCTGCACCCGCAAAGATATTTTCATTCGAGGCAGTGATAATGCTTGTCTGTGTGGGGTACTAAACCTGGCACGTATGAAAGGAGGTAGGAGTCAAAACAATCAATGAAAGGCTGGACACTGAACACATTGTCTCCACTAATTTTAGCTTGACCCACACTGAGCTCTATTTGTCTTAAGTTGCCTTAGCTTAGGTCACTTCAGCTCAACCCAAGTCTGTTATAGTCCCTTCTGGCTATCTGTTTTCCGGTCTGGCACTACTCTTGCCAAAGTCTATAAGGCTTCATTGCAGGGGTATTCCTCTCTTAGCTACTGAGACTGCTTGTCTTGGCATCCAGAACCAGGTTGGGAAAGCCGACCTCTACAGGCCCTGAGGCTGATAGCAAACTTAAAAGGAAGTCTTTGAAACGTTAGATAATACCAGGGGAAGGGGGAAGTAGAAAGCATGTGATGGAGTGAAGTGGACATAGCGTCTTTATGAGACAGGGATTCAGGGACATGGTAACCTAAGTGTCTCTTAAGCTTAAGAAAACTTGGTTAAGGAGTTATAAAATCAGCATAACAATTTAACATCTATAGGTACCAACAGACCGACTCATTATCTTAATGATCAGTTGAACAGACATGATAACATCTTCTTGAGGCAGGTACTTGTTTGTTGAATATTTAGTTTCTTAAGTTCTTATGCATGATTAAAGTTAATTTATGCATTTTTTCCATTATGCGCAAAATTCAAAAGTTTCGAATCTGGACATCTTTTTCCCAGTCCAGCAAAAAAAAATTCTGCATACCACTTCCAGTCTAAAGACATTTAAGAAAAGTAACTTTCTTACCCTAGAATAACAGACACCTGTAAATCTTCTGCTTTAAAGCCAGTGAGAAAACATCTAATGAGAGGGATACGTTTACTATTTGAATCAGATCAGACACAATGACAGGCAAAACTTTCTATGGAATTTTGTGTGGGTAAGATATTAAGACAACAAGAGGTGGAGCTTAATTGATATATAATTTATTTTAGGCTTCTGTGGTTGAGTTGGTAGAGTCGTGTTATTATTTCCAGGTTTGTTTTGATACCAGGAAGGCAAATTTTATTGTCTGTTATGGAACATCCTGGATATGGAAAATTTGGCCTCTTTCCGGATAACTAGATTCATTAGAAGAGTATGCATTCTGAAGGAAATGCAAGCACAGACTGCTATTTGGGTGCGCCCCCTTGCTCAGTGGTAGAGCAGGTGCAAAAAACAGAGGCTGTAGTCCCCAGTAGGATCAATTCCTGGCCCTGGACCATTGGCTTCATATCTGCCCTTCTTCCTGTCCATCTACTGCTGAATAAAGGCCACTACTACCTTAAAAACCTTCAAAAAAAGAAAGGTGCTTTATTACGTAATGTCAGCTATTTATTGTAGTAATTGTTAATATAAGATGCAAAAGAAGAGCAAAAACATAAGCTTCATACCTATTTTCTGCTTTGAATGAATAAAACCCATTTTTACACATCTCTGTCACAGATGCAAGTCAATGACAATACATAGAATAAAACTCTCTGCATGCAGTTTAACTACAACTGTTCAAAATAACTCAGAACAGCCATGGGTCTCTAGTTCAACTCCAGTAATGTGCAACATGTTATTTTTAAGCTTCCACACTAACTAGATTTTGGCCACCCAGTAAATTCTACTTGGAAAAGCAAAGCAAAGGTTTAGAAAAGCGGAAACATTTACCCCCACTCTTGATTGCAGGGCTAATCACTATAAGACCTTTCAAAACTTGAGGGAGTGAAACCTGGGATCAGCCCCCAGCAGTCTAGGTATTACTGTGGCCCCTGAAAACATACTGGGAGGTGATGATTTACCCCCACCTAGACCCCTTTGGGATATCAAGGCTGTGCGTGTACATTTGTCTGATTTAAGAGGCCAGCAGCAGCCACAGAAGTATGACTCAGCCAGAGGGGCCGTCAGGTCTCCAGTTTGTTCCAAAACTGTTAAGATGCAGAAGGAGATGTCCTCCAGACACCTAAATCTGAGGCATAATCAGCACCTGCACCTCCTGAGAACACCTGGGGGGGAATGAAGGGCCGTTTTTTTAAGCCCCAACTTGGACCACCTACTGATGGATGATGAAGGGGCAAGGTCAGAAGATCCTGACACCTACTGAGAGCTGCTTACTCTCGCCTACAGTCCCGCCAGTCCCCTTCAATCATCCACAAAAGGCTGGACAGAGTGCAGGTGGTGCAGCTGGAGGGGGTCCGTCCATGAGCTGTTCGTTCCTCAACCAAAGACCAATGCCTCTGACTTCATTTATAGTGCTACATGCTTCTTTGAGGTTTGAGAAAGTAACTTTAATTGTGTGTAAAATAAGCACTCCATAACAGCCTGGCTCTGCTTGGTGGTGACAGAATAGAAAAGCATTGTGGATTTCAACAAGTGCAAAAAAAAAATTAAAAAAAATATGTCAAGTTTTCAGCGTTTTAGTGACACCTCTGAAGGACTGAGTAGTGTGAACAGCACAGAGAAGAAAGCAACATCACAAAGTTTTCCAAAATTGAAAATGCTAATAATGACAGTATCAAGGTATATCAAGATTTAAAACAGCAGTGGTCTCAAAACTACAAACAATTCCCGACATATTAGTTCCATAGTTTAAAGTACTTTTAGTGAAATGCCAGAGAAGGTGCCAGAGTGACCCAGGTTTTCTCTGGCTCTAAGAACAGAGTAACACAAAGTTGCCCCTCCCCACCTCTTGCTAACCGAAAAAATATTACTACATTCTTCAATGCTTGCAAGAAAGACAACCTGGCTGTTTGGAAACACAAACAGTTATAGCATGGATATTGAATAAGTGCCATCCAGCACTGTTATTTCAGACACACTCTTTAAATCGCAAGTTAACAAGCTATGAGTGGGTGTGTCTGTTATAGAACTGATTGCAGACTGGCTACCTTAGCGGATACCCTGACAAATTGGCCAGCTAATATCAGCTTGTTGAAATTTGTTACTAAGGAGTAGAACAGCAAAATTTTAGTATTTTGTGCAATAAGAACTTGTAAATTACTAAACTATGTGTGTGTGTTAAAAAATAAACAAAATGACAAATAAATATAAAAGATTATGTTATTATCTCGTCATTTTAAAAGTTTTTGTTTGAATTATTTGTGGAAACACAATGATGTTGAACCCACATAGGTTTTACTCATGTTATCATATTGTGAAAAATCTCATATGGCCCAGGGTTAGTTATGGCACTCAAACAGGTATATCTGTGTTTTCTTCTGGTCTGAAATGTTTTTGAAGCAGGGGGGTTCAAACACCACAGCCTGCTACTAGCTGAGCAAGGAACTTGTGCTAAGTCTCAGCTGGCAGATGTATTGTCATGTTTCTGAGCTCAGAATGAAAGGGGCCGAACATGACTCCTCTCTTCTAGAGTCAAAAGCTTTTCAGACATAAAAAAGCCCAGAGAAGGTAAATAAGAGATGGTCACTGCAGCATGGGTTGAACTGACACATGAATAGTGATGTTGCTTTTAAGACGCTTACAGTCATTGGATCGTTGCCAATCTTTGAAACTGGTGATCAGCAATAACACTAACCAATTTTTCATCCAACTTCTAGATTCAAAGTAAGACGTAGTTTCACTCACGTTTACACACTCCAATTTCAGGCATGGTGGCGGCTCCAGTGCTGTTGACAGAGGCGCAGGTCAGCCCCAGGGCGCAGTAGCCGTGCGCCCAGTCCTGGCCGCCACAATATTCCCACTCAAGCCGCGCGCAGTGGTTGCAGCACCCGCATGGATCCCTGGCCACGCTACGGCCACCTTCGCAGCTTTGCGCGACTTTGCCTGGACAAGTCCGAAGGTTACAGGGCGTGCACTCGTGAGCCAGGAGCGCGCGCACTAGCACAAGGACATTCAGAAACATAACGGAGTTTTTCCCCAGCATGTTTCCTCCGGAAAAATGTAAACCCTTCTCTCCAACGTCCCACGATTGAGACAAAAGTTGTTAAGTCTCCTGGAAAGTATTGCTTCACTTAAAAAGCGAGCATACCTCGAAAGGGGACGAAGAAGAGTGTGTTTTCTATTTTAACAGTAGCAAAAATATCCAAAAGACTACAAAAATTTTATTCAGCGTGCGCAGGTAGACGCGCGTTCCAGTAAACGCTTCATCCGATCAGTTAACTTGTACAAAGTCCAACACCTGGGTTGCTGCTGGATTAAGGCAGGGACACTGGACTTCTCAGCTACTATCAGCCTCACACTAAAAACGCAGTCTGAGTCTTAAATTGACATACAGGCATGTGGAAATTAGCGATGCACCCCTCCCCCCTGACTGACACAGGCAGCGACCAGTCACAAGGAAAGAAAGGAGGGAGGAACTGATAAATCCCTGGCAAGCCTTGCGTTGCGCAATGATGTAACTTTTAATGTTTTGAATGAAAGTCTATCAGAGAATTTTATGCTATTCTTTTTCATGATTTTATGTGTTACTACATACTGAATTAAGCTAAATAATTCATAATATCACATTTGTAATAGATGTGTAGATGATGAGGCGCCAACTCAGTTTTCTGAAGGGTGGCGAGATGATGGATATATATTTTGGTGCCATTGTTATGGTATACTATAAAAGACCTGCGATAAATAAATAAATAAATGTTGCAACTCATGAAGCGTTCCATTTTGTTTCCTAAATGTAGTCTTTTGGTCTACATTGACGACGTCTTCTCTTTTATTTTTGACAGTATTAACAAAAACATGTCCCTCTCTTCATTGTTTTCTATTTTGGCCTATTAGAGGTTTATAATAAAACAGATCAATCAATCATTTATAAGCATATACTGTATCACTGGGAATGTGAAAGGTCATGTAAAACTTTACTCTGTTGAGGCAGTGTTTATATGCTTACACTGACAAATGAATAGCCTGTTCCTGTGTGGGCAGAGAGGACTCAGCTGGAGGGGTAGTTTGGTGTTGTTATTGCTTCAACGCCTTTAAAAAGTGTTCAAGTCCTTTGACTGTGTCAACCACAGAGTGTATTGCATTACTGTGAAGTGGAACGTTTTCAAAATACTTCCCCAATGAAAAACAATAAGACTTCACTTTTAACACCAAAGCAAAATTGAATTTTTAACCAGGAAGCAGAATCTACCTTTGGAGTTGATCAGCATTAATTAGTAAGAATACATATATTATGTGAATGCAAATGTGGAAAGGTGTATAACAAGGAACCAAGCAGGATTTCATCCCACACATCCTGGCTGAGAATCAAGCACACTAACCATTCGGCCAAAGGGTAATCTCTGTGGCCAAGCAGCCAGGGCACATAATTAATTGGAGCCATAGTGACACGAGCTCCACACTGTCACACAGAGAAGGGAAACAATAGTGTACAAACAGCATGATGAAGAGTAGCTTACACACCAGCCAAAGCGTTTTGGAGAGTAGAGCTCTGAACATCATACATATTCAATCAAAGCCAAAATTGAAGCCGCATGGCTCAATTCAATCTTAAAAGCATATGGTTGCTCCTAGACAAGATGTCCACTGCTCATTTGGGAGAATCTGTCATCAACACAACTATTAGTATTTCACTCAACAGCTCTGGCTTTTCAATTCAATTCAGTTTATTTATATAGTGCCACACATAACAAATGTCATCTCAAGGCACTGTACAAGAAAAGCCATTTCAATTCAATAATACATACATTCAAATCATTTTAAAAGATAGCCATTTAAGGAATCTCAGCAAGTTGCATCAAGTCAACTGAACTGAACTGAACTGTCATTCACTTGCAGTCGTGCTCTGTTGATGCAGACTTCAACATCAGCCATCCCTCATACTGAGCAGGCATAAATTGACACTGGAGAGGTAACCCCCCCCCCCCCCCCTTTAACAGAAGGAAAACTCCAGCAGAAACTGAATAACTGAATCAGTATGACATTTATCGAAAACTTAATATTTCCATGAAGTTTAAATTTTGTGGAGAAAAGTTCTTTTTGCAGTTAGCAACAAACAAATGGATCACATATCAAACATGTGGAAGAATCTGCTTTGGTCAGATGAGTCCAAAACTGAACTTCTCAATTTACATGCAAAATAATTTTTTTCCCCCAGACAGCAAATAACAATTATATCACCCAGGAGGAAAGATACCTACCACTAAAGTAGCTTTTCTTTCAAAACGACAGGAGGAGAAGCTGGTTAGACCTAATGATTAGGACTAATTAAAAGGCAACCCTGAAAGAGAATTTTTACAGTAAAAAACCCAAGACAGGCAGAGATTCCCCTTTGAAAGACAAGAAAAATCTAATTCGCAGATGGTTTTATCTCGAAGGAGCAACACCGAAATGCATGGGACACTTTTTTTAAATTAATTAGCTGAAAGTACTGAAAACCATGCATCATTATGGACACTTCACAATAATAAAATATTTTTTTGGGTCGATTATTAAAATCCCAAAAAAATTAGGTAAAGTTTGTGGTTGCAAATTGATAACATATAACAGCAGTTCTGTGATGGATAAACATTCTGCCACAGGACCACAGCACAAAGTTGTTTTTATGCAGAAGATGAGTCACATTTTATAATTTTCATGCTGTCAAAATTTTTTTCACACCAAACACACATTAGCTGTCCAAAAAAAGGGTTTTCCCCCACTAAGTCCGCTCACAACAGCACTTCCTTCATTTGCAACATCTGCCTGGAGCCACCCGCTCTAACACAAACACAACAATCAGGAAAACCAGCCCTGTAGCACGCATAATCAACCCTTGCAACACAGATCAGCTCTTGTCCTATGCCACTGTCTACGCTCCTCATTTTCTGCATCCTTTGCTTGGATCTCTCTCTCAATGGTTTAATATGCTGACTACTGGTCAGCGCTTATCCTTTATTTTCTCAACATACTAGACACAACTAAACCTTTTGCCAAGCCTCACAGGACCCTGTATAAACACGAAGGCTGAAGAGAGGCTATCTATTTCTCAATCCTAGTTCCATATTCTTGTTTAGTGGGGCAAAGAAACCCCAAACAAAAACACACCATGAGCTCTAGTCTTGTGTCAAATGGTGCATAGATGTGGCATTCTGTGTACTTTTCCCATTGTTAAATCTGTCATCAAAGAATTCCAGACAAAATTAGGTCCGGCCAATTGCATGTTTCTGAACACAATGCATAACAAGTACAACATGAAACCTTGTGCATTTTTAAGCTCTTCATGAATCACGGTGGAAAAGGTGAGGCAGCAAAGGGTGTTTTGCACAGCTTGAATAGCCGTAGTGTGTGTGTGTTAATGATGTTGTGAGTCACAGATCTCTGTGAAAGCACAAGCCATCAGCTCTTGTACACTGGAGCCCATGTTTTGATGAATTTGATTCAGACCATTGCTTTGTGTGACCTAATCCTCCTGAACCACATCTTGACTCATTGGTGTTGGTTCTGTCCCAGATGACCTCTCTTTCTGCAACATGCTCCTCTTGCTTGTTACTGCTGGTTCTCTGTGGAGGAGAAACCAGACTCGAGGTGAGGATGTGTTTCTAGATATTTAGATAAGAGTCAATGTTGGTTGCGGAAGTAAACTAACTGGTGACTGCGATGCGTGTCTGACAGTGACAAAAGGCTGAATGAAGAGTGTGATATAGAGTGTTGATTGTATTTCAAGGGGACTGCATGCAGCACACCTGATTACAAGTTTTTCCTTCAAAGTGTACTTTGGTAGCTATCAACCATGTTGAGCTTATCTCTGCATGGGCACATGGTCCATGGGTTGAGCCATTCTTTCCTGATCCAGGCAAATGGGTGGAGGCGGGGCTGGGTGTGATGAGTGGGGCCCTAATGGCAATGCATACTGACAGTTGAAAGAGTTTCGAAGCAATTTAGACATCTACTAAATAGTGGAAGTATGGAGCATTTACTGTGGAGACCAAGCAACACATTCACTAATGAATGGCCTGTTTGAAAATCAGTGAGGAGATAATCTTTTTTTTTTTTTTTTTACAAAAGTAATGGCCAATCCAGAAGGTGACAAATAAAGCAATCCAATAAAGGGATACAATATAAAAACAAAAACAAATAAAAAAGTTAGCCATAATAAGAATAACATGTAAAATGCTAAGATTTCTTTGCAAACAGCTGAAAGGAGCGATTGAAAATACATCGACTAATGCTTTTTAATATTATTTTTGGTCTGAAAGACATTTGTAAGTTGTGTTGTTTTACAATTTGGACTCTTAATTTCCATTCTTGATCAAATGTTTTAGAAACCAGTGGGGATTCTTTACATGAGGTATTTGGTGGTCAGCCCAGAGTATGAAAGCTTTGGAGGTGCTACAACACAAAAAGATATGTTATCTGGCATTTGCAACCTGAACCAGGTTCTTTTGCTAATGAAGTCCAGTCAGTAAGGAAAGGGAGCTCCCTTCTGGTTCTAAGCACTATGGAAATGTTGCTGTTCATCATGGGTAGCAAACAATACATAAGGTTAAAGGAATGTTTTGGAGTCAAGATTTAACCAGTTAATTATTAGTATTTTTTTTTATATAGACTGGGTTATACCTTAACTTGATAAGCCTAGAGCAGACTTTGTCAGAAGGAGTGGACATACAACTAGTGTTTGGAGAAGGAGATGAAAAGGCTCGCCCTGTGCGCAAATCATTCAAGAATCACCAATGTCTGACTTAAGGATATTTTTTGTGAAAATTCAGGTCTGATTCACAGTGAACTGACTAAATCAAAAAGTATGATTTACTAACAACAGCTATGATTTGCTTATTGGATTTTCCTTTAGCTTTGTACTTCCTTTCTCTGTCTGTGAGGTCTGTTTCTGTTGTTGTTTTTCTTGCAAGTCCCATAATAACTAGTTCTGACACCATGAGGTTTCCCGCGGTGTTCCCCCACCCCTTCAGTCGCCAAAGCAGCAAAGTTGCACTAAGGAGATACATAATCATCTCAGCTTTCTTTTTGAATGTTGCTGCTTCAGTTTTAAAGGGTTCAGGGAGGTCAGATAGTCTTGAGGGTTCGCTACGCACCTTTAGCTTTGTAGTCTGTGAAATGGCTGCTTTCTGTTAAGAGGACATAAATTTAGAGAGCTTTACAACATGAATGTCAAAATGTAAAGCTATGTTCTAAAGGGGGCATCGTGTCTTTTATCTTCTTGAAATCTCTGATCTTGAAAGTGTATACAGAACTTTCAACTAGTCCTAGTTTTGATAATAGTAATTTTGTGTCGTATTCTTTATGCAATATAATAAAAGCACAATCTCTATTACCGCCAAATAAGCTTTTGCATTTTGCAAATTTTGGTATTTAAAAAAAAAAAATCCTTTCTAACTTACCATTGTTTCTTTCTAATGCGTGGACATTTTATGAGATACTCATTTATCACTGTACAGAGCATGACACGATATAACTATTGCGTTGAAAAATGAAACAATACAAAATAATATGAGACAAGATGTGGTACAATTCAATGTGATATATATTATATAACTTAATATATATCATGACTTCATATGATGTGGTGCCATTCAGCATGTCTTTTTCTTGATTTACTTAACATTTAATGAAGAAGGGATCTGCTATTTGCAGTTGCTTCTTTTGTCTATATATCACAAAATATTGATATCACAAACACTTCTCTGTAAAACACCGGAACACTGCCTACATTTGGAGCGCTATACTGTAAAATATAATGCATAAAACCACTATTGGTAGAATATTGTTGATATATTCTGTGGAGTGTGTGAAAAATCTGGTTTGCAGCTGCACCACAACTCGAGTTGACTGCGTGAACAAGCTTGTAGGTGTGGCCTATTTTGTTAAACTTCAGGCTGAACCACCCAATATCTGCATCTGTCTTATTAAGTTGATGCTTCTTAATATGCAGATGACGAGATATGTAAGAGTCATTATTCATAAAAAAAAGAAAAAAAGAAAAAAAAAAGGTTTTGGAGTGGTCTTGTAAAAGTACAGACTAAAATGTGATTAAGAAGCTGCAGTATGGTCTTAAACAGACCATTCGTGCTTAAGACCCCTTTTCAAGACTGTGGCTCAGGAGTTAACCCTAGTTTATACTTCTCCCACAGCAACTTCGCACCGAGACTCAGATGTATTGATGGAGAATTTTTTTTGTTTATAGTCCTCCGTTTCTCTCTCTGTTTTCCTGTTGGTGTTACAGTGTTGCAAAGCAACTTCCAACCAGTATAGCAGAGGATGCTAACTTTTCATGACGGGTCTGCCTACAATTGCATTGTCCTTTCTAGTTAACTAGGGTTTATCTCTTCAGGTCGTGAACACATTACCCCCTCAAGGAGCAATGGACGACAGAAAGTACGTCTTGTAAAAGCTATAAAGCTTTTTTACTAGAAGTGACAAAAGTCCTTGTGTAAGTAATGGAGAGGTCTTGTGTTGACGGATAATGGCATGGCATCAATCCATTTTGACGGAGATGGAGAAGTACAAGCTAGGCTTTAGGAGTTTGGCTTTTAACCGGATGGTGCCAGTTTGAACCCTGGCCCCCACCGTCTTGGTTGTTGTATCCTTGGGCAAGAAAGCTAACGTGTTGCCTACTGGTGGTAGTCAGAGGGCCCAGTGGTGGCAGTGTCCGACAGCCTCGCCTATGTCAGTGCACCCCAGGGCAGCTGTGGCTACAAAATAGCTTGCCATTACCAGTGTATGAATGTGTACGTGAATGGGTGAATGACTGAATGTAGTGTGAAGTACTTTGGGGTCCATAGGGACAAAATAAATCATTATACAAGTAAAGGCCATTTTTTAGCATTCACCATTTCATGTGGTTAAAAAGGAGTTCCTCCACAGTAACTGATGAACTCATTACCATTTATTACAAACATTTAATGGCTGGGTATTGCTGTCAAAAATGGGATTTGCAGTTATTAGGTTTAGACCTCACTTTATCCCATAGGGCCAGATGGGTTTGGATCGCTTTTTTCTCTTAAAAAATTTAACCAGCTCTTGAAAGTTTCATTCAGTTTTTAACTACAGTTAACTTTGTTTGATGTTAAAATTAACATTTAAGTGACACAAAAAAGAAATCCGTGAGAAGGTGAGCTCTTTTTCACAGCACTGTGAAGAAAAATAGTGCAAACAAAGTTTAATTGTACATTAGTGCATTTCAGCACACATGTGGATAGTAACTCAAGGCTTCCTGAAAGAGCTGTGATGACAACATGAGGTTTCTGGGTTCGACTGGCAAACTGAGCCACTGTGACTCAGCCCCAGGATCCTTCCTCCAAGCATAGCTCACATCCGCTGGCTCTAGAACAAAGCTCAGATTTGGAGCTCACTCTCTCTTTCATTGTAGCACCTTCTTATCGGGCAATACTTTGACCTTGGAGCAAACTGCCACCAGCTTGTTTGACAGCTAAAAGAGGTCTATACTTACTCAACACCAGTTGAACCTCAAGTGGCCCTCTCAAGACTTTTAATCTGCAAATCTTTGTGATGATGCTGAATTCCTCAGTGGATTGGTGCTCAAAGGAACCCTTGTTCATTCCCACAACACCTGTCCAGAGTAATCTTCCATTTCATAGATGAGATAATTAAAAAACCTTTAAAAACTGAACATGAAATTACTGAAGTTCAATTAATTAGACGAGAAGCTGGGCTGTGACTCAGTATTTGCAAGACATGTTTTTGCTAAAGCCCAGTTTTTAATTGCAATATGATGTATTTTACTATTGCAGCAAAACAAAGTTTTTCTCTTTTTTCATGTTAAATCTGCATGTCGTACTATACATAAGAATAATATTTAAATGAGTTATAAGAGGAAACTACTGTCTAAGATCTCATATCATGAGGGAGACATACGCCTGTTACCTTTGATGGTGTTGATAGTTCGGGCTGTTTATCCTGATCCTTAGCGATGGGAGGATCCTCAGGTAAAGGTACCAGGTTTTACAGGCGGACCTCCAGCTGGCTCAGGAATGTTGCAGCCGATGTTTCAGCTGTAAATTCTCATAATTACAGTGCCACCGACTAAAGGATAGGTGAAACAACCACCTCGCATGGAGAAAATGATCAGTGCCTAATGTTATGTCTGGGACACAGATTTACTCCCATCCTTTGAGGCTGGCAGTGGGAGTAAGAATGTGAGAAATGTGTTAGTTCTATGACCTCCACGAAGGTGAACCAGAAAGTTGACATCATTAGTACTGGGCAGCATGTGCATACTTGAAGTCACATGGGTCAAAGGATAGCTGAAGGAGGTCATAAGAATGGGCGAGTGACAGGGGAGTGCTATATAAATAAC
This sequence comes from Apricaphanius iberus, assembly GCA_028564705.1. Lineage (NCBI taxonomy): Eukaryota > Metazoa > Chordata > Actinopteri > Cyprinodontiformes > Aphaniidae > Apricaphanius > Apricaphanius iberus. The sequence continues at coordinate 52,578 of JAPXFQ010000694.1, read as the reverse complement.
TTTAATTTGTTCATAGTCTTTTTTTACTTTACATATAAAACAAAAGAAGAATTTGCCCATGAAAAAGAGAAAAATTACTTTTGGCCGATGAGGATATTCTTTAAAACCTTTAAATAAAAGGTAATTTTGTCTTTTGGTCACATTAGACCAAAAACTTTATCAACTAACTTTTCTCTATTTCACCTAAATAAAATTGAGAAACCATATACATTCTGAAGTCTGTGATAAGTCTTTTATGATTACTACAATCGAGTTGTTTTCACTGAACAACTCCTTCTGTGGCCTCAGAAGTGGGGTGGACATTAGTGAATAAACAGCATTATGAAGACAAAGGAACAGAGCAGTTAAAAAAGGTTTGAACATCTCAATGTTTTTAATTCAAATAGCAGCAGATTAACCACAGCATTTTTAATTGGCGCCTTCACAGCAATATATTTTTATCTTTTTTTGTCATTGCTTCTATTTAAAGAATTGGCTCGTTAGTTTACATTGTGAGACAAAGAATAATTCACTGCCTCTAAATATTTCATAACACCTGCTAGCATCCAACTAGTGCAGAAACATTACCGCAGTAAAAAACTCACTGCTCACTAATTAAGATTATTCATGATAAATACTAGAAAAAAAAAAACATATTGAAAACATTAAATGTTGGTTTTCATTAGTGTGACTGATCACTCAATTAGACAACAAAATAGATACATTTCAGATAACTTGGCTATACCACACTAGATTTTTGATCCAGTACCTCCACTGAGTGGCGGAAGGCTGGAGGTGCAACTGTGTGCTTTATCCCATAACATTTTATCAAACATCAGCATCTGAGTCCATAAACCTGCAAGCTTTGTCGCAAACTCTTACAGAAAGCAACATCTTAAGGCAGGAAGCTTTTGTGCTTCCTGGCCCAAGGCTTTTACTGATGTATTCACACACTCTTCCTGTTTTTCTGCCACCGCTGACCACCAACCAACAATAGTAGGAAGAGGTCTCCTCTGTGTCTAGACAGCGGTCTGCCACCTCCAAAGTGCTTCGAACAGAAACTTTAATAGTTGACTTGTCTAAATGAGGTTAACGAGTCTCTTAATGTGAAGATGAAGTGCAGTTAGGATCATTTTTGATCTTGGGGATTTGCTCTTTAGCAAGATGTTCAGCGAGTGAGACACAATCAGTGCTTTAATAAATAAAGTGTTAAGTGCTGGTAGTTTTGTTGGCTGAGAAAAACATGACTTTACTTTAACTATGGAAGACAAACATCTTTTCAAATCAAGTTATTTATGCAGTTGCTCATTTTTATCAGTAGAGGGCAAAGTTGCACAACTATGCAGAATCAGGGACCTCGAAAGCTCAAAATAAGCTACACAGTGGTTTGTATAAATGATAAGCAATTCTCAAAGACAAACTGGTTGCAGTTATACCATACCATACCATACCATACCATTTTATTTATAAAGCACTGATAAAAAACAATAAAATTGACTAAAGTGCTGTACACTCAATACAAATATAAAGTTAAAAGAAATGACACAGTGGCAAAGCAAACACAATGTTACAGTAAAAAGGAAATATTGATGATTCTATTTAAACGCAACGGAGTACAGGTCAGGTGTGTCTTAAGATGAGATTTAAACACAATATGCAACTTGTCTTGTTTTACACTCAAGGGCAGATAATTCCTCAGTCCAGGATAAATAACAGAAATAGCTCTGTCACCTCTGAGTCTACCTGAAAGTTAAAAATGTCAAACTTATCTTGGGAAGAATATTGGGCATATGTCAAAGCAAAATTGTAAAGAATCATTGATCTAGGACTCTCTTATATTCACTAAGAGTATCATTCACTAAGGCAATTTTATTTTTATAGCACACTTTCAACAAAAGGCAATTCAAGGTAATTTACATAATTGGTAAGTGGTAAGGAAACCAAACATATGATGAAAGTATGACAATTAACAAACGATAAAACACCAGAATCAATAAAATAAAACATTTAGCATTTGATTAAAAACAATAACTTAGGAAAAGTATAAAAGAAAATTAATGTCAAAAATCTATATTAAGAATATTACTCAAAAGCATCTCTAAACAGTAGAGTTTTAATCTTTGATTCAAAAGAACCTAATGATACAGCAGCTTTTGTCATGTTTAGGCTCAAGGAGGACCCAGATGCGGAGCGGCGTTTGTGGCTCTTACGGCCCATGTTTATTAATTGTCCAAAAAAAGACGAGAAGCACAGAGAACTAGGGGAGGTAGCGACAACAACGACCCGACGAGGACAGACAGACACAGAAGGGCATATATACTGTGGGAAGAGGTAATCACAAAACAGGGAACACCTGGGAGCAGAGGAGGGAAACACAGGGAGGACAAAAGAACAGGTGAAACAAACTAGGACTAATAAACTCAAACAGACTGGGAGGAAACGGAGGAAAAAACAACACAGACAGGGACGGATCATGACAGTACCCCCCCCTCAAGGTGCGCCACCTGGCGCACCAAGCAGGAAACTCAAGCCAGGGCGGGAGGAGGGGGTCCAGGACGGAGGGACAAAACCACAGTCCCCAGAAGACCCATGACGTGGCGGCCGGCGGCGAGGGATCATCAGGCGAGGAGGCCGGCGACGAGGAACCAACAGACGAGGAGGCCGGCGACGAGGAACCGACAGACGAGGAGGCCGGCGACGAGGAACCGACAGACGAGGAGGCCGGCGACGAGGAACCGACAGACGAGGAGGCCGGCGACGAGGAACCGACAGACGAGGAGGCCGGCGACGAGGAACCAACAGACGAGGAGGCCGGCGACGAGGAACCAACAGACGAGGAGGCCGGCGACGAGGAACCAACAGACGAGGAGGCCGGCGACGAGGAACCAACAGACGAGGAGGCCGGCGACGAGGAAACAGCAGACGAGGAGGCCGGCGACGAGGAAACAGCAGACGAGGAGGCCGGCGACGAGGAAACAGCAGACGAGGAGGCCGGCGACGAGGAAACGTCAGACGAGGAGGCCGACGACGAGGAACCGTCAGACGAGGGGGCCGGCGGCGTGGAACCTTGAGCCTTGGAGGCCGGCGGCGTGGAACCTTGAGCCTTGGAGGCCGGCGGCGTGGAACCTTGAGCCTTGGAGGCCGGCGGCGTGGAACCTTGAGCCTTGGAGGCCGGCGGCGTGGAACCTTGAGCCTTGGAGGCGGCTGTTCGCCTGAACACCCTCGCAGAGTCGGAAACCGAGGCGTGTTCTCCTGAACACCCTCGGACGAGGCAGGAACCGGAGGCGTGTTCTCCTGAACACCCTCGGACGAGGCAGGAACCGGAGGCGTGTTCTCCTGAACACCCTCGGACGAGGCAGGAACCGGAGGCGTGTTCTCCTGAACACCCTCGGACGAGGCAGGAACCGGAGGCGTGTTCTCCTGAACACCCTCGGCGGAGTCGGGAACCGGAGGCGTGTTCTCCTGAACACCCTCGGACGAGGCAGGAACCGGAGGCGTGTTCCCCTGAACACCCTCGGAAGAGGCAGGAACCGGAGGCGTGTTCCCCTGGACACCCTCGGGAGAGGCAGGAACCGGAGGCGTGTTCTCCTGAACACCCTCGGCGGAGTCGGAAACCGGAGGCGTGTTCGCCTGAACACCCTCGGAAGAGTCGGGAACCGGAGGCGTGTTCGCCTGAACACCCTCGGTGGAATCAGGAACCGGAGGCGTGTTCGCCTGAACACCCTCGGAAGAGTCAGGAACCGGAGGCGTGTTCGCCTGAACACCCTCGGAAGAGTCAGGAACCGGAGGCGTGTTCGCCTGAACACCCTCGGAAGAGTCAGGAACCAGAGGCGTGTTCTCCTGAACACCCTCGGCGGAATCGGGAACCAGAGGCGTGTTCCCCTGAACACCCTCGGCGGAATCAGGAACCAGAGGCGTGCTCTCCAGAACACCCTCGGAGGAATCAGGAACCCGAGGCGTGTTCCCCAGAACACCCTCGGAGGAATCAGGAACCCGAGGCGTGTTCCCCAGAACACCCTCGGAGGAATCAGGAACCCGAGGCGTGTTCTCCAGAACACCCTCGGAGGAATCAGGAACCCGAGGCGTGTTCTCCAGAACACCCTCGGAGGAATCAGGAACCCGAGGCGTGCTCTCCAGAACACCCTCGGAGGAATCAGGAACCCGAGGCGTGCTCTCCAGAACACCCTCGGAGGAATCAGGAACCCGAGGCGTGCTCTCCAGAACACCCTCGGAGGAATCAGGAACCCGAGGCGTGCTCTCCAGAACACCCTCGGAGGAATCAGGAACCCGAGGCGTGTTCTCCAGAACACCCTCGGAGGAATCAGGAACCCGAGGCGTGTTCTCCAGAACACCCTCGGAGGAATCAGGAACCCGAGGCGTGTTCTCCAGAACACCCTCGGAGGAATCAGGAACCCGAGGCGTGCTCTCCAGAACACCCTCGGAGGAATCAGGAACCCGAGGCGTGCTCTCCAGAACACCCTCGGAGGAATCAGGAACCCGAGGCGTGCTCTCCAGAACACCCTCGGAGGAATCAGGAACCCGAGGCGTGCTCTCCAGAACACCCTCGGAGGAATCAGGAACCCGAGGCGTGCTCTCCAGAACACCCTCGGAGGAATCAGGAACCCGAGGCGTGCTCTCCAGAACACCCTCGGAGGAATCAGGAACCCGAGGCGTGCTCTCCAGAACACCCTCGGAGGAATCAGGAACCCGAGGCGTGCTCTCCAGAACACCCTCGGAGGAATCAGGAACCCGAGGCGTGCTCTCCAGAACACCCTCGGAGGAATCAGGAACCCGAGGCGTGCTCTCCAGAGCACCCTCGGAGGAATCAGGAACCCGAGGCGTGCTCTCCAGAACACCCTCGGAGGAATCAGGAACCCGAGGCGTGTTCTCCAGAACACCCTCGGAGGAATCTCGGAGCCGAGGTGCATCCGTCTGGACGCCCTCGGAGGGAACTCGGAACCGGGGTTCCAGGTGAGCCTCTGAAGAGCGCTCAAATACAGTCTCCACAGGGGACCTGGGCTCAACATTCCTTACGGAACTCTTTCCTTTGTTCCGAACGAACTCATAATAGAGTTCAAAGATTCTCTCAAGCATCCCAGAGTCATTCCTGAATTCCCCAAACAACACCTCAAAGTCCGCTTCAGTCGACGGCCGCCAGATGGCGCCACCTCCACCGGTGCCAGCGTGAAGCCCCGCGGCCGGACGCACCGAGCAAGCGACCGCGGAAGAGGGCTGCAGCGGCCGGGAGCTCGAAACAGAAGGCTGGACGCCGGGGCAAGCATCCGCCACCGAAGTGCCACCAGGGGCGGCCCGCTCCAGAGAGAGGAGAGAGGAAGCCGCGCTCCCCTGCGGCGGAGGACAGCGAGCCGAGACCGGCAGAGGTGGACGAGGACAGGCCGGCTGGGAACAGACCGACACCCGGTGGTGCCGAAGGGATTGAGGAGGCAGATCCGAAACTGGCTGCTGGCGGCAGGAGGAAGCGCAGCTCCCCTGAAGCGAAGATGGAGCAGCTCGGCGACGCCTCCTCCCTCGACGCCGAGAAGCAGGACGAAGACCAGCCTCAGAGGGACCGGAGACAGGTGGAGGACCGGTGGAAGGGGCCAGGGAGGACGACCGGCCGGACCAGGAGGCGGAAAGCCGTGGAGAAACCGGCGCACCCTGGGCGCCGCTGCAGAAGTCCAGCTCGTCATCCAGGGAGTCCGAAAAGAAATCCGGGAAACCGTCATCCTCCTCCTCCGAATCGTCATACATGGAGGCAAGGAGAAATGCTGGGGAAACAGCAGCCGTGTTCCCAGGAGGGCGCTTAGGAGCGACACGATGGCCCAAAACCCAAGGAGCGGGGAGGCCGCCCCCCTCACGACGACGGGGCCCAACTCCGGGCGGACAGAGGGCCAGCCGCGAACCACAAAAAGGTGAGTCTGAATAGAAATCCGCTGGGTCCAGTTGGTCGGGTCGTAATGTCATGTTTAGGCTCAAGGAGGACCCAGATGCGGAGCGGCGTTTGTGGCTCTTACGGCCCATGTTTATTAATTGTCCAAAAAAAGACGAGAAGCACAGAGAACTAGGGGAGGTAGCGACAACAACGACCCGACGAGGACAGACAGACACAGAAGGGCATATATACTGTGGGAAGAGGTAATCACAAAACAGGGAACACCTGGGAGCAGAGGAGGGAAACACAGGGAGGACAAAAGAACAGGTGAAACAAACTAGGACTAATAAACTCAAACAGACTGGGAGGAAACGGAGGAAAAAACAACACAGACAGGGACGGATCATGACAGCTTTGCAGTCATCAGGAAGTTTATTTCAGATTTGTGGGCAAACTGAAAGTTGCTTCTCCGTGTTTGGTTTTCATTCTAGGGATGTTTAGTATATTAGAGTTGGAGGACCTGAGTGGTTTGCTGGGTTTGTATAGTGACTGCAGGTCTTCAAAATACTTTGGTCCCATTTAGTGATTCATAAACTAGTATGAGTATTTTAAAGTCTATTCTCTGATCTACAGGGAACCAGTGTAAGGACTTTAGAACTGGAGTGATGTGTTTTATTTTCCTGGTTCTAGTGAGGATGCGAGCAGCAATGTTCTGGATCAGCTGCAGTTGTCTGATTGACTTTTTAGGTAGACCTGTAAAGATGCTATTGCAGTAATCAATATGACAAAAGATGAACGCATGGATGAGTTTTTCAAGATCCTTTTGTGACATTAGTCCCTTAATCCTAGAAATATTCTTCAGATGATAGAAGACTGACCTTGTTATTGCCTTTATATGACCCTGGAGGTTCAGGTGTGAGTCCATTATAACACCTAGATTACGTGACTGATCAGTAATTTCTAGCTGGATTAACTGAAGCTGTGTGCTAACTGTTGACCATTTTCTTTAGGTCCAAAGATAATTACTTCAGTTCTGTTTCTGTTCAGCTGGAGGAAGTTATGGGACATCCAGCTGTTATAATATGGGCTAGTGGGAGCATGTAGATATTAAATAGAAGAGGCCCACGAATGTAACCTTAGAGAACCCCACATGTGATTTCTGTTCGTTTTGATGAAAAGTTTCCTAAGGAGACAAACAAATCCCTGTTCTTCAGGTAGAACTCAAACCAGCTAAGTATGGTACCAGAAAGTGTGACCCAGCTCTCCAGTCATTCCCGAAGTAATTTATGATCAACAGTGTCAAACGCTGCACTGAGGTCCAACAGAATCAGCACTGTGGTTCTAACACAGTCTCTATTAATGCAAATGTCATTTAAAACTTTGACAAAGGCAGTCTTAGTGCTGTCATTTTGCAGATGAAAGGAAGATTAGAGATTGGCCTGTAGTTCTGCCTCACTGTGTTGTCCAGGTTGCTCTTCTTTAGTAGCGTCTTGATAACTGCTGTTAAGAGAAAATGTGAACAATAAAACACTGATGAGTATTTTTCATTCAAAACAGTGACTAAGTCCAAGGAGCGTGAGGCTTGACAGACATGAGCAACACATTGCTCTCTTTGAACTCTCAAGACTCCCTTGAGTAATTTGTTATATGACATTTGACTTGACTGCTGCACCATGCTGGCTGCAAATTAGTATGGATGTGCATGGAAGTGTGTGCGTGTGGATGTGTTTGTGAAGGAGAGAAGCAGCGTCAAAGTAGGTAGAGGGCAGACTTTCTGGAGCCAGCTCCATCATGCCCCCTGACTACCTGTGAGTGTGTGGGGTGAAAAGCAACCTCGTCTCCCAAAGCAAAAAATGTGATAAGAGTGACAAAAAGACAGAGAAAAAAAGAGGAGATGGGGACAGAGATATGAAAAGAGAAACATGGAAAAGAGGTGCAAAAGTATGAGTAAGTGGACAAGAACTGACTGAAAGAGACAAAGAAGACGGTGGATCAAGCGATGGCAAAGGAGGGAGCAGAAAGACTTACCCCAAGGCGTTGTTTCTCTGTCTGCGCTCAGTGCACAACAGTGTCAAGCACAGCTGAAAACGTTCACCAGCAGCCAAAAAGAACATCTGGATTTTATGTAATGAAATGCAGAAGGCTGCAGTCTTTTCTGTGCACAAAATAAAGTAATGCATAATCACTGGATGGCATAAGCACAATGTATTTTTAAACACTTTTTGCACAGCAATGCAAGAAGAAAGCCTTTTTTCCATATTTGTATATTTTTATAATGTTACTGCAAATGGACACTAAAATTGATCAATTACCATTTAAATTTCAACAAAGAGATCTAACCATGCTGGTTCCAGGAAGTCAGAAATCTATCATTTTGTGGTCTTATTTACACTTTCCAAAATACAACGCTTACTTACACATGCACACACAGTTGCACAAAAGCACACTGCTAAGTTTTCCGACATATCCTCCACTCCATCCCCTCCCTTTTTCAGCTAACTTGCACAACATTGAAGTGCTGTGCTCAGGTTACATGTTCAGGTTGGACATCTCGATTGCTCCCTTAGGCTGGTGGAAAGAGAAGATGTGGAAAGACGTAAGGTGAAAAAAACCTTGTATGAATAAAGTGGTAGATGATGCGTTGAAGGGCCACAATAGTCTTGTTACTTGCATGTCGGGGCTTGCCTACTGCACCTGTTCTGGAAGCTCACCCTAGCTGGAGAATGATATGTAAAGGGGCGGGGGGGTTGACACCTGCAATATGGCCCAAAACCAGCTGGGATGAGGCCAGGCAAGTGCAGTATCCAATCATGGTGTGCACTTGATGACCCATGCAGCCTCACATTAACCCTGTATGTATGCACATATGTGTATGTGAGTAGTTTTTCCTCAATTTTTTTTCCATCTGCTTGTTCCTAGTTGTAGGGAATTGGGTAAGTGTGTAACGAGGTTGGTCATGGGTATCAGTCTGGAGTGAATTTAACCCAGACGTTGGCAGTTTGAGAAAAAAACAAGGATCTATTCAGGATTTTAGGATTGATGTGGGGCAAGATAAGGTAGTGGTGGTTGCATTGGTCCAAGCTCCAGAGTTTAAACATGAATCACCTTAATTCCTACTTGATTGCTTTCTGTGTAATTACTCTCTTTGTGGATATTTTAGCTACAGCATACAGTGTCTTAAAAAAGTGCCCATACTCACCGAACCTGTGACTGACCAACACAAAGAGACATATAATCTTAAAAAGTAAGGAATAGGATTTACAGTTTATGAAATAAAATCCCTCCCACCCCGAAAAATATGATGTGCATTTGTATTTAGTCTCTCAATCAATACTTTGAAGAACAACCTTTCACTGCAGGTACACCTAAACGTCTTTATAGATGTGTCTTTTTTAGCTTTACACATTAAAATACTGACATTTATGAAAACCTTCCCTTGCAAAATAGCTCCAGCTTAATCAAATAGGATGGGAAGAGTCTGAAAAGATCTAGTTTTAAATCTTTTTGAACTTTCCTCAATTACAGGTTGCTTCTTGTCCATAAAGGCCATAGTAAAAGTTGTCAAGTGATCAAATACTCCCTCCTGAGCTGTGGATCTCTGCAGCTTCTGTAGCTGAGCAACGCTTTGTCAAATGTTTACAGCTTTGAAAGATGTGTTATAAACAGAATTTGATTTAAACTTCAATATTTTTTTATTTGCAACCTAGTTGCTGTTTTCGTTGCTGACCATAATACAGTTTGTTCACTGATATTTTCTAACAAACATCTGAGGGCATCACAGAACAGGTGAAATGAATTAGACATAGGTGGAGTGTATTGACTAATTAGAGAGACAGTGAAAGGAATTAATGACACTGGATTTTTTAGGGCTCAAAATAAATTCACAAAATGCTTTTAAGATTTGAATTTCTAAAAAAAAAGACGTATCATTTTAAGTTCAGTTTTCAATTCAGTACTTTTATATAGAACCAATTCACAACAGATTTAATCTCAAAACACTTTAAAAAAACATAATTTCAATGCAATCAAGAAAAGTAAAAGTAAAATCAAAGTAAAATGTTAAAAACAGCATCATCTGAATCAGTTATCCCCCTCCAACAGGGCATTGTAACTGAGCAGGATGTTTCACTGATCGAAGTTGTTTATCGCCTCCTGTGTGTCCAGCCCATAAGATAGCCCAGGATAACCTAAGCCATTCTAACTATAAGCTTTATCATAAAGGAAGGTTTTAAGCCTAGTTTTAAAAATAGACAGAGTATCTGCCTCATGGACTAAAACTGGGAGCTGATTCCACAGGAGAGGAGCCTGGTAACTAAAAGATCTGCCTCCCATTCTACTTTTTGAAATCATATGAACTACAGGTAAACCTGCAGTCCTGGAGTGAAGTACTCTGTGAGGTACATATGGAACAATCAGATTTCTGATGTATGATGGAGCTTGATTATTAAGGACTTTATACGTAAGGAGGAGGATCTTAAATTATATTCAGGACTTAACGGAGCCAATAGAGAGAAGCTAAAATAGGAGAGATGTGATCTCTCTTTTTAATATTAATCAGAACTCTTGCTCCAACATTTTGGATCAACTGAAGGCTGTTGACTTCATTTTGTGGACTTCCTGATAATAAAGAATTACAGTAGTACAGCCTTGAAGTAAGAAATGCATGGACAAGTTTCTCTGCATCACTCCTGGACAGGATGTTTCTAATTTTAGCAATATTTCGGAGTTGAAAGAAAGACATCTTGGAAACCTGTTTAATATGGGATTTGAATGTCATGTCTTGGTCAAAAAATTATACAGAGGTTCTATACATTACTATCAGAGGCCAATTTAATGCCATCCAGATGAAGTGATTGATTTAGCAGCTTCCTTTTTAAAGGCTCTGGTCCAAAGACATCATCTTCTGTCTTGTCTGAATTTAAAAACAGAATATTTAAAGTCATCCGGGTTTTTGTCTTTGGGACATGCCTGTAATCTAACTAACTGATTGGATACATCAGGATTATGGCTGCAATGATTCGTCGAGTAACTCGATTTATTCGATTCCAAAAATTGCTTGATTCTTAGAGAGAAGAGCTGCTTCATCCAAAATGAGATGGATGCCGCCTCTCCGGCACATACCAAATTTTCTCCAAAATGTTTTACAGATATCAATGTAGCCCACGTTGTTTGGAGAACACCATTTCGACAGCCATTGATGAAATGACAGCATGTAGCTAAACATGTTGTCACTGGTTCAATCTGTCAGGGGACCGGAAAAAATGACAGAGCCTAACATCGTTTTAGCAAACTTACACATTGGAAAAACATTAATTTTAGTGACTTCCAATTGGCCGGCACATTACCGCCAGCATGAATAACAATCTTACTGTTTTTACACTTATCCTTAGCCAGCAGTTTCAGGTGAGATTAGATGTTGCCTGTTCTGGCCCCTGGCAAACATTTGTCTATGGTCAGTGGTGTCTCTAATGCCATATTTCTGAGTCTGGAGCTGCCAAGTACCAGGGTCTGCTTCTCAGCGATTGTGTCGCTGAGTGGGGAAAACCTGTTAGAAATGTGGACAGGATGGTGGTCACTCTTGGGGTGGGTTCAAGGACAGTGGTTCCCACATCACCAAGTCGCCCTGAGATCCCAGTGCATGGATTCTGTTGGAGAACCCCTAGGTGATTCTGTCCTTGTTGGCTCCACATAGGCTGATAGGCCTTGGTTATCTCCTGGATTCTCAATAGTGTGGAGCTGGGCCTCTAACTCCAACAACCTTGCATCCAAAGCTAAAAAAATGCTACATTTAGAACACTTACCATTGTCACTAAATGAGGCAGAGGAGAAACTAAACATCTGACACAGAGAAAGTAGAAGAGATTTAGGTGGAGAAACAGAGAGAGGAGGAGAAGCAGAACTAGCCAAAGCTGCTATGAAGCTACGATAACTAAGCTAATAAGACCTTACCTCACCAAGAAAAACTCTGTGAGACATAAAGGGTTCCCAAAATGTAAAGTACACCAACGGAAAATTTGTGTTTTAATTTGTGTGCGCTTGTGTGTTAAAATAAAGGCCTCAACACAGAAAATTAGATCAATTCGAGAGAGTCTGAACACCAAAAAGCTTCAAGGAGTGCAACAGTGACAACAGGAAAGGTGGCTTACCCAGTCATGAACAACCAACCTTTCTTCCATTCACTTCTGAATAATGTGCTACTTCGTGCTGGTCTACCACATAAGAGCTCAGTGAAATATATTGACATTTGCAGGTTAAATGTTTCAAAAAGTGAAAAAGCGCAAAGGGCTATAAATACCCTTGCAACACACTGTACCTTTGTTTGGGAGGCTTTGGTGATTGATTGTGCACCGTTCTTCTCATTTCTCTTCATAAACGGTCACAATCCTGTGAGAGGACCGTGGAGTCCCATCAACCTGGAACATGATCCTTTCAGTTTTGCTTCCAGAGCTGCCTGCCTTGCCAATAACCCTCAAGAGGGACTCCAGCTTTTATATCTAACTACCCTTCCGTATCACACTGCACGATTGAGGGTTTGTATTGCACTCCACCCATCAATCCAGAGAAGAAGACGAGCAATCTCCCTACAGTAGAATCACAGTTTGTGGTCTTGATGACATATCTTCATCACGGTCCTGTCTCTGGAGGAACTCTATGCATCGGTCACATCAATCACATGAGGGAAGGGAATGTAATGAGACAGCTCTATGTCTTGCCTCTCTCTTTCTCTCTCTCTCTCTCTCTCTCTCTCTCTGCCTTATTAGAGAAACTGCATGACTACATCATCAAGACTGGTAAGTGTAGAGTAGAGCTTATTATCCTTCATTGCCTCCGTCAGGAACAGGAAATGAACTAAGAAGGGCTAGAGGCTGTTCCAGGGCCTTAAGTCTCCACGGGGTTCGCACAAGTGTGATTACGCGACTTATACCAACTAAGCAAAACACAATTACCCAATTCCTTAAACACCGTTTATGTAATAGGATGCAGTTGCTTTGAATTTGTAGAGGTACAATTGAGAAAAAACACCTTAGTTTGAGTTTTTTCTAACTTTCTGTTTGTAGTTTTTTTTTATATGTCAAAGAATTTGCTAATTGGTTGTGAAACACAAGAATTGCAAATGTAAAATCTTTTCACATTTGTCACATTGCTTCCAAATTAACTTCCATGTGTTGCATTGCAGTTTGTCGTAGATTAACTAAAATGGATGATGAATAGAAGATGGAGTATTTATAGCTGCAATTCTTTTTGTCTCTACCAGTTTTGTACATCTAATTCTTCTTTGGAGAATCTCTGCAGCTTTGTCAGATTGGTTGGAGATAGTCTGTAAAGATCAGTTTTTAAATCATGCCACAAATTCTCCGTTGAATGAAGGTGTGCACACACACTATGCCATTCAAACAAATTAATATTTTTGGTTTAAGCCAGAGTGTGCCAATTCAGTCCTCATGCAATTAAATTAATCATATGGTAGGTTTAATCATTCGGCCTCTGCAGAACTTAAAGACATGCTGAAGAGGTAATTCAGCCAATTAAATCTCCACATAAAATGTTCCATCATGCTTTATTTGTGAGTGGTGTGGGGTGCAGGGTAACAAATGGTAAAGGGTAAATTGAATATATATAGCTCTTCTGCTTTTAATAATGACTCAGAGCTCTTTACATTAGAACCCTATTCAAAAATGTGTAGATTGGTAAGCAGTTAAGTGCTTTGCTCACAATCCTCCAGTTTTGCTTCCAATTTTATTCTGAAAACAAAAACATGTCTTTATTTATAATTTATAATTGCCTTATAATTAATTATATAACCCTATAATTTATTTAGGGACTCAAGAGTAAAGGGGATACATGCTGGGCCACAAATATGGACCATTTTGAGTCTATCTATAATGCAAATTCCCAATGAAATACATTAAAAGTCTGTGTTTGTAAAATGACAGAAGTTCTAAAATTTCAAGAGTGTGAATGTGTTTGGTAGAGATTGAGAGTGACTGACAAAAGAAGGTTGAGATTTAGCCCAAGCTAAGCTTGGAAAGGTTGCCATAACTCTGTATATAAACATGTCCTCATGCTGTTTCCTTAGACTGACAGGGCTGTCATGAAGCATTAGTTCTTTCTACAACATGTCTTTTCTTTTAGCTCTTTCTGTGTCTCTCAAAGCAATCTCCCTCTGCTTTCAAGACCCTACATCCAGCACGTCACTTTCCATTAAATGAGTTTTCCTTCATTCTATCCTTTTACATTGCTATACCTCTCAGAGTCCTTTTCAGTTCCACTCCCTCCTCCTCCTGCCTCTGTTCCAGCTCTATAGTTGTTGTGAGACAAGGCGGACTCTGTCTGAGCACTCCACTTGTGTGAATATGTGCACGGCAGCGTACACACTCGCAACTGTTGATATCCGTGCGCACCATCATGCTCCGTGTGTGCATGTGTATTTAAGCACGTCTGGGTTGAGTCTTGGGGGCAGTCCTCCTTTGTCCTCCCAACCATCTCTCGGAGATGGATGTGTCTCCAGGGAATTGGCCCCAGAAGAAAAGCTCGCTCATATTAAATTCTGCTGAGCAAATACAATCTACCAGCATGTTTCCCCTCCTCCTCCTTATCCTCCCCCTCATCTCGTTTTCTATTCTAGAAATACGGCAGCTGTATGTGCATGCATGTTTGTGTGCATGATAGTAAAAAAAAATCTTTGAGAACAGATTTCCATTTTTCACACATATAAAAGTTTTTCAAAACTTCTTGTAAATGTGATTATTTTGCAACAGCCAAGTCATGACTGTAGCACAAACTTGGGCTGCATTTTGTTGAAACATTTCAATGTCACTCCTCATCAGCCGTTTTCTTGGCCACCAGCCTTAGCGTGTGGTTGCTTCCTCGTCCTGCTTGAGCCCTTTGGCTCTTGTGGAGTCATAAAAATGTGTGCTGGCCCATAATAACAGCTCCTCATCTGTGTCCTAATGTGTCCACTTTCCTAACCCTGATTCCTCCTCTCCCCACTCCTCCTGCCCAGCTTAAAACTCAGCACCTGTGGACCCCTCCTCTACCCCTTCCTCCCCTCCCCTCCACCCAGACTTTTTCACTCCCCCCTTATTTGGCAGGATGCCTGATGCACTGACACAATCACAACTCTTTGCGTGAGAGGGAGTGCCTCACTCTCCGGGCCTCGCTGATTTGTGTGTGCAGATGTGCGTGTGTATTTCTGAGCAGCTTAGATAACAAAGAGTCAAACTTTCAGCAGAACTGCAGCTTATCTTGAGAATGATTCAGGTCTATTAGCACTAACATCCAATCCTCTTTTTACCCTACTCATTTGGCCCAGCTTCTCATCCTTACTTGCTACCGGCCAGCTTCAACTTCTTATTAGTCATCACACAGACTGGCTGTGCAATTCATTTTAAAGTGATTTTACAAGTTATGGGAGATTTTAATAGCCTTGCACCTGCTGTCTTGTAAAATGGCACCATAAAACAGCTAGGGATGTAAAACTTTATTTCCACATCCCCATAACCAAAGCCAAGCAGTTCTTCCTCACCCCTTGTATGCTTCATCTTACCCTAATTCCCTGTCACATGCTCACAAAAACAGCCTGCCATCAGTTGCACATTGCCCCAAACACATGGTTTTAATTGCCCATTTTTCTCATCCACTTGTTTTCTGTTTATTCGTCGTACGATGCACATTCACACAAAGGAATAGATCACAACATTTCTGAACAGGAGAATAACTTTATGACTCTCATGTCATGAAACTGTGATTTATTCCCACTCTGCGTGCGTTCACACTTCACAACATGTGGCATTGGTTTCAATGTTCTGATCCAAACATCAGCCAAGCAGTCCCCCAGTGTTTGTAGTAATGCATCGCTCACATCGCCTCGAGATCATCTACTGTTTCCACTACCTTGTCTTCTTTCTGGCACTAGAAGTCATGTCTGGTTTTCATTAGCAAGAAAAAGAATCAGCAAACAGTCCTTGGTCAGTGAGCTGAATGCACAAATTATTCTGATTTTAACAGATCAAATGATTCCCAGAAGAAGCCAGCATAAAAAAAGACTGTTGGGGATTTACAGTGTCTTACAAAAGTATTCAATTTTTCTCTCTAGCAACAACCTGCACTGTATTTAATGTTTGTCTTTTTCATCAAACCATCAAAAAGTGGTGCATAATTTTGAAAAATCTAAAAGAAATACTCTCCTCATCCAGCTTTACAGTTAAAGTAGACTGCCATGTCTAGGTAGGTTTTGACTTGTCTCATACTCTTTATAAAAGGTATACCTTCTCAGATAACAGATTGATCAGTACTCTCTGGGGATGGTTAAAGCTTGGGATATTTGAATATTCACATCTTCATCTCTTCTAACCTCAGAGGCATTCACAGTGCAATTGTAGTTGTGCAGAAGGACTGTTTTCCAAATTGGGTGACATCTGAAAGCAGATGGTTGTTTCAGATTTTATTTGGGGGTGTCATAGTCATGGGAGTCAAATAAAATTGCATGCACAGCCTTTTAAATTTGATTTCCAAACCAAAATATATATATATATATATATTTCATACCATCATCATTTAATTCCACAATATGCAATACTTTGTGTTGCTGTATCACACGAAATCCGAATAGTAAATATGGAGGTCTGTGACTGTAATGTGGCAAAATGTGAATGTGTTAAAGATTATTTATTTAGGCTTACCAGACTAGAATAAACATAAAGGACTTTGATAGATGGAAGAAAAAAAACATTTTTTTATTTTTTATTACACCACGCAACATGACACTTTGTCATGTTGCGTAGTGTAAATTTAACTCAGCAGGCAGCAGGATGAATTAAGATCCACTTTATTGACTGGCAGGACTCAGGAAGCACAGATCAGGGAGCACAGACGAAACACTGACCAAGAAACGACAGCGACCGACAAGGAACCATGAAGGAAACCACAAGGACAACCATGAAGACGACAACGCACTGACACTAGGGAAACTAGGAACTTAAATACACCAGGGAACAATCAAGGTAAAAAGATGCACCAGGGAATAATTAGACACAAAAGAGGAAAGATCCTGACACAAAATGGGACTGATGAGAAAAACAACCTACTATGACGACAAGTGTATACTAATCCAGCGTATTATGTGACCAAAGACCGATTTAAGCAAAACATGAACAGATGAAGATTGGTAATTAAAGCAGCACACCTCCTCTATCAAAAGGATCCAGGATGAGAAGACTTGTCTTTACTCACAATGGCAGTTTTAATCTAAATCTCTAATTAAGTAACAGATGAGCAAATGTAGAAGAAAATCACAAAATGCCTTGTTTTCCAAAATCATACTAGCATTGAGATCTTTGTCATCTGGGAGCACTGAGAGCACGTTGTAATAACTTTCATCTGACACAAACAACAATTACACAGTGTGTTTGGTTCTCTGGCTGCAGAAAGTTTACACACAAAGGCTCAGCGGGTGCTGCCAAACACTGTCAACTGGCTTGTTTCCAGCAAGGAAATATTTGGTCCAGATCTGCTCATACAAAAGCAACAAATGGCAAGTACTTTCCTGCTATAATGCATCACCTGGAAACTTCAAGCTGGGAGAAGGGATTAAGATCTTTAAACAAATGCCTTTGGCCAAAAGTGTCCTAATGAGGCTGTAATTATTGGCTCATACAATGGGCATTCTACTCTCCCTTTGTCTGTATATGATGCTGTGCATATGTTAATATGGTAGAGTTTGCAGGTGTTTGTTTTCATAGCACACCTAATGTGTTGAAATGATTGTTGGGTAAATACTTTAGTCGGTGATAAAAATGTCAGTTGATCAATTTTGTATTAAACATTTGAAAAATATGAGGGAGAACAACATTACAATAGCATCAGGGCATGAAGAAAATAACCATACATATTTATATGCAGAATGCAGCTGGGGTGTCCTTTTTCATTTCATAATCTTCATCCCTTCATCACATTACAAAACCGAATATATGTTTTCCACTTTCAAAGTCACACTTTAGACTTTTACTTAGTTGATGAATCTAATTCATATGCTTAGCTTATTTGGTTGCAAGTCCATCAAAGGCAACACAGAGATAAACAACAATGCATGGACAAAGTCTTCATAGCATGCATAGGAAGAACACGCAAACTCCAAGCAGAGAGGCCCTGTCTTCCTTCAGTGTTAAATGCCCCTCAGTATTTATTTATTTATTTATTTGTAATAATAATAATAATAATAATAATAATAATTGGTCAAAGCAACCCTTTCCTACAGGAATAACATAATGCATTATTTTAGGACAAGTTGGTTAAAACCAAGGCCTTAAAGTATTTCCTGAAAATATCAGCTTTGACAATTAAATTTTAATTTTATTTAGTTGGTAAAAGCCCTGATATTGGATTCACGTATGAGTATCAACCAGAGAATTCAACTGTTTATGTATTACAATAAATATATAACTACTAAATATGTATCGATTCAGAAATCACAGTCTTTTTTTCACACAAGTCAACAGGAAACATAATTTTTCGCTCTTTTTGGTAAGTATGGTAAATCCTTAAAAAAAGCATAACATTTTTTAATATTCTTATTCTCCTAAAAGGCACAATGGATACCTGTTTTTATTTGTCTAGAGAAAGTCCCCTGATTCTTATTTGAAATGTTCAGGCCTTACTAATAGTTCATGATACCTCACACTCTTCCAAAGTTTTGGAAGAGTATCAAACCCACAGCATTAGAGAACCTTTACTCTGCCTAACAGTAGGTAGGGGGTTGCTTTTAAAATTAGTGGTTGTTAGTTTCATTGCAAATTTATATTCACATGTTTATTTTTGTGACGGTAGAACAGAAAATGTCTTTTTACTAACATGCCTCCCAAAACATCAGCTCGCATGGGATAAACTACTTCTAGTTATTAAGATTTGACTCCAAGATGTCACTATTTACGGCACATAGCAGTTCACTCTGCATTTGAGTATTTGAGAAAGAGGGGTTCTCTTTCTCATTAATGTTGCACAGATCTAAACTTTTTATTACTGTGCGGACTCTAGATAAAGGCAAGTTAAGCAATTTTCTTATCGCCATCTCATGCAGCTTATTGCTGCTTTTGTCATTAGTCATTAGACAGAAAAAACAGCAATTTGAAATGAAGAGAAAACTATTGCAAGATAAATAGTTTTTAATATAAAATTTACAATAAAATCTTTGAATTGCATAAAATCATCCATTTAATAAAATGGGACTTGAGGTACGTAATGACAGGTTGAACCTTCTCTATTTGTTGCCTGACATTCTTATCTCTGTCAGTGTATTTGCATTTGTGTAGAATAGGTTTGACTGCTGTTGCCAGCTGTAAACAGTAGCCCCTCATTAGCACTGTTTTCATGTGACCAAGAGGCACCGCAAGGGACACACAAGCACACACTTTTTAAATGGTTGCATACAAAATTACACGTGCACACACGCACAGCACATGATCAGATGAAGAGGAACTATTGTTCAGCATCACAGGACCTCTCAACACAGACACACACAATTCTCCTTTTGCGCTGCCATTTGTGAAACCACCAGAGTCTTCCTTGTTTTAATATTCTGTGGCTTACATGCTTCCACATGCTTCCACTGACTATTAACACACAGTCCCTCTGTGTTCATGTTTGTGTCTATGGTCTCTGTGCACGTGTGCTTCCAGTATAAAAGAAATCAGTGTTGTGTGACACAAATGCATACCAAGATCTGAAATGCACAAATGGACCCCATTTTGCCTCCTCTTTGCCCTGTGTGCTCCTGTTTTGCCCAGTATGATGAGGTCTCGCAGAGCTGTCAGACTGTGGCAAGCAGTGACAGCAGCAGGCCATTAGCCTGCTGATCCAAACCGGGTGAGGTCAAGCTACTAACCCCCAATGTCCTAGGTCTAAACAGGACCAGGGTTTCAGAGGTGAGGGGTTACTGAGGGTAGGGGAATTTGACCAGATTTTCAGCTTGATTCTCTTTTCTTTGAGCAGAATAAACAAGTTCAGTGGTGATTAATGAGCCAACATATATTTCTAACTCATAATGTAACACTTGTTCTTAAACAGTCCTATACTTGCTTAGACAATGACCAGCTTGATAATTTCCATTATGTACACACACATATAACATTTATAATTTATTTATAAAACCAGAAGTTAAAACAGACATGATTTTCATTATGGTGTTATATCTTCTTCTTCCCTCTCTTTCGGCTTTTCCCTTCAGGAGTCACCACAGTGAATCATCTGTCTACATTTTGTCCTATCCTCTGCCTCACAGCAACTAACTTCATGTCCTCTTTCACCATCCATAAACCAAATTGTTGGTCTTCCTCTCTGCCTTCTGTGTGGTGGCTCCATACTCAGCATCCTTTTACCAATATAATTGTCGTCTCTCCTCTGAATTTGTCCAAACCATCTTAGTCTGGCCTTCCTGGCTTTATCCCCAAAATATCCAACATGAGCTGTCCATCTGATGTACTCATTCCTGATGCTATCCATCATTGTCACTCCCAGAGATAATCTCAACATCTTGAGTTCTGCAACCTCCATTTCTGCTTCCTGTCTTTTCCTTATTGGTACTGTTTTTAGACCATACTACATTGCTGGTCTCACTACCGTCTTGTACACCTTTCTGCTCATTCTTGCTGAAATCTTTTCATCACACCTGACACTTTTCTCCACCCATTCCAACCAGCTTGCACATATGTCTTCACCTCTTTTCAAACTATCCATTGCTTTGTACCTTTCACCCTCAGTAATTAAATTCCTCTTCTTTCTTAATTTCTACTCCCTGTAACTTCACTGTTCCACTTGTGTCTTTGTCATTTACATGCATGTATTCTGTCTTGCTGTCACTAATCTTCATTCCTATCTTTTCCAGTGCATACCTCGGTCTCTATAGCTTTTCCTCCACATCCGCCTTGTTATCACTACAGATCACAATGTAATCTGCAAACATCATAGTCTATGGAGATTACTGTTTAACATCATCTGTCAGCCTGTCCATCACCAAAGCAAACAATAAGGGGTTCAGAACCGCTCCTAGATGAAGTCCCACCTCCACCTTAAACTCCTCTGTCACTCCTACTACACACCTCACTGCTGTCTCACAGCTCTAGTACATGTCCTGCACCACTCTTCTATCCAAAACCACAGCTTTCTCTACATCTACAGAGACCTAATGCAGTTCCCTCTGACCCTCTCTGTAATTCTACATCAGCATCCTTAAAGCAAAGATTGCATCTGTAGAACTCTTTCTTGGCATGAAACCAAACTGATGCTCGCAAATGCTCACTTCTGACCTCAGTTTACAACAGCCATTTCCATCCTTTTCGCAAAGTCTACCACCATCTATCCTTCATTCCTATCCAGTGTTGTGGGTAACGCGTTACTAAGTAACGCGTTAGAGTACTCTAATTACTTTTTTCGTGAAATGTGTAACTTAACGCGTTAGTTTTGTGCGTTAAGTAATCAGTAACTTCGTTATTTTTTTTAAAAAAGTAATCCGTTATTTTAAGAATTTTTTCGGATAAGGAAAGGAAAATCCCGACTGCAGTCTGCTTTTGTCAGATAGTAGACCTCGTGTGCCACCTGCGGATGCATTAGCGGAGCCGAAGTGCTGTGATCATAAAGTCAGTGGCTGTGATACGTCTGTGCCCTGAACCTGGTCTTGTGTGTGTTTTTTTTTTGTGTTTTTTTTCGAACTCCCGGCAAGATGGCAGAGAGGA
The DNA here is from genome assembly GCA_028564705.1 of Apricaphanius iberus. NCBI lineage: Eukaryota > Metazoa > Chordata > Actinopteri > Cyprinodontiformes > Aphaniidae > Apricaphanius > Apricaphanius iberus. The sequence goes on along the minus strand of JAPXFQ010000694.1, from coordinate 31,002 downwards.
CAGCGTTTGCTTTATGGAAGTACGCGCATTATTTTCAATTTGTCAACGAAAAGGAGAAGAACATAACGGTAAAATGCACACTCTGTGTTGGTGAAAAGCTTCTGTCGACCGCCAAAAATTCTACCTCAAATTTAAAATAAAAAAAAAGTAATCACTACTTTGAAGAGCAAGTGTAAGAGACGACGTTAAAGCGAATTTAGGCTTGTGACACTTTAATATTATTTTGTTCGGCTATTAAGCGATTTGTCATTTGCCTGTGTGACAGTGAATGATTTTATTCGGTTTGTAGTAATTTTTGTTTGACAGGCAGCTGTTAATTTCAGTTAGATCGTTGACTGGTTGGTAATTTCTAAATGGATCTAAATCTGCAAGCCGGTTTACCTCAAATTGTGTTCATTCTGTGATAATTAATAAATAAAACGCTATGTGGAATAGCCTATTGCTGACTGTCTTTCCTGTTATTGTTATCTTTCAGTAATTTAGTTGGTTGACTGACGTTATTCATTGTAAGTAGTCACGACTTCTGGTGCATTTAAAAGGGGGCTGTGTCTGTCAATTAAACTGCAGGATGTGTGATGCGCTGCATTTTTGGTAATGCATGAGTACTCTAACGCGTTACTTTTATGAATAGATAACGCAGTAACTTAACTGATTACTTTTAATTGATGGTAACGTTGTAACCTAACTAACTACTTTCCAAAGTAACTACATCCACCACTGTTCCTATCCCAGATACCAAATCTGCCCATCACTTCCTCATCACCTCTGTTCCCTTCACAACATGTCTGTTAAAGTTTGCAACAATAACCCCCTCTCAACTCTCAGGATGCCCTGCATCAAATCATCTTGTCCACTCCAGAATTTATGCTTCTCTTCTAATTCGCATCCTACTATTGGGGCATAACCACTAACAACACTGATCATTATTCCTTCCATTTCAAGCTTCAGACTCATCATCATTCAACCTTCCCCTAAGCTTCTAGCCTTGCTACCTTTCCTCCTGGTATCCTCAACACATAGCATATACACTTTCCTTCTCTGCATCGTGTCCACCAGCTCTCTAGCTTTACCGGTCATTGTCCCAACATTAAAGGTCCCTACTCTTAATTCCATGCTCATGAATTCCCTTTTCTCTCTCTGCCTACCCACACGCCTTCCTCCTCTTTCATACGTGGATGCCCTTCCTGAGACAACCCTCTGCATTTTTCCGACTTGGGACCGGCACAAGAAATCACTGGCTTGTGACCCCTTATGGTTGCATTCCATCATGGTGTTATATGATCATAAATAAATAAATAATCAGTAACAACCACCAGCTAAAGCCACTAATTTAGCTTCATGTAATTCAAGGTGCAGCCGCAAGCATCACAGCAGGTAGACATGTCTGCATATGTCTGAGCCTCAAAACTGACAGGTCCAAAGATGTGTGATTGGCAATCAAAAAAGACGAAATTCCGCTGAGTTGCAGACAGTTACAGCAAAAATAAGGCTTTCTACAAACCTAAACCAAAAACTTTTTTGTTGTTATCATATCAGAGTTGCTAACGTAATAATTTCTCCAACAGCACAGTCAGGGATAAGGTGGATGAGTCAGTCTATACAAGGCTGCCAGTGGGAAATAGCAAATTCATAAAGTTGGCCAGGTAAAAAATAGACCTTTTCATAGGGAAGATGGTTGTTTAATTTCTATTAAAAAACAACAACAAACATCTGTGTAGTTCATTCGGTATTTGTGCTTGATAAGAAAGTTATGTCATTGTCATTAATACAGATGTATATGTATCAAAGTAAAAGGTTTTGGAGTATTCTACTCCCCAGATTATACCTTTATTGAACAGGATTCTATTTAAATTGATTGACAGTATTATTTTAATGTAATCTGAGCTACCAGAGTACACTCTCAAGGCTCTTAAAGTGCACTGCATAAAGCCATGGTGACTGTTGTAGGTGTAGTTAGTATACCAATAATCTCACAGTAGCAAAAATAAAAAGGAGCAACTCTGCCGCAAAGTTTATGTTAGGGATGTTTGGTGGGTAAAGAGGAAGTCTTACTGCTAAAGCATATTTGGCAATATCCTGACCCTTCTTTGACCTCAGTTGTGGAGTGTTCAACAGAGAATGCTTTTATTGAAAGAAAAAAATATACAATTTTAAAAAACAACTACTACGTAAGGATAAAATGAAATTTAACAGTTGTCAAAAGAAATGCATCTTATCCCTGACCAAATTATAATCATTTAATTTTAGTCAGTAAATAAATAAATAAAAGAACAAAGTTCATAGAAATCTTATCATAAAAAAACACTTTGGTATTTCCAGTGAATATCAATTAGTAACTGCCATGAGAACAAGGATCCGGATCCTGATGTCATGAAAAAAGATAGATTTATCCTTCCGATTCAACTTTATAGCAAGTTGTTAAACTGTAGAAAATGAACTTTAAAAAAATACCCTGTGTTGTCTGTATGTATTTTTTATCATATTTAAGTAAAGTTCTCTAATGATTGAATTTTACTTCCAGGGATGCCCAAATACTGTCCTCAAAAGCTACTATCTTGCAGCTTTTAGACCCATCCTTCTACTACTCACTTGTATTGTATATTCCCACTAGGAGTGGGACTCTATAAAAAATATATATATAATTAATTACAGGCTTTGTAATTAATTAATCTAATCACATTAATCGTACAATTATTTTTGTCCACTAAAACACAATTATTAAAATATGAATTGCTTTTGGTGGATGATCTTGAAATAAATTTCTAGAACTGAAGTGTCATTTTATGTACATTTTTAGAACAATGTCTTTAAAGTGTAACTAAACCCCCATTATTTTTGCTAATAAACTGTATAAATGAGGTTTTTACCAATGCAATCTTTCAGTTTAAAGGGCATATATTTGACATTTTCATGTAAACTTGTTAAATTCCAAATTCTTTGGTCTAAAAACGTCTTAGTGCTGCTGTTCATGGTCATTGTGTGATACTGCATTTGAATTTTCTTATTGGCTGAGACTGGTATATGAGAGACAATGCCTATGTCACAGACACGGTCTCAGACAGAGACCTGCCTCTTTCAGACATGCTCACCCGCCCCGTCTTGAAATTGTGCTACGTGTGCACACAGAAGCATACTGAGAGAAGCAGAGGATCCTCAAATCCGTGTATCGCAATTTGGAGGACCACAACGTCGAAGTGGTTTAAAGCCATAAGTTAAAACCTACTGTATATCTTTTAAACACACTTTGAAAAAGGAAACAAAAGCCGAGGTAGTTCCCTCCGAAGCTTCTTAGCATTGGTGCTAGTACTAGGCTCTCTGTGCTTATTTGCTATGGGGAGCCTAAGTCATGCCCTTCTACTTCCGGTCCATGGGTCCCCTAATGCCGAACAAAATGAATGAGAGTTAATGGAGCGATAACAGTTATTTTCTGATCTAGTTTGAAATACGCCGTGGATCGAACATATGATGTCCGTGAATTTTAAAAACTAATTTTGATGCACAGAAAACGCTGATTTTTGACTGGAGGCAAAAGTTACTTCAGGTTTTTTGTGAAAACATTTAGGGGACTACAACTGCAGACGAAGAAGGAGAGCGAGGGTCGTAGCCTCCAGGCCGAAGAAAGGAGCAAAGAAATCTGACCATGTGGAAAGTAGCTGCTATGTCGGGAATTAAGCTGTCAGTGGAGTGAGAGCCAGCATGGAGGAGAAGCTCTACAAGCTCTTGGTGAGTGTTTTACGTGATATAGCTAGAGCTAGTTCCCGTTAGCCAAATGGCGTCATATATGCGACTTCTGACTTCTGATTTGTAGGCATTTTAAATGCAAATTTTAATAATCATAAAATCCCAAATCACTGGACAAACACAGTCAAAATATACATCATTAGTTATCATTTAAATCGAAGTACAACATATGTGTGATTCAGGACGTAAGACAAAGCAGACCAGAAAATAACTTTTATTGCTTCATTGACTTCCATTCATTATTTTTTCGGTTTGGGGACCAACGGGCCGACCGGAACTGGAGGAGACTTAGGCTCCTCAGACATGATGCCAGCTTCAGGCAGTGCTGACTCAGTACCCTGAGCCAAAGGCTTGAACTGATACGTCATTTGGCCCCTGCGCTCCATAGAGCCTGTCTTTACCTATGGTGGATGGCAGAGTAGAAACCTCATTTCTCCCTTTACCATAGGTAGAGGCATTACGGAGATCGGCGGCCGCATACACAGTTCAGCCATAACTGTCTTCCAGACCACAATCCCGCGTACCCCCTCACGCTCATCAACCACACTTGGCCATGCCCCTCCGTGCGTCCTGGTCCTGCCCACTTTGGTAGAGTTTTTCAAATGTTGCCTGGGGTCGGGATGATGCTTTTTCATGGGGTTCAGTTACACTTTAAAGAAATAATAGCAAAAACGGTTCTTAATTTAGGGTGAACATATTTTGATTTTAAGAAGGCCACTTGGCTTTTTCAGTGGACACTTAGCCCAGCTTAGCCCAACTTTAGATTTTTTGAATCATTTTAAAGTGTGCATTATGTGGTTAGAAAGAATAGTTAAATGAAAAAAACTTTAAAAAAGGCTTTCATGAGGACAAAAATTATTTTAAAATAATGAAATAATTACTCCTGAATTAGAAACTTTGTCAGTACCAATGATAGTTCACTTTTTAATTTTACAAAAATGAAACAAAAATCTGAAATAATATTCAAAGATTTTTTTTCTATTGAGTATGATAAAAGTAAAAAGCAGCAGTCTCAAAAAGGCAATAAAAATGTGTAAACTCAGAGTTTCATTTTCAAATTCATCCTTCTCAGTCAGTTTATAAATAACCCATCACTTTGCACAACATTATTAAAGTTTCTGTGTCCATGTGATATGGATGAAGTCAAACCCGAATATGGTATTTGGAAAGCCACAAATAATGTGTTCTATACAAATATTTATGTCAAACAAATATTTTATGAAATATTTGTGTTCGGGAGGAAGGAAAATTTCTAGTGTGACACCACCAAGAAATGAGTCACTGGAGAGAAAAGTTTGTTTGTACTTCTTGCATTTTTGAACTGCACAATCAATGGAGTCAAGGCAGAAAATGAACTCCCATGCACCACCACCATGATAATGTGCAGAGAATAACTGCCAAACTTTGATAACAATATAACTCATTGGATAACTAAGGAGCATGGCTACATTTGGAACACAAAGTATCATGTACGACAGAACTTCTACAATGAACATGAAGAAATTACCTATAAGTCTTTGTGGAATAAAACCGTGCCCCAACAGATTTTTTTTAAGGTTTTGTGGCCACAGTACCTTTATTTTGGTCTCTTTTCAATGATGTTCTTGTTATATGTTAATTAAAACATCGACCAATATTAACCATATTTCGTAAAATTGATAATAACGTAAATTAGAAGTGTAATCGTAGAAAAACATGTTTTTATGCCTATTTCACACCCCTACCATGTGACCTGCGGGATCTTTGCAACTTTTCGTCACACAAAGAAACACCCATGCCAGCAATGGGAATGTTGGCTTTTGCCACTCGTTTGTTTTAGCCAGACGGTTTATCTTATGCGGTTCGTATAAGCTTGTGCTTTGACTTCGTGTAAACAGCAGCATTCTTCTTGTATTACTACTGTTGTCGTTGCTGAGTTGCACTTCTGCCTCTCCTAACTTCCCCAGGGGGTGCGAGAGTACAGGGGCGGGGGGTTGGTTGCAGAATAGTTCGATTCTTAATCGCATTATCTGGGTAGCTTAATCGGGCTTCGGAAACTTCAGTTTGGTTAGATTTAAGCCGGACTAAGGTGTATACATGCATTCCAAAAGTCTGATTTCAGTCGAACTAAGGTAAAAATTGGACTTTATATTACTGCATGTAAATGTACTGACTAAGTCATGTTGCTGTAAGCGATTTTAAAATCTTGTTATACGTACCCCTTTTTGAACTCTGAGCACCTCTCAAGGTCTCTGCATGGACCTGATGTTACAGCTAATATTTCCAATGCTCTTTCTTGTGATTTTTTTTACTAAGCACATATTATTTATGTTGTACCTTTAACAGATGAAAATGTGTTTTTAGAGTTTTCAAGATTGGACAAGTAAAAAGGGACTGAATACAGATACATACCCCACTTTTTAGATTAATGAAAAATTACAAACATGTTCCTTCCTCTTGAAAATAAGGCATCATTATGTTTGGTCTTGTTTATCACATAAAATTCCATAGGAATACAAAGAAGTTTGTTGCCCTGTACGCAGGTAAAGTCTCATAGGAAATTCTTGTCTATGTTCCTCCTCAATTGCAGGAATCAGTTTGGCCACTGTAAGCACAACAGTGGATCTAAGTGTGGCTCCAGCAGCTGTTGTCTTTTTGTTGCTGAGGTGACACAAACACACACAGCTGTGTGAGCCGAGTGTAAAACCACAGAAACTCAAGAGAAATGCACCTGTGACAGAGCGAGATTATAGCCCCCCCCCATGTCTAAGTGTCTCAGTCTAACCTGAGAACCACAACTCCTTCATCAGGCGCAGACACCAAAAACCATAAAATGACAGTATATCTTTCTTTATTGCTTGTGCCTTAAGAAATGCTTGTAATTAACATAAACTATAAAAATTACATCAAACATTAACAGAGTTGCTTACTTTTTTAAAAATTTGCAGTAAGTACTTGAGTATGAATTAGATTTGACAATCTTAGAGTACACTGTTCCTTTTTTTTTAGTTGCATGAGCTGACAATATCACGTTTATGAAAATACTTTAGTGCCACACTGTAGTTTCTCCTTTTGTAACGTGAAGTCCAGTTGGCTTCCTGTGTCAGAGTGATAAGCAATCTCCTAATACCTTCTGGCCCATCTCAGAACAAAAGAGCTACATGAAGTGTTCAGACACTTACTCCATGGACGAACCAAGTAATTATTTATGTTATTTCTAGGTAATGATGGCGTACTGGAATGCAGTCAAATTTCTGCAGTCTAAACAATCTGCAACAGATTCTTATACTTTATGAATTTATGTGGATTTCAGTAACAAAACAATAGAGCTACTAGTCTGACAAATCAATCTCTTTATTATTTTAATTGTGATTCATTTAATAGATTAACAAAAAATAGTGAACTAGATGAAAAAAATAAATTGTCTTTAAAAACTCTGAAAAGAGTGGCATGCATATTAACTTTACCACCCTCTCTTGAATATATTTAAATAAAAATCTCAGTTTCAGTTTTTTAGGTTGTAAGACATCTGAAGTAAAAATTAAATTAAAATAAAATGGGAAAATAGAAAAATAGGAGTAAAATACTAAGAAAAATGAAAAAATAAGATGAATCTCATTTCTACAGTGTTGTGTAGACTCTTCCAAAATTCATGTGTTTTTTTTTTAAGGAAAGCTGTTTTAAAGAGAGAAGGCTTCACTGCAACTGAACTAGATTATGCTGGCTATACTGGAGAGAAGATGCCAGAAGGAGCAGGGTAAACATGGATGTGCAGCACTTAAGCTGGATGCCATGGCCATCAGAAAAATATGTGCAATATAGTCTACATACCCAGTCAGAGTCTTGCTTTGTCAACCTGGATGATAGCAACAATTAGACTAAAGTTGCCATTCTCCCTTGCTCACTGAGTGATAGTTATATAATGAACTATACTAAAGCTATCTAATTCAGAGAGATTGGGGACTTCAGTCTCACTGTTTCCATTGCCCTGGTATACAAAACCAAAACACATTTTTTATGTTCTATCAAACCCCAAATCAGTGTAAACATTGTTTTTAGATAAATAGAAATAAACTTATTTTTTTGTATTTGAGAAATATTAGAATAAAGAGAGTGAATTGTTATGTTTTTTTCTTACTTTCATCAAAGTAAAAAGTACACCTACTTCCTTACCATTTGATGCTATTTGTGTATGTGTTTGTCTCTGTGTGTATTTAAATCATTTATTAAATTCAGTAGTATATTTTTTATTTATGTATTGAGATGGCAGAATGAAGCTATTACTGTTAGCCCACTTTGAATATTAAATGACACCAACTCATGTGTCATATACCATAGCTACCTGTATTAATGCTGCAGAAACAAAAAAACACAATAAAAATCAGTTTAAGATTCAGTGAGTTATGATTGATTGAACATCCTACAGCTTCATTGCATTGACAGACAGATTACATTGTGGAGTGACAGTGACCGGTCCAAGAGAGCGGTGCCATGGCTCATTGGCGCCAATGCAAAGTGGTGGTCAATGCAGTGTATACTCTTCAAGATGTTTATGATATGAACTGTTTAACATTGCCAGATTGCCACTGCTTTTTGGTCTGGCATTTTGGTGCAATAAAGTTAAATAACTGCAAACTTTGACTTCGACTTCTCATTCACAACCGACACTTGGAGTGTGGACCAGTACTGAGTTAATCGACTTATCCAAGCTCCATTAATGACCTCTTAATCACGTTACCAAGCTCATGGTTGTAAATTTGTATTTTCATCAAAGAAAACTGCAATCTCAAATATGTTGCTGCTTATACATATATTGGGGGAACCACAACTTCAAATGTGCAATTTGTATTTGTGATTTATTTCAGATGAAACTTTTTAAACTGCATTCTCAAAGGGAAAATATACACTTTAGTTTAATGAGTGGTTTGGTTCATTCAGTAGTTTACAAATGTGAGGTTATGCAGAGCTATTGACCAATATGAACACATTTTAAACTATGAATACAGTTTTATTTTGGCTGCATTATTTCACTATATGTTACTCACTTAATTCTTATGAGGTCCGGTGGAGATGTAAAAAAAAACCCTCTAGTCTCAGAATAAAACGTGCAAACAATGGTGGTTTCATTGTGGTGATGTCATGAAAGGTCTCCCCCTTCTCCAAATAAGCAGATCATCTCCTTTGGTCTCATTTATTTACTTTGCTTAGTCAAATCTGAAGAAATAACCCAAACCAGAATAGTTGGTTTGTTTCAACAGTGAATGTTGGTTTTATCACCTGTCCCGCCCTTGCAACCTCATAAATGCTGCAAACACTGGTTTCAGAGAAGTGAGCCGAGGGATGTGGCAGTAAAGAATGGCAAGATAAGTGCTTCATTTGAAAAGCAGTGTTCTCCTTTAGCCAAACAACAGCCTGTTGAACATTAATCTAACTCTGTGCAAAGGCAAACACCCCCAGCTGTGGCTGTAGTCTACGTCCTTCCCCTCTCCTGCTCAAGGGTGTTACTGTATAATAAATCATCAGGGTGAACCAAGAGCTTATTAATAAAGCTCAGAGCAAGAGGAAGGCAACACAAAACAGCTGTTTGTGTCTGCCTGAACCCAAGAAGCTGAATTCAGAAAGTTGTTTAGTTACATTTAAAATGAAGCACTGGTAAATACTGTATGTGGGACAGCTTAAATCAAAGTCCAAGATTATAACCTTTTACAAACCTGTTGTAATGAGTCTTTCAAAATTGAAATTAAATTGAAACAACAAGGGCAAATAATAATTTTGACGAGTTTACAGTTTTTGACTTTTTTTCTGATTTAAATCCATCTTTCATCCTAAGGTTAAACTGAGTAACAGCACTGGGCCGCAAAAACAACCCCTGAGGGGTTTTCCTTATCGTTATGCCCAAGCTATATCTACCTCTTGTTTCTTAAATTGATTTCAGATTAAAAGTCAACATAAAATACACATCAATAGGCCATGCATGCTATGTATGTTATATTGCTATCATTCCTCAGTGGTAGGTTTTGAATTTGACAATATGACTCTCTGCCTTGTTACACAAGGCCTGCTGGGTGCCACCTAAAAAAAAAAGACTTTCGTTCCCTGACCAAATTCTTAGCAAAAAACTTAAAACACACACAAAAAAAACCCAGAAAAGTTTCTCCTAAAAATACTCAAATATAAAAACGCACAAAAGTTCTCTCAGAGGACTTAAAACTGTATAAGATGAAATATCTATAATTCAATTGTAAGTAATTGTCTATGTTTCATCAGGACCCAGGCCTAGTGGTCTCTGGTGTTAAGATGAGAGTGAAAGTGATCAAATAATCCTGTTAAAGCTGTGAACGTTTATGTTAGCATGGTTTATGTTTATGTGAGTGTATATGAGAGGACATTTGTTAATATGTAACAATAATCATCTTGAAGTTACTTTCATAATTCAAGCAACCATGATGGATTTCTGTAATAATGTGTACCTTCTGCATGGCGATGTTACAAATGCATCCGTTAACTTCTTCAGTTTGCTGCATCTCTTTAGTTGGAATGTTTCTATAGATTTTGACTCAATACTGAAGTTCCGCCAGCTGTCATATGTTATTACAGTTATTCTATTCAAGTTCAGCGTTAACGTTGTTTATTTTTTAATTTACTATCATTAAACATATTTAGATTTCAAATTTTAAATTATTTTTGCTTTCTGAAAACATTTCTGGACATACATGTGAAGCTGAAAATCTATGTACTTAACTGAGCTGTCTGAGTCAGGATGCAGATGGGAGAGACAGAGGAGAAGAAACTAAAAAGCAAAGACCATTTCCTGCAAGTGGTAGGCCTCTATACAACAGGGTGAAATACCTACACGTAAAAGTATGCATGCAGGAATTACAGCTGGAAGAAAGACACTGCTGTGTTCATGTTTCTAACGGTCTCCACAACAATCTCTACATCCAGTGGAGGGCATTTTCATAACATGTTTTACTCAGGAGACCTATGCTATGTTAATGTTGCATACAACTGTGCTAATATCTGAAACAAATCGCGGACTGTGGAGGCAACAGTAGGTTACTATTGATACCAAACACAGCTTGATGCAGAAAAACTGCTGACCGCAGATTTACACTAATTTCTTCAGTTGCCGTGTTGGTCCAGCATCAATGTGTGACAGGTTCTGCTACTCTTCTAAGGGCGCTTTCACATGGTACGGGAGTCCGTACTCGGGTACGGTATTTGGTCAAAATCCACTTATTTCGTACCATGTGAACACAGACTATACCGTGCCAGAATACGGCCAGAGAGACCTGCCTTTGAGGTAGTATCCAAGTCCAGGTACGAGCGGCCACGTATCATGTGAACACAACCCGTACTCTGGCCGTACTCAAGACAATAGACGCGCTCCATGCGGAAATGACGACATCGCCGGCCGAAATTACAGAATCACCTCGCGACCATACAAATACCAAAACAACGCGATTCAAGCATCCCACAGCAACACAGCAGATTACAAAACGGCGGGTTTACTACAACACTCACCCTGTAGATGGCTTCAGGTAGCAGCTGACCAGTAGACCAGTTTGTTTACATTCTAGGCTGTCGCTCGTTTTATGACGTCGGTACTTCTCACTCCCTTGTTTGTTGGAGAACTAAGACTTATTTGTATACCGCCACCTGCTGTTTATTTGTAGTAAAAGACTGGATCCCAATACGGTCAGAGATCCGTGACATGTGAACAGAAAAAATTAGCATTTTCTCTGGCCGTTTTCTGGTACGGCCACACATGTGAAAACGGCCTAAGTGGTGTTTGATCTTCTCTTGTATCAGAGGGTGATACTATTTAAAATATATTTTCAGTATACCTGAAATGACAAATTGTTAGGCTATTTTGCTGGAAAAAAAGCATTTTGAATACGTTAGATAAGATTTCATGTTGTATGTGTGTGATAATTTATTCAATACTCTGACTAATTAATGGGGAAACTATTTTTAAGAACTTTTTGTAGAGTATCACAAAAATGATGCACCAAAGTGAACTACTTCACATAACCTAATTACTTAATATTTGAGCCGCGGATAGGAAGTAATTACATTTTAATCAATGCATGGCAACTTAAGAACTTGTTCTTTTGAGGAGTGAACTTGAAAAATGCAAGCAATGAAATAAAACACCTTTAAATGTTAAGGTCTTTGTATTGTCAGATTTCCAAATTTTTCTGTTTTACAGAATTTTTTTGACAGACATGGTGCGGCAGCAATTAACTCAAGTGAATTGTTTTTTTTGTTGAGGTTTTAGAGTTTTTGTATGTTTGAAGCGCTTCAACTAAGTTCTAAAATGCTGTGAAACATAAAGAGTAAAAAACAAAATAATAAAATATATCCTGCAATCAATATCTTAGTATCTAGTAAAGTTTCATTATCTATTCTTATATATCTTATGTCAGAGGGGTATACTCTACTAGAAAAAACAAAACAGTTTTATATTTTTGTTCCATTTTGCTTCGACTACCTCAAGTGATTTCAAAGAGTAGTGAGTTATTATTTTGGACTTGTGAAAATTTTGCTAACTTTGTCAAAGTCTGGATGAATCGCAGACAAAGAAAAAGAGAAGAGATGAAAGGCCAAATTGCATTTGAGATCCCTTTTTAGAACATCAAACAGAGTGTGTCCCCCAGCAGCCAGCGGGGCTCCGGGGGGACGGAGTTGTAATTTCCTGGCAAAGAGGGGCTGGACATGTGGGCAGTGCTCGGCCGACATCAAAGACACCAGACCTCGAAAACCCTGACACACACACTCTTTCTGTCTCTGTCTGTGACATCTCGGTCCTTTTATCTGTTTCATTTAGTGCCCAATGTTATACATTCATTCCCGCACAATCTTTATTTCGCTGTCATGTACAGATAATTAAAGGATTTGTTGCTTAATTTGAAAAGCCTTCAATGAAAACAGTTCTGAGCAGGGCAATATGTGAAAGCGAGAAAGACTGGAAGTGAGATAAACTGTGAAGGGATGAGGTATTGGATTTGTTTTTTTCTTTTAGGTCAAAGCTACTTTCACTGTTTCAGAGAGGTCACTTTGGATTAGGTCATCCCAAAAATTAGGACTACTAAATTACAACACACAAGCACAACACAAAATGTACTTGTTAAATTAGCTTTTAGAGAATTGTGTTGCCCACTATGAAGCAAAGCTCTGATCTCAATGTCCAAAAAGTGCTACTATACAAGCATACAACTTATCTATTAGCAAGTCTTGACTTTGAAGTGCCATTTGACGTCTGATAAAAAGCAAGACTGAAAGGACTTATAATTTGCAGGGGGGGAGGGGGGGGCATCAAAGTGTGCAGACAGCTGCTGTCGGTTCACACTTAAGTGTAAATTTTATGTAGAGAGATTAGTGTTGGAACACCCCAGTCTAAGTTATGTTTAAAAAGCTCACCATCTACCTTTACAGACAGTAACCATGGCATCTATTACAGTAGGGAGCAATATAGGAAGTATATGCCACACACATTTTGGTGTAGTATTCATATTTAATGAGACAATATCAGCACAATACATGGATGATTATGTGTAACCTGGATCCACAGTATCTTATTCACTAGTGGGGTACATTTAATGAATTAGACAAAAAAATGTTTTAAATAAAGACCTATTTAATGACAATTATGCTAATAGATAAGTGGTTGCTTATAGGTACAATAGGTTGGAATTGTCACAAAGGTTATCTACAGTATTGTAGCAGGAAACTTTGGTGAGCATTGTGTAAGAAAACAGGTGAAACACTTTCAGCCCCAGGATTAAATAACAAATTGAATCTTGGATTTAAGGGGAGAAACATCTGAAACATAAGGGGAAAAGACACAATGCAGTTCCTACCACTGATAGGACAGATTCAACAGCTCAGCCAGGGAGTAAAAAGCCAGACCAAAGAGCTGACCATCAGTGTTGTTTGGGAGCATAAAGTTTAACAGGTAAGAGGTGTTTTTTTTTCTTTCTTATTTAGCAGTTTATTATTATTATTTTTAGATCATGTCAGTTCTAAACATCTACTGATGTCCACATATCACATAAAATTCATATCATCAAGATTCAAACTGTCATCCAGTGTGTTTAGCTGGAAATATTACTTTAAAATCTGACTATTTTTTTCATGTCATGAGGCAACCAAGTGATGAGTATTATTTTACATTTTCCGTCCTTTCTCTATCCATCCATTATCTATACTGTTTATCCTCTAGGGGTCGCGGGGGTGGAGTCGGGTGCCTTTCTCCAGCAGTCAACGGGTAAGAGGTCGCAAGTCCATCGCAGGGCAACATAGAGACAGACAAGACATAAAACCATGCAGGCACACACTCACACCTAAGGACAATTTAGAGAAACCAATAAACCTAACAGTCATGTTTTGGGGCTGTGGGAGGTACCCAGTGGGAAGAACAGGGAGAACACGCAAACTCAATGCAGAAGCCCCTGGGCCAGGATTTAAACCCAGGACCTTATTGAAAGGCAACAGTGCTACCCACTACACCACTGGGCAACCTGCTTTCCTTTCCCTTCCATCCAACAAATGAATAACATTAACTTAAAGTTTTTAGGGTCTGATAGCTTATCTGCAGCATTATGTTGTGTTTAAACTAAGTGTATGTGGACTCATAGAGCCAGCAACATGACAGACAGTGTTCTTGTAATACTGTTTTAACAGCTACATTACAGGGGGTGCAGTTAAACCTTTATATGGAGAAAGGGAGACTTGCACAAGCACTGCTTGGTTCCTCAATATAACGTTGGCTATTCAGATGTTAAAAATTTTAGGAGCAATTATGCATTTCTGTGCATAGTTCTGATCTGAACAGAGGGCTGTTCCACTAAATGAGCTTAGCATAAAAGCCAGGCTTATTTTGACAATCCTGGCTTAATTTCACAAAAGTCAGGTCCATGAGTTAGGCTATCCTGAAGCCCCACTCATCCACTCTGGCAACATATGCTCTTGGACAAGCCTGCTCCGTTGCAGGCTAGCATTTGGACTTATTTTAGCTTGATGAATATGACTGGACAAGCCATTTGATGTAACACTGTGGGGCTGGTATTCTGCTGCTGTTCTCTACCTCACATACACATCCTTCAATATAACATTATAATAGTGGTGCAGCAACTGCATTTTCTTGTTTGGTGGCTAAATTATGCAATACAATGTGGGTTTTTATCTTTTAAAACTTAGTTCTAATTAGATTTCATATTTGCCATTTTGAAGAATATTACTGTATGTAACCTTTACTTACTGCCAGAACCTTTTTGTTACACCCATGTCACCCCTGACCCCAATCATTATAAATGTTTCCAAATATATCACACTTTGTCTAAGATGGACTTTAACATTAACATGCTTTCCAGTCTAAATATGTTAAAATAGCCCTAAAGTACCTTGCAACTGGTAACAAAATATAGATGTAAAAGGAAATACTGAATTAACGTGATTACAATTTGAAAGCTTGAACCTGTTCTTATTTAGTTGTTAAACATTTTTCATCCTTACTTAAAAATCCACAAGAGCTTTGTTCATGGAGCCGAATGAGCCTGGGGTGAACTGTTAGGCCAATTTAAACTAGGCTGATTCAAATGTGCTCACTTCGTTGAACAGAGCTCAGGAGAAAAAAGTTAATGTATATCTAAATACTGCCAAAACGTTTGTGTTTTGAAAAACTGTTTTTTACTAGAAGTGGTTATTTGCCAGTACAATAAACCACACTACTGCTCTCTCTAGAGAAAACGCTCTAGATTGAGCCGGTTCATTAGATCTTCAAGCAACATTTCTCCTAACTATCCTCACGGGTTAAATTACCTTATACTGTACATCTGTACTTTATGCACTCAGATTCAAACATAAGACTTTTCTATCACCACTATTGTCTCGAGTGGGCATTGTGTTATGTATGGATTGTTGATACAAACCATTGCTAGTTTTCTGCAAACTTGAGCTATGTTATTGGCTGCTTTGTACTTGAGTTTTTTTCCTTTCAAACTTTTTGTTTTACATATTTCTCTATTTAAGTATTTGAAACCAAGATAGCCATCAGTATCCTAAACATAGAAAATTTTACAAGTGATGAAATATCTTATCTAAACGGTAAACCTGATGATTGAGGAACCAGATATTTTTGATGTTATGCTAAAATAAGTTGATAGCGACTAGTTTAACATTTTTAAATGATAAAATGTTTAGATTTACCCAAAGATACACCAAGACCTAGCCTCCATCAGATAGTTTTCCAAGCACAAAGTACCTTTTGACAAAGCTTTCGGAAAACTTGTGATATGCTTTGTTTTGAAATTATGAAAAGTGTTGGCTATCCATTCAGAGACATAGTCACTTCTATTCATTGCTTTTCTGCCACAATATTATAAATAAATTTTAGATATTTATTAATCTTTTGCAGGCTATTGAATCTCACTTGTAGCTATTACAATATAATTACAGTGTAGAGTTTTGTCTGCTGGGAGGATGTCCAAGGTTGCTGAAACTGCTAATCTAGAGTAACCTGTTTTGGGTTAGGAGTTTTAGATAAGTGCACAAAAATGGGGCCCTGGCTATCTTAATGTGTTTTCTGAGTGTGCTGCTTCCTTCAGTGGTGTCTATGGGTGAAGCAGCTGGGTAGCCACTACATTCATGTAGACACATGGCCTCAGGCACTATAAAGCAACCAAGGCTATAATTTAGCAGAGCAGACTGGGCCTTTTTGACCTTACTTGCCTCAGGTAACAGTTAAATCCACAGATCTGAGTCAAACCGGTCTGACGGGAGAGGATGCACAATTTGCTCAAAGTGAAGCTACTCTGGGAAAGCTTGAGCTGTGGGAGCAGCTGGGCTTGTCAGCAGATTAATGCATCAGCCTGAGTGACGGATCAGGACCCACCTCTTGTCAGCTCACCCCGCCACTCGCTGTGCTCTGTCTTTGGAGAAAGTTTTGTATCTTTTGCTCCTTCAAAACTTTCTTTATCAATCTTCGAGGGCATCTGCTTTGAGGTCCAGACACTAGTGGGCTGGTTGTGGGCGCTTGCTCTTTACAGCTGTGAGGAAAATTTTCCATTGGCACACTTTGCACATCTCCATGCTGCTGACTGCCTATCAGAACTGTGCGTGTCAGGAGCCCCACTAATGCTGCCCAGATGAGGCAAAGAGAATAGGATGTAGAGAGGAGGTAAATGGTGAGAAAAGAGCATAAAAAAGACAACAGAACAGGAACAGAAGAGCAAAGGAAAGTTCATCGTGGCAGATGTGAGAAGGTGGTGAAGAAACAGCCCCACGGCCCCTGTTCTCTTTTCATCAGATCCTCTCTTCCCCCAGGCTGTGGTTGGGCAGGTGACCTGCAGAATCATAGCTCAGAGCACTGGTTGTTTAAAGAAGCTTGACTCGAGTCATAGTGGTCAGACCAGGTCATTCTTGCCAATAGATGTCTTTGATGTGTCTATCTTAAAGGAGGTTTGAAAAAACAGTGTGTTGGCAAGAGGTACAGAGTGTATGTGTATGTGACAGAGGTCAAATACTCCCTTTGAAGATGTGTTTGCATCCAAGCCAAGGCTAACATGAAAGAAAAAGAGACAAATTAGGCTGCATGAACTCAAAGCAAGTCCTTTGCAAAAGTATTCACACCCCTAAGTTTTCCACATTTAATCACCTTACCTGATTTTCATTCATGTAATGTTCTTTAGTTGTGTATGGAGAAAAATATAGCTTTGCTATACAAAATAAACTCTTAATACTCTTACATTTCCAAAGTTGCTGAGTAACCATTAAAAGATGCTTTTATGAGGTAACCAAAACCAACAAGTTGCCAGAATGTTCTGCTCTCATCAAAAAGAGTAAGAATAGAAAAGTCCAAAACAGTGAAATCCCAAACAAGTAATTAAAAACGTTATATGATAGCATTTTAGCTTTTTATTTCAGGAACGTTATGTAGCCATCAACACAGAGAGCATGCCAGGATAAGCTTTGATTTTAATATGGTTGATCTAAAAAGCTGTGTATAATGCAGCAAACCAAATCAATGCCAGTCATATAATAAACCAAACAAGCATAAACAGCAACAATGAAAAGCTCTCAATCCATTAATACAGAATGTCTGCCCTACTATGTCTTTCTCTCACATACACATACACACATATTGTGGCCTAATGTTTCCAGTGGCTGCCGAGTGGATGGTGTGCTTTGTTCTGAGTGCTCTGACAGTGAGTGGAGGTCTCAGAAGGCGCATGTTGAAGTTGAAAGCTCAACAAGCTCTCTGAAGTGGCCGGCTTTTATGTTGCACATTGTGCTAGAGCCAGAGAAAAGGGGGCAACGCAAAAGTCTAAACCAAAAAAAGTTATTTTAAATCAACGTGTGTCTGTCGAACAAAAACCTCTATCTAGTTTTTGTTATAACTTTATTTTATACCAGTGGTTCCCATTTCAAAATGAGATATTTGTTTTGTTTCTTTCTACTGTTACACTTCGCCGGTTGCTGCCAGCAAGTCGATGCAGCCTTTCAGAGTTACAGTTTTATAAAACATGATCCCTGCCTTGGGCTGTTTCCCTCTCTGTTCAGGTCAGGGTACATGTCGGGACACAAATCTAGCCATGAGACAGCGCACCAAGAGATTTAATCATGTTCACGTTGTGTGTGTGTGTGTGTGTTTATATGTATATGCCTTTGCTGAGTCACATCGTGGTTGCCTCTTCTGATGTTTAATAACCCCTTCAGTAACAACTCCCAGCACTTTGAGCTTTTTATGGTAATTTTGTTAAACTGGTGAAAGATTGTTTTCAAATCCTCAAGTTGGAACAGTAAAATATCACATCTGAAGATTTAGAACAGAAAGAATGCTTAAACTCTGTTTTTTGACTATACAGTTTTTTATTACAGTTAAAATTTTATAAGGCCTACATTTCCTCTACAAAACTCTGGTGATTTCATTTACATTTTTTATTTTTTTATTTTACAATATTTCTATCCAAGACCTGTACTTAAATCCCATCCAATCAGGTTTAGGAACCTCAGGTTCTCATCTTTGCTTCTCATAGATGATGTGGTTTTGTTGAATTCTTTATTTATTATTGACATACAACAAATATAATTCACTGATATTCTAGCTTGATAGTAATTAACTCCCTAATTGTGCGTTCACACCACCCCCAAATGGCAGTGTCAGTTGTGGCAAGAATACATGTAAAGTCAACAGTAGAGTCCATCAGAGGTCCATCAGAATCTCTGCGGTGCGTTGTGTGCGTTGGCTCCATCAACTTTTCAAGCGTTATCTGCGTTTCAAGCGGCAATGTAGCAAACGCGAGCAACACAGAAGTTCAGCTAGCTGAACTTTTGACGGACTTGATGCACTTGACGCAGTGCGGCAACCAATCAGAGCGTCTCACTGTAGTGACGTCGCCCGACATCGATGATGTCTATCCAATCACGATGTGCTAGTGTTTTAAACATCCAGCAGAGAAAGGCCCGCCCATTTGTTCTGCAAGCCTCAGCTTAAAAATGTATTTATGTCAAACAAGATGCGTTGGGAGCGTTGGTTGACGCAGACAAAGTGTGCGGTCTGAACGCAGCATAACAGTCCTAACTTGACATTTATATGTTTTTTTTTTCCTGTTTTAGCAAAGACACATCATAAATCCATTGCCTATATTGCTCCTCGCTAAAGCTGTGGCACAGCACAGTGGGTAGAGCAGCTGGCACACAGTAGCGGCCGCAAAGTCCTCCACTGCTCTTGAACTTATCATGAATTACACATGCAATCTTAGTAGATCAACCCGCAAATGAAGGACAACCCAATGGCAGAATATTGCACTCCTTATGTGGATTTTTGGTAAATCAGGCCATTGGTGTCTCATTGGAGTGATGGCAGGAGGAAAAGGCATATGGAGAGATGAATTTGGGGCTTTTTCTGCAGTAATGTGCCCACTGCTGATAGCAGCTAACTTTCTAAAAAATGTATATTCCTTTTTATTAAATTTGAAAGTTGCCTAAGTCGTTTTGAATCAGAAACAACCTTCTTGGTTTTTTTTAGGCCTAAGTTTTATTTAATTTTGTTTTTAATTGCCAGTTTTGGACTTAACTAGAAGCTAACCAAATGTTGAGATAATCTTATATGAAGATTTTTGTCTGAGTGTTGGCCCTGGCTACAGGCCAAGTGTGTAGTAGAACGCTGTAGTATGGGTTTTCCATTAGACACAGTTCATTGAAAGCAGATCAAAGCCAAAAAGCACATAGAAAAAGGACTCAGCATTGGGTCAGAGTTTCTCAACATAACTACAAGGGTTAAACTATGTCTGGACCTCACCTGAAAGTTCCAACTGTACCCTTTACAACTAATAAACATAGTTTCCAACAACTAACAAAAAGATGTCAAGCTAAGAAAAAACAAAAACATGATCACTGTAGGCTGTCTTGATATAAATATGGACATTTTCACGAGAGTTTGCATATATCAGGTATTGGCTTTCAACATGTAGAATTTTGATATAGTCTATATGTTGACAAATAAAATGAGCTCATTAAAACCAGTTCTCAAATAATTTTCAACAACTGTTCATGAACCTACAATATTATTAAAATATAGTAAAATAAATGAATAACCTCAAATGTTCATGCACATATGATATAGATTGTTGCACGTGAAGAAGCACATTTACAATACTCAATTTGCTATAGCAGGACAATAAACTTACATATGTTGGATTTAATCTTCTGTTTATTGCCAACAGCAACAAATCTTTGTTACTAACACATTCTCATCTATATTCAGCACTTTACCTTTTTTATCATCTGAATTCCTTTCTTTCCTGGGTAATATATCTCAGAACATTGATGAAAATGGAAACATCACAGCATTAACGAAAGAGCTTTGCTGGGAAACAACTTTTAACCATCTTTTATTATTGCAGTATATTTTTAGACAGATTGTAAAAATTAGCTAGTGAAAACATGAGGTATAGAGTTTACAAGTAGTCTTTTGATTTAAAATAGCCTTGTTTGAGGAGACTTTGGATGACAGGGATCTTTCTGTGGCTGTTAAATGGCTTCAGGCACTGGAGAGATGCCAGAAGGAAGCAAAGTAGACCAGACAGAAAGGGCTTATGTGTTGTATAGCAGAGCTGTGGCCTAAGGGCTAGAAAAACAAGTCTAGGACTTCAAGGTCAAGTGTCACCCTCTTTACTTGATAGCTGCGGCAATGGAAGGCATATTAACTCCACTTAGACAGAGGCCACATTTTGTGGCATCAAAATGTGAACCTGCACAGGTCCTATTGTTCACCTTTTAGCATCCTGATTTGTACTTTTTTTTGTAATATAATTTTTTTCTAAAAGGTTTTACTGTTTTGAGAGACTTATGGTCTGGATTACAAGTCTATTAAATAAAAAAGCACTGTATTACACATCACCAATTCACAAGATATCAACATGACTCCAGATGTTGACACAGATAGACATAAAAGTAATAAAACATATCTAAAAAATAATTCCTGCTTTTGACCACTTTTAAACACCTGCATCTTGGTTTCCTTCTTTTTTAAGACCTCTGCTAAAAATTCCACTAAAACTGTTCAGTTGATGATGTCGTCAAGAAGGTAAACAAACTATATGCTATTTCGAGAGATTAGGTTAGAAAAAAGTTTTGGTGG
Source organism: Apricaphanius iberus (assembly GCA_028564705.1). Taxonomy (NCBI): domain Eukaryota; kingdom Metazoa; phylum Chordata; class Actinopteri; order Cyprinodontiformes; family Aphaniidae; genus Apricaphanius; species Apricaphanius iberus. The sequence continues at coordinate 9,638 of JAPXFQ010000694.1, read as the reverse complement.
AAAATATTTAGAAAATGGAAAAATGTTGCATGCACATAGTTAAAATATTCAATAATTTGAACTAAATTGAGGATTGCTAGCTCAGGAGCAAGGATTGCTTCAAAGTCAGTGACTCGATGCGGTCATCTAGATCAGCCAGATCTTTTTAACAGTTTGCATGACAACCTGAAACTGACTGTCCTGTTTAATAGCGATGATCGAACTGAAATTTGATTGTTTGCAAGTTTAAAAAGTCTATGAATTGGAAAATTGTGGAATCATGTCACTCATTTCAGAAAGTGAAATATTTAAAGGCAATATTTCATTGATTTTTAATTAAACCCAAAATAGATAGAGATTATATGGGGTTTAGTCTTGACAAGTTTGCTCGGCAATCAAGCACAGTAACTAGAGTCATTGAACCATATTTTGATACCTTTGTCACAGTTGCTAAGTCCTGCCGGAAATTTAAATAAACATTTTCATAAAGTACTGACCAGAGAGCAGCCAAGAGGCTCAATATATTTCTAGAGGAACTGCTTAGATTAACAGCTCATATGGGAAAATCTGTTAACAGGGAAGTCAGTCTTAATGTGTCACAAAGCCATTAGACTAATTCCTGAGGACAAATGTGAAAAAACTCAAGAGTTATCTAAATCACATTGTATATCCAATTGAGCTCCAGCAAATAATTTCAGTATTACGATACTAAGATGTTTAAGGCTACGTCCACACTAAGCCGATAAGGTTATACGGGGAGTTAGACGCCTAATGTTATCCACTCAACACGAGCATTTGCGCCCCGTTTAAGTTCCCATGATTGCGCAATCCCATACAGACCTGTGCAAATACTGGGCATGCGCGAAAAGACGAACGGAACACGCGTATAATCTACGTGACGCCAGCGCCTACATAATATATACAAGAAGCTCTACAGCAAAGTACAAATCTGCTTGTCCCGTTAACCGAAGAGAACAATAGCTGCTCAGAAGAAGAGAGAGTTTTTGGTGTGGACAGACGACGAGATCGATTTATTACTCTTCGCTGTTGTCTTTGTCTGTAGTGTCATATTGTTATTGACGCAGCATTCATTGACGCCACTTCCTTTCATTATCCGGGGAAGCTGTCCACACTAACTCGCTTAGCCGTTGAATTAAGATTTACACAGCTCTCTTACACGGCTAATAGTTATCTGGCCACAGACCTTAAACGACGCCGGGTTAGTGTGGACGATAGGTGGGTGTAGACTAAATAATTATACGTTTAAAGCATTAGCCGGCTTAGTGTGGACGTGGGCTAAATCTGCATGTTGTGCACGCATTTGTGTCAGGGTGCATTGAAAGTCATAGCTGAATGATGTCATACAGAATTTCACAAAAATCCCACTCTGTTACCTTTTAAATTCTCTGCCACTAATTCTTATTTTCCTTTCTTTGATACATATCCACTAATCCACTGTGCTCCAGTGAAAAACTAATGTGAATCTCATGATGAGATGATCAGCAGTGCTGTGTGGTTTTAACAGACAGTGGCGCCAGTGTTAGATAATGAGTCCTTATGTGATTCACAGACATCTGTGTAATACTACCATTACATTTCAGTAGAGGGTCCTTAAATCATCCTGTGTGACTGATTAAATTTGATAGAGCAAACTGTAAGAGGTGGATAATTTGACCGATGTGCTCCATTCTGCATTTGAAAGCTCTGAACAAGACTCATGTTATCCCCAAGAAATTAGGTTGTGATTGATTGATAGGGTTATCAAGGAGGCCAGTAGTGGTTGAAAAAAAAAGCCCATCCACAATATGTAATTTCATTTTGAAAGAAACTGAACAAATCACAAAAAGATTAAGTTGGCCGAAAAACCCTGATGGTTTGCTCTTTTCATCTAGAGCTGTAATTTTTTTTAAATGGCCTGGACTTGAATCAAGTCATAGAGTCTCTGTGGTGTTTTATTAGCAGCACAATGTAAGAAGGCCCAAGCCAGGGTCACGTTTCTTTATAGACGGGGTTTCCCTGGGCCTCAGGGCCAGCCAGGAGATATTAGCTGATCTGGGTCTGCAGCCTAAAATGTCAACTCAGCTGTTCACACAACATTTCTACACATAGTACATTCAGCCAGCAGGGGTATACAACTGCAACAAAGTTAGGTCAGGTGCAGACAGCATGCCAGCTCTGTTGCTTCAGTGTGTGCTCATGTGTATATGATTGTACTGGGTGTTTTGTATTGGATGTTTACCTTTACTTCACCATGCTGACCCCCTGTTTGCACTTACTTTCCTCTGTTCTTTTGCAGTGTCTCTTAAACCCTGCAAATCACTTGCGCTAATATCAGCTATGATGTAGCTGGGCAAGTCTTTGTTGCTGTAACTGTTTTCTGATCACAGACAAAAGATGTCTTCCAAAAACACTAAGCCGAAAAAGCAGAAAAAGAGCATCAAACAGATTTTATAATTAACCGATACCTTAACCATGCACCAGCTGTTCTAGTGTAATGTATCTGAATTCAGAAGGGGATTAACCACTGTATAGTGTTTAGGGTAGCCAAATTCCTATTTTCTATAGTTCTGGAGCATTGGCCTTTGTTCATTTTGTGTGAAAAACATAGATAAAAAGCCAGCAATGCAGAAGTTCACCTAGCTGAACTTTTGATGTTCTTGATGCGGTGCGTCGAACAATCTGAGCTACTCACTGTACTGACGTCCCCTAACGTCAACGTTGTCCAGCCAACCATGAGCCGCCATTGTTTAAAACATCCGCAAGAGAAATGCCCGCCCACGCGCTGTACAAGCTTCAGCCTTATAATGTATAGCCATCAAACTAGTGGCTATGAGAGTTTTTTTACGCTGACAAAGCATGCAGTGTGAACGCACCATTAGGCTGCCGAATATTATTGCTTTCCCTACTCCACCACTTATCCAACAACCGGCTAAATTCTATCTGCTTTAACTATAAGCTTTGTAAAAAAGGAACGTTTTAAGTCTGGTTTTAAAAGTAGACAGGGTGCCTCATGAAGCAAAATTGGGATCTGGTTCCACAGGAGAGGAGCCTGATAACTAAAAGATCTGCCTTCAATTCTACATTTAGAAATCCTAGGAACCCCAAGAAAACCTGCAGCCTGATAACCTAATGCTCTGTTAGGAACTAGCAGATCTGTGATGTATGATGGAGCTTCATTATTGAGGGCTTTATATGTAAGAGGGAGGATAATAAATTATATTCTAGATTAAACAGGAAGCCAATGAAGAAAAGCTAAAACTGAAGAAATGTGATCTCTCTTTCTATTATTCTTTAAAGCTCTTGCTTTTTTTGAATCAACTGAAGGCTTTTGACAGCATTTTATGGACTTTCTGATGGTAAACAATTACCATAGTCCAGCCTTGAAATAACAAATACATGGACTAGTTTTTCAGCATTACTCCTGAACAGGATATTTCTAATTTTATCAGTTTTCCAGATGTGAAAAAGGAAATCCTAGAAACATGTTTAATATGGGATTTGAATGTAACGACTTTATCAAAATTAACGCCAAGGTACTTAACATTATTACTGGAGGCCAAATAATGGCATTCAAATTAAAGGCAGGGTATATGATGTCATTTTAAAACACTTTTTTTAAAACTGCAAAAAAATCTCTTCATATACCAGTTAGGAGTTCTTAAACTTGACTGAGTAATTTTCATTCTTTTTACAGTGAGAAACCCTGGGAAAACCTCATCCAATCAACTTCCACGGTCCGTCCAGGATAAGAAGTTTGTAAGCAAAGCTTCTGTGTTCCAGCACGTCCCCCACTGCGCGTCACCTTCATGTGCACGCAACGCTTGTTCTAGCCTGTAAACAGGAAGTGAGCTTGTGCTACCTTACCAACAGATATATTGATTGCGCCAGCTGCAGTAGCCAACGTGTTTGTTTGGTGAAGCATTTAGGTCGAAGTTAGTGCAGATTAGCTTCCCAAAATGAATCGAAAACGCAAAGCTGTAGTGGAAATTTAAACGAGAAAGAAGAAAGCCGACGAAGAGCGTGCCAAAAGCCGAATCTGCATCGGAGCTGCTACATATACACGGTGACGTCAAGTCAAGGAAGCTAAGGGTTTGTTAACCGATGCGTTGGTTGCTGATTTTCTCCTGGACAGGTAAGATCATGTTATATTTTGTGACTTTGGTTGGCCGAGACCCAACGAGACCATGCTGGCTGCGTGTGCCTGTCGTATTGAGGCGTTGGTTAGGGAGAGAGCATGAAGGGGGTTGGATTTTTTTTATTTTGCAATAATGCCCTGTTGCGGAGCGCTCCCACGATCGTATACATGTGACTGACTAAAGAGTTTCTTTTTCAGAGCTACTGGTCTAAAACAACTTCTATATTGTCAGAATTTAAAAACAGAAAGTTTACATTCATCCAGGTTTTTATGTTTTTAAGACAAGCCTGTAATCTACCTAACTGATCAGATTAATCAGGAATATTCGATAAATATAGTTGCATGTTGGGATGTCCAATATAATCGGCCTACAGTCTATCAGTTGATACTGGTGTTAAAATGTAATATTGGAAATGATCAGTATTGGTTTTTACTACGGATGTCCTATATTATCAGCCTAAATTCATTATCGGCCGATATTGGCATTAAAATGTAATATCGGAAATTATCGGTATCGGTTTTTATTTTTTTAATAAGATTAGTTTTTCCCACCATACACATGTTATATATCAAACTCTTCAGCTACTTCTTTTCTCTCTCAGAATGTAAAAACATGACAGATTTGAAGTTTAGTTTTTGAGATATTATTTGTTTGAGACAACTTTCAATATATCAAAAGGTAGGTTAATTATTGGACCTGCTTAAATGTTTGCTGTTTTTTTATGTTTTATTCTTGTTTCAGTTGTTTCCATTTTCTAAAAGTAGAAATTTGTCCTGAGTGGTGGGCATTTGTCAGTATTCTGTGTGTGAGAAAATGTTCCAGCTACTTTTGAAGACAAAATAAAAATGGCACCTTTTTCAATTGCCCTAACTAAAATTCTAGTACTTATTACATTTTCTAAATTTTTAAAGCTCAGGTTTGCATGATACAAGATATTTCATTGTGGTTACCTAAAAGGGTTTAGCAGTTTTTGTTTTTTATGAGGGAGGGTCCCCACATATCAGTATCGGTTTATATCGGTATCGAAAATTATGGGTTAGACTATATCGGTATATCGGATATCGGTAAAAAAGCCAATGTCGAACATCCCTAGTTTTTACTTTTTTTAAAACATTACTTTTATACCTTACTTTCACACCATGTACATAACATTTCCATGTCCCGCTGACAGGATATTGAATACTCCCAGTTCAAATCAGCCTTCTTTCTGGAAACCTCTTCAATGTACATATACATATTATACATATTTAGAAAGCTACAAGTCTTGAGATTCCAAAGATTTTTTGCCAAACGAGGATACAATCATAACTGTAGACACAGTAAGAACTTGACATGTTGAACAGGATAAAGGCTCCAATTCTGGTCATGGTATTTGCTTGTTTTTTTGCAAAAAAACTCGACTTAGATGTAAACTTATTGAGTATGTTTCAAAGAGTTGATAGAAGCTTCTAGAAGACCTATTACTCTGGTAAGGTATTTCAAATTAGTCTAAAATCAAATAATAGTACACCAGAACAGCAGACATATTTGGTACAAGACAAAAACAGCATTCCAGGAAAAGAGCATCACACATCATAAACTGTGAACCGTGGAATTGGAGGTATCATGGTTGAGCTATTATTTGCTACTGTATGACCAGAATCCAGAAATTATTCTACCATATATAACAGAGGATTTTTTTACTGTATCCTGTTTATGTTGTTTGAATTTGGAATGAAGTAAAAAGGTGTTTTTTTGCAAACCTATTGTTTGATTGTGTTAAACTAAAAGCACAATAACAACATTTTAAACAACATAAAAAGGTCTTGAGGCAAAGTGTAAATCCTCAAAATACAAAATTGAAAAGTACAGGAGAAGTAACCAAGTTTGAAACAGAAAAGATCAATTACTTTAATAAATGAAATGCATTTGAGGTAGTATGTGGACAAAAATACAGGTAGTTGTTAAAGGAGGGCCCTGTATAAGTAAGGTTCATAATGCCGCCTGTTCTGCTTCTACACAGAACACATTTAGACAAGTAGAGGAGGATGAGCTGCTGAGTTCTCGCGAGAGCTGTGATGAGGATCAAGAGGTACTGGGGGCGCAGGATGAGATGCTGAGTTCTCGCGAGAGCTGTGCATAGGTGAACATGGCGGTTATGTGGTAAAATATACAATCAGTCAGGTAAAATAAGAAAATCATTTTGAACCAAACGCAGCTTCTAAACTAACCATCAAGTTACTTTTTTTCCCCCCTCTAAACAACCTGGACGAGGAAACATTGGATTCGCTGGAGTGCTACCTAGACGAGTGCTTTGATAACATCGTTATGGGTAAGTCACGAAAACCTGGTTCGTATACAACAATGAGCACACCGTCGCAGAAGCGCACTCGTTCCGAGGCTAGCACATCCACCGACTCGCCAGATAGAAGCTACGGCGACATCCTGGACTCAATAGACAAGAAGCTAACCAGCCTGGACGCTCGTCTTGCGCTGGTTGAGGTTCTTCATAAAGAATTTCAGGCTCTGAGGGAATCGCTGGAGTTCAGCCAACAACAAGTAGCTTCGCTAGTTACAGAAAACCAAACACTAAAAGAAGATGTTAAGAAACTCACCGAGGGGATGAAGCAGCTGTCTGGAGAAAACAAAAGCTTCAAGGAGTCTATTCTAGACATCCAGGCCCGATCAATGAGGGACAATCTTGTTTTTTCGGGGATACCAGAGCAGGCTGAGGAAGATGCTGAAGTAGCCGTGCGAAAGTTCATTCAACACCAGCTGAAACTGCCAGACGACACGGTTAAAAACATAACCTTCCATCGGGTAACCGACCAGAGGTAAGAAGCCCAACAACACCCGCCCGCGACCAATTGTTGCAAAATTTGAACATTTTAAACAAAAAGAACACGTCAAAGGACGCGGGAGAGAGCTACGGGGGACGAATTACAGCGTTAATGATCAGTTTCCGAAAGAAATCCTGGACAGAAGACGCGTGTTATTTCCAATTAGAAAAAAACATATTAGTGAGGGCAGTAGGGCTACGGTTAGTGTGGATAAACTGTATGTTAACGGTCAGCTGTTTAGGGACCCTCAGGTTACTCCTTGGCTTTATTAGTCATATTTAACAGAACCAAGACAGAATTAGCTTTATCAGACAACTATAGTTTAAAAAAAAAAGCACAGCTCAGCAGGCTGTTTTTGTTTGTAAATGTGGGTAGGGGCAGGGCTGTGCACTAGATTGCTTTTTCTTTTTTTTTCTTCTTTTTTCTTTTTCTCTATTTTCTTTCTCACATTTGTACCACCAAATCTCTTTATCACCTTTTTTCCTTTTTCTCTCTCTCACACACACAGACTTTTATCATGGCATATTCATGTTTTTTCCATCATACTTTCATTCTGTACACACTTGTATGGTGCATTATTTACCTCGCTTTATCTCTGCTTCTGGATTTTTTCAATCTGGCAACCCCATGGACAAATCAAAATTACACCTATATTCATCCTTGGCGATAGTACATGTCTAAGGTTTATCTTAGCTCTATGAATCCTGTAAAATTTATAACATGGAATATTCGCGGCGCTAGCTCCAGACATAAAACGACTAAGATTTTCAACCATCTTACAAGATTGAAGGCAGATGTCGTCTTACTACAGGAGACTCATAAATCAAGTTCAACAGCTGATGATTTAAAAACACCAGAGTATCCTAATATATTTTCTTCATGCTATAACTCTAGACAATGAGGAGTAGCAATATTAATAAATAGAAATATTAATTTTAAAGTAATAGACACAGCTACAGATCCAGAAGGTAGATTTATAATATTAAAACTATTTATAAATAACCAAAAGTTATGTATAGTTAGTATATATGGTCCAAATGTTGACGACCCCTCATTCTTTCATACTTTCTTCTCGGTTCTGGCTAATCACAGGGATTGCTCACTTGTTCATGGGGGAGATTTCAACTTTGGACTAAATGAAGAAATAGACAGGCTCAGTACAGCAGGGACTCAGCGCAGATGGCAATCCATAGATATAGTTAAACAGTTGTCAAGTCCAAAGTAAGATTCAGTCTAGTTACCCTAGCCAGTCGGCAATGCTGCCCCCTAAAGCCTGTGGAGTAGCACAACTCCACCTGCTTGCATGAGGAAAACCCAAGGCTGATCAAGCTCATCAACTGAGTGGGAGCACCTGTCTGCAGTGCACAGATTCAGTCTGCACCTCAGAGTGGATGCAGCAGACACAAAGACAATTGTTCAGCTTGGGGAAAACCAAAAAGAGGCTACTGGTATGGATAAAAACATTCACTGTCCTAAATAAGATATGGCCTGCTTAGATTTTATTTATTTGTCATGTTTCTATTTAAAATGCTTTAATGTCAAAAGCGCTGCAGGTCAATTGATTAGTCTTTAATGTTAATTTTAGATGATAAAATGGGAAATATTGCAGGTTAAAAGCATTTAAGTTAATATTACATTATTTAAAAATGAGTTAAACATTGTCCACTCTGTTTGAGAGTGATAATTGTATAACTCTGTTCTCTTTTTGAAGGTTTCAACCTGATTTACCTCCACAAAGGAACATCAAATAAATTGTGAAGAAGAAAGAGTTGTTCCTGTGCTTTTATTACGGTTGACCAAGCCATTTTCAAGTTTGGGCAGAAACTGAACACGTAACATAACTTGACAACAGTACATGAGCGATTATGGACTCTGCAATGCATGGCGATCGCTTCATCCCAACGACAGAAAATACAATTTTTACTCAAACGTACATCATTCTTATTCTAGATTGGACTATTTGTTAGTCAGCAGCTCACTGTTGAATGACATTTCAGACACTGAGATACATCCTTTAGTGATCAGCGATCACGCTCCTGTTTCTTTAAATTTAGCAAATAAAATTGCAACCCTTCAATATAAAAATTGGAGATTTAATACATCATTACTTAAGGATAAAGAATTTATTAAATATATTGAAAAAGAATGGGCTTCATACATGGAATTTAATGATCTCCCTGGTATGTCGCCATCCACTCTATGGGAAGCAGGGAAAGCTGTGATTAGAGGTAAAATAATTTCATTCTCATCAAATAAAAAGAGAACAGAAAATAAACATGTTCAGGAATTAGAAGAAACTATTAAATCATTAGAACCTTCCCTGGATAAAGAGAGCTTAAGTAAAATAAGGAAAGCAAAATTAGAATTAAATGAAATTATTAATAAAAGGACGCAGTTCTTAATCCAAAGACTTAGAATAGAAAACTTTGAACATAGTAATAAATCAGGTAGCTTCTTAGCTAATCAATTAAAAATAAATAAAGAAAAAACAACTATATCTGCAATCAAAGACAAAACTGGGAATATAATATATGACCCTGAAAAAATAAACAACACTTTCAAAGAATTTTATGAGACGTTATACACACCAGAGATAAACCCTTCAAATAATGATATTGTACAATTTCTGGATAAAATAACTCTTCCTAAACTTTCAGACAGTCAAGCAAAGGCCCTGGATTCACCGTTAACAGTGTCTGAACTC
>JAPXFQ010000692.1:0-42638 GCA_028564705.1 Apricaphanius iberus | reverse complement strand
GGTTGTACCTGATAATAACTGGTTCTACCTGATAATAACTGGTTCTAATTGATAATAACTGGTTCTACCTGATAATAAATGGTTGTACCTGATAATAACTGGTTCTACCTGATAATAACTGGTTCTACCTGATAATAACTGGTTCTACCTGATAATAACTGGTTGTACCTGATAATAACTGGTTCTACCTGATAATAAATGGTTGTACCTGATAATAACTGGTTCTACCTGATAATAACTGGTTGTACCTGATAATAACTGGTTCTACCTGATAATAACTGGTTCTACCTGATAATAACTGGTTCTACCTGATAATAACTGGTTCTACCTGATAATAAATGGTTCTACCTGATAATAACTGGTTCTACCTGATAATAACTGGTTCTAATTGATAATAACTGGTTCTACTTATAACTGTTCTACTGATAATAATGGTTGTATGATAATAATGGTTCTCTGATAATAACTGTTCTACCTGATAATAACTGGTTCTACCTGATAATAACTGGTTCTACATGATAATAACTGGTTCTAATTGATAATAACTGGTTCTACATGATAATAACTGGTTCTAATTGATAATAACTGGTTGTACCTGATAATAACTGGTTGTACCTGATAATAACTGGTTGTACCTGATAATAACTGGTTCTACCTGATAATAACTGGTTCTACCTGATAATAACTGGTTCTACATGATAATAACTGGTTCTACCTGATAATAACTGGTTCTACCTGATAATAACTGGTTCTACCTGATAATAACTGGTTCTACCTGATAATAACTGGTTTACCTGATAATAACTGGTTCTACCTGATAATAATGGTTCTAATTGATATAATGGTTCTATGATATTAACTGGTTTACCTGATAATATGGTTCTACTGATAATAACTGGTTCTCTGATAATAACTGGGTTCTACTGATAATAACTGGTTCTACTTGATAATAACGGTTCTACCTGATAATAACTTGTGTTCTACCTGATAATAACTGGTTCTAATTGATAATAACTGGTTCTACTTGATAATAACTGGTTCTACCTGATAATAACGGGTTCTACCTGATAATAACTGGTTCTACCTGATAATAACTGGTTCTAATTGATAATAACTGGTTCTACTTGATAATAACTGGTTCTACCTGATAATAACTGGTTCTACCTGATAATAACTGGTTCTACCTGATAATAACTGGTTCTACATGATAATAACTGGTTCTACCTGATAATAACTGGTTCTACCTGATAATAACTGGTTCTACTTGATAATAACTGGTTCTACCTGATAATAACTGGTTCTACCTGATAATAACTGGTTCTACCTGATAATAACTGGTTCTACCTGATAATAACTGGTTCTACTTGATAATAACTGGTTCTACCTGATAATAACTGGTTCTACCTGATAATAACTGGTTCTAATTGATAATAACTGGTTCTACCTGATAATAACTGGTTCTACCTGATAATAACTGGTTCTACTTGATAATAACTGGTTCTACCTGATAATAACTGGTTCTACATGATAATAACTGGTTCTACCTGATAATAACTGGTTCTAATTGATAATAACTGGTTCTACTTGATAATAACTGGTTCTACCTGATAATAACTGGTTCTACCTTGATAATAACTGGTTCTACCTGATATAACTGGTTCTAACTGATAAAGTGGTTCTAATTGATAATAACTGGTTCTACTTGATAATAACTGGTTCTACTTGATAATAACTGGTTCTACCTGATAATAACTGGTTCTACCTGATAATAACTGGTTCTACCTGATAATAACGGGTTGTACCACCTGGTTCTACTTGATAACTGGTTCTACTTGATAGTTACCGGTTCTATTACCTGGCTCTACATGGTTCCATCTGATTTCACGTATAAACTCACCTGTTGCAGGTGAAAAATGTAGAACTTAGAAGGTTCTTATTTATTCCCACCCTAAACATCCAACAGGATTTCTACCTGAAACAACAAAGTCGTTTAAATCAGACTCAGGATGACATCACGACTCCTGGTCCAATCACATTTAAGTCAGTCAGTCTGAACGGTTGGTCTCACCTGGTCTAACTGGGTCAGAACCGGGTTGTGATCAGGGTACCAGGTAGAGTCGGGCCTGTTGGGTCAGGCTGGCCTGGTCCTCGGTTCTCCCAAACATCACCTCCTGCAGCTCGCTGTTTACCTGTACAGACACACAGGTAGGTACCTGGGCCAGAGAAGATCCGCTGCTTCTAAACCGGTTCTGGTTCTTACTTCGAATTGGTTGGGCCTGTAGGTGGGACCCACAGGTGATTCCTGGCTGGGACCATGCTGCTGGGCCCACCACACCTCCACCTGTCTGTCCAATAGGAAGCATTCTAACTCTTCATAGGACTGAGGAGGAAGCGCTGAACCGGGCCGGGCCTGGACCTTCTGCTGGCCACAACCAGAACCGCATTGGACCTGTGAGGTGGAGCTGGACCCGTTCTGACTCTGTAGGATGGAGCTCAGCAGGCTCTCCCCGTGTACCTGCAGGTCAGAGGTCAATCAGTCTAACTGTACTTATAAGGAGCTTTTCTGACATACAATGTAACTCAGAGTGCTTTATAAAGTTAAATGACCCACATACACACACCCCCCACAGCCACCATGGAGCCATCTGCACAATGCTCTCATATAATAGAAAGGTCTATGGGGAAATCAAAGTGGGCATGAGTAATTCATGGTAAGGACTCACTCTTATGGACTTTATACAAACTGTTGGTGTCTGTAATAACAAATAATTGGAATTTGAAAGTTAAATGAGGGCTAGCAGCTTAAGACATTTAAAAAGACGTTTAGAAGAACCTTAAAATGGATCCTAAAACATACGAGGAGCCAGTGCAGTGATGTATGTAATGTGCTCACTGAGGCTTTGGGAAGAAGTTCTGGACCCGGGTCCAGACCGGGTCTGCGTGTGTTTGCACATGTTCAGTGCGATCTGGGTCAGACTGACCTCAGAGCTGCAGCTGGACAGCTGACTGTCAGGATCACTGGTCCGATCGCCCCCCATCAGGTTCAGGTTCATCATCCTGGAGCTTCCTGCTACCTGGAGCACACACACACACACACATGTCAACGCTACCAACACAAGACTTCTGTTTCTGCTCATTTTGTATTTTTAAAGCGTTTTCTAGGATATTATTGACTTTTATGAATTTTCAGAGAATTTTCCTTTAGAACGTTTGGATCAGAAAACGATGTGTACCTGTCTAAGAAGAAACATCCACTAACTACAACCCTCCAATCACAGCTGGTTTATCACCATCACTTCCTTGTTCTCTTTCATAACTGATCAATATGTTCAAAACTTAATTTATCTCTAGTTTGATTATTATTTAAAGAGTCTGCAGTGCAAATATTAATAATAAACTTGGCCACATCAGCGTGAACATTAATTTATTGAATGTTATCAGACCTAATATGGCTGCATGAAATAATATGAAGGTCTGTGGTAATAGCAGATAAAATGTATTGTATATGTGCTGTAATATCGTAGGAATAATCAAATTTCACACATTTCCTGCTGGAGTTTTTCCTCCTATAATTAAGCAATATCACACTTGAGGTCGTGCTGTTGTACTGAATATCAGCACTGTGTGATTCAGCCGTAGGTCGTAGATAATCCCACCAGAGCTGGTATCTGACCTCTCATGAGATATTACTCTTATAAAAACAGTTCTATAAGCACATTTTATTACTTAAAAACAGTAACAGCAGATTATGATTTGATTGTTTGTGTAATAATTTATTTAGCTCCGCCAACACAAACAGGAAGGCAGAAAAGGCTGTTGCCAGGCAACACAAACATTAGAGCTATGTATGGCGGAGTTTGTAAAAAGTCCCAGTGCTGTTGTACTCCAATATCAGCACTCTTAGAAAGGCTCTTATCCAATCAGATTACTTGGTCAGAACTAACTGTTGTATAACAATATTTATTAGCATCTTCAAGTCTTTCTTCAACCATAACTTTTTTTTGTCAACACAGCATTAATTTAAACTCATAATTATATAAAAAGATGAAAATGGTCATAAGCGTTTAAAATAAAGTGATAACACTGAATAATAATTCTTGGTTTCAGTTTGTGGCGAATGCTGACTGGGATTAGAATTAAATAAATCCTGGATATAATCCTGGTCTGGAGCATGTTAGCTCCATGGAATATGTCGCCATGGTAACTGATCCCTTAACATGTTTTAGTGGAACCAGATCAGGGATAAGTTGAGCCAGGATAACCGAAATATCCAGGCTTAATTCCTCCTACTGGTTGGCTTTGGGCTAAGAACTGGTCCTGCTGGTTTCCAGTGTTAACTAAGAACTGGTCGTGCTGGTTTCCAGTGTTAACTAAGAACTGGTTGTGTTGGTTTCCAGTGTTAACTAAGAACTGGTTTTGCTGGTTTCCAGTGTTAACTAAGAACTGGTTTTGCTGGTTTCCAGTGTTAACTAAGAACTGGTTGTGCTGGTTTCCAGTGTTAACTAAGAACTGGTTGTGCTGGTTTCCAGTGTTAACTAAGAACAGGTCGTGCTGGTTTCCAGTGTTAACTAAGAACTGGTCGTGCTGGTTTCCAGTGTTAACTAAGAACTGGTTTTGCTGGTTTCCAGTGTTAACTAAGAACTGGTCGTGCTGGTTTCCAGTGTTAACGAAGAACTGGTTGTTCTGGTTTCCAGTGTTAACTAAGAACTGGTTTTGCTGGTTTCCAGTGTTAACTAAGAACTGGTTTTGCGGGTTTCCAGTGTTAACTAAGAACTGGTCGTGCTGGTTTCCAGTGTTAACTAAGAACTGGTCCTGCTGGTTTCCAGTGTTAACTAAGAACTGGTTTTGCTGGTTTCCAGTGTTAACTAAAAACTGGTCGTGCTGGTTTCCAGTGTTAACTAAGAACTGGTTGTGCTGGTTTCCAGTGTTAACTAAGAACTGGTTGTGCTGGTTTCCAGTGTTAACTAATAACTGGTTGTGCTGGTTCCCAGTGTTAACTAAGAACTGGTCGTGCTGGTTTCCAGTGTTAACTAAGAACTGGTCGTGCTGGTTTCCAGTGTTAACTAAGAACTGGTCGTGCTGGTTTCCAGTGTTAACTAAGAACTGGTTGTGCTGGTTTCCAGTGTTAACTAAGAACTGGTTGTGCTGGTTTCCAGTGTTAACTAAGAACTGGTTGTTCTGGTTTCCAGTGTTAACTAAGAACTGGTTTTGCTGGTTTCCAGTGTTAACTAAGAACTGGTTTTGCTGGTTTCCAGTGTTAACTAAGAACTGGTTGTGCTGGTTTCCAGTGTTAACTAAGAACTGGTTGTGCTGGTTTCCAGTGTTAACTAAGAACTGGTCCTGCTGGTTTCCAGTGTTAACTAAGAACTGGTTGTTCTGGTTTCCAGTGTTAACTAAGAACTGGTTGTTCTGGTTTCCAGTGTTAACTAAGAACTGGTTGTGCTGGTTTCCAGTGTTAACTAAGAACTGGTTTTGCTGGTTTCCAGTGTTAACTAAGAACTGGTTGTTCTGGTTTCCAGTGTTAACTAAGAACTGGTTGTTCTGGTTTCCAGTGTTAACTAAGAACTGGTTGTTCTGGTTTCCAGTGTTAATATGGAATGGTTGTGTGGTTTCCAGTGTTGATAAGACTGGTCTGCTGGTTTCCAGTGTTAACTAAGAACTGGTTGTTTGGTTTCCAGTGTTAACTAAGAACTGGTTCTTTTTCAGTTTTCCAGTGTTAACTAAGAACTGGTTTTGCTGGTTTCCAGTGTTAACTAAGAAGTTTTGGTTGTGTTGCTGGTTGTTCTGGTTTCAGTGTTAACTAAGAACTGGTTTTGCTGGTTTCCAAGTGTTTAAACTAAGAACTGGTTTTTCTGGGTTCCAGTGTTAACTAAGAACTGGTTTTGCTGGTTTCCAGTGTTAACTAAGAACTGGTTGTTCTGGTTTCCAGTGTTAACTAAGAACTGGTTTTGCTGGTTTCCAGTGTTAACTAAGAACTGGTTGTGCTGGTTTCCAGTGTTAACTAAGAACTGGTTGTGCTGGTTTCCAGTATTGACGGCAGTAAAGAAACGACAAGACTCCTCAGGTTGATAAATGGCGACCACATCAACCCAAACAGCAGGATTACGACTGTAAGTAACACAGTGAGACTTCCTGCTGCCTTCATGTTGAACTGGGAACTGAATGTAATCTGTTTGTTAAACCAACAGCATAGGCAGCAGATGCCACATCTGTGTTTGCAGTCAGAGAAATCCTCCTGGACTACAGAGAGCCTAACTGTCTGTGGCGACAGGTAGACCTGTTCACATATTTATTCATATGGACTATTTACATTTTATTACATTATTGATGTTATTTCGCTCATTAAACTGGTATAAATTCCTTCAGACATCTTGTTAAAACTCAAAGATAGATGCTGTCAGTAGGAGTGCTCCGATTGATCGGCCACAGATAATTAACGAAAGTGAGTGATCGGTGTTCGCAGATCACTGCCTTTCATTCCTGATCACAAGTACTGGTACTGAATTTATTTTTATAGTCTATGTTCTGACTTTGAAGCGCCTACTCTTCCCAGCCAGCAGAGGCGCTGTAGTTTACCCTTTTTGCCCTCCAGTGTTAGACGCATGCGCTAAAATATCTGGATAAAAACAATAACATTCAACGTTTCTATATAAATAATGTTAAAAACTCCAACACAGACTGCATCATCCTTATCATATCAATCCATATGGATTCTGTCATATCCACAGTTATTCTGAGTCTAGAGGGTTATTACTTGTTTATAAGATGTAGGTCACAAGTGGGAACAAGTATTAATTTGGAAAAAGTTGTCAAATGTGGCTCCGACAATGGATCATCCATTTAGGATATTATGGGATGTAACTTTTATTCTGTTATACAAATTAAGTACAGATAGATTTCTGCTGTTAAACAGTAGTCGGGACATTTTGGGACGTTTGTGATGTTTTATATCTAATTTTATTCAGATAATTTCTCATTTACGTACTCGGCTAAAGATAGAAAACATCACCAGATGGTTTTTTTACAGCAGTGGACCTAATCACCGAGCCGGTGTAATGGGGCAGGTAGGAGACTCGGCTCACCTCAAACTGGCAGTCAGAGATCTTCAGCGGCGTCGGCGTCTCCGGAGCCACAGACAGCGGCGTCCTCAGCTTCTCCTGGATCTTTGCAGGTGTCCTGAACAGACCAATCAGGAGTGAGGATTAGGGGTAGCTACAGATGAAGGTGAGACAGGTGGGAGACGCACCTTGAGCTCAGGCTGCAGTGAATGCAGCAGACGTTCTGACGGCTGACCTCGGCGTGTTTGACGGAGCAGAGAGGGGTGGAGGTAAGGGCTGGACGCTGCAGTTTCAGCTCATCGGCGGCGCTCAGACTGAACACCTGAGACAGGTAGATGTTGAAGACGGACTGTGGAACACCTGGACAGGTGTGGGGCGTGTCTGTGTTGGTCTGTACCTCAGCTGGAGAGAATACTGCTGCTTCCATCATGCCGCCTCTTTCCCAGGAGGAGGAGGAGTCGAGGAAGGAGGATCCTTCATCAGTCCTCATCAGCTGCTCCTTCACACCTGTAACCTGGAGATGATGACATCAGCTGGCTCACCTGTCCTCTGTGAACTGGGACCCATGCTGTGACTTACGTAGCTCCTGCTGAGGTCTATGACGGCCTGGGATTGGTCTCTGAGCAGAGAGTGTGGGGACGTCTGTTCCAGGGAGGGAATAAAAGCTGCATCAGCATGAGTTCCAGCACGGCACAGAGCCTTCCAGACACAGCTCAGGGTTTACCATGTCCATCAGGTCTGTGGATGCCCCCTGCTGGCTCTCAGGGGAGCTGCACCCTGAGCTGGAGGCGGGGCCCCAGGTGGAGCACAGGTGGGAGGAGCTTCCATTTGGTCTGGACAGGCTGTGACAGGAGGACAGGCTGGACTCGTCCTTGATGGTGGACAGACTGTCCGCCTGCAGGTGTACACGTCAGCGTTAGCGTCTCCACCGACTAGGAGCCGTACCTGCTGGAGGCGGAGCACCTTCAGGTGAGCTCGCCGGGACTCCTTGTTCCGGTTCTCAGGTCTGGAGGCGGAGCCATAAAGCTGAAGGAACTGCAGGTATCCCTCTTTCTCCACCTTCCTCTTCAGTGTGGAGTTCCAGTGGTTCTTAATGGAGTTATCCGTCCTGGAAGAGACACATGAGGACACCTGGTGCTGGACATAGGGGCCATTTACCTGCAGACGGGTGAACATACCTGAGACAAGGTGGGAGGATCTACGCTATGACACAGCTGCTGCTTCTGGTAAAAGGTAGAAACGTCGATTCACTAGGAACACGACACAAAGATCTACATAGAACCACATCTATATAGAACCACATCTATATAGAACCACATCTACATAGAACCACATCTACATAGAACAACATCTAGATAGAATAATGTGTAGATAGAACCGTATCTAGATAGAACCACATCTATATAGAACCACATCTACATAGAACCACATCTACATAGAACCACATCTATATAGAACCACATCTACATAGAACCACATCTATATAGAACAACATCTAGATAGAACCACATCTACATAGAACCACATCTACATAGAACAACATCTATATAGAACCACATCTATATAGAACCGCATCTACATAGAACCGCATCTAGATAGAACTACATCTAGATTGAACAGTATATAGATAGAACTACATCTAGATAGAACCACATGTAGATAGAAATACATCTAGATAGAACCGTATCTAGATAGAACCACATCTAGATGAAACTACATCTACAGAGAACCACATCTAGATAGAACCGTATCTAGATAGAACCGTATCCAGATAGAACCACGTCTAGATAGAAATACATCTAGATAGAACCGCATCTATATAGAACCACATCTATATAGAACCGCATCTACATAGAACCACATCTACATAGAACAACGTCTAGATAGAATAATGTCTAGATAGAACAGTATCTACATAGAACCGCATCTAGATAGAACTACATCTACATAGAATAATGTCTAGATAGAACCACGTCTAGATAGAATGTCTAGATAGAACCACATGTAGATAGAAATACATCTAGATAGAACCGTATCTAGATAGAACTACATCTAGATAGAACGGTATCTAGATGAAACTACGTCTACAGAGAACCACATCTAGATAGAACCACATCTAGATAGAACCACGTCTAGATAGAACCACGTCTAGATAGGAAAACATGTAGATAGAACCACATCTAGATAGAACCACGTCTAGATAGAACCACGTCTAGATAGGAAAACATGTAGATAGAACCACATCTAGATAGAACCATGTCTACATAGAACCACATCTAGATTGGAATAATGTCTAATAGAACCGTATCTAGATAGAACCGCATCTAGATAGAACTACATCTAGATTGAACAGTTGTTTTGTGTGTGGTTCTAGATAGAACCGATCTAGATAGAACTACATCTAGATAGAACGGTATCTAATAGAACCACATCTAGATGAAACTACGTCTACAGAGAACCACATCTAGATAGAACCACATCTAGATAGAACCGTATCTAGATAGAACCACGTCTAGATAGGACAACATGTAGATAGAACCACATCTAGATAGAACCACGTCTACATAGAACCACATCTAGATTGAATAATGTCTAGATAGAACCGTATCTAGATAGAACCGCATCTAGATAGAACTACATCTAGATTGAACAGTATATAGATAGAACTACATTTAGATAGAACCACATGTAGATAGAAATACATCTAGATAGAACCGTATCTAGATAGAACCACATCTAGATGAAACTACATCTACAGAGAACCACATCTAGATAGAACCGTATCTAGATAGAACCGTATCCAGATAGAACCACGTCTAGATAGAATAATGTCTAGATAGAACCACATGTAGATAGAAATACATCTAGATAGAACCGCATCTATATAGAACCACATCTATATAGAACCGCATCTACATAGAACCACATCTACATAGAACAACGTCTAGATAGAATAATGTCTAGATAGAACAGTATCTACATAGAACCGCATCTAGATAGAACTACATCTACATAGAATAATGTCTAGATAGAACCACGTCTAGATAAGAATAATGTCCTAGATAGAACCACATGTAGATAGATATACATCTAGATAGAAACGTATCTATGATAGAACTACATCTAGATAGAACGGTATCTAGATGAAACTGACGTCTACAGAGAACCACATCTAGATAGAACCACATCTAGATAGAACCACGTCTAGATAGAACCACGTCTAGATAGGAAAACATGTAGATAGAACCACATCTAGATAGAACCATGTCTACATAGAACCACATCTAGATTGAATAATGTCTAGATAGAACCGTATCTAGATAGAACCGCATCTAGATAGAACTACATCTAGATTGAACAGTATATAGATAGAACTACATCAGGACAAACCGTATCCAATAGAACCACGTCTTGATAGAATGAATTTCTGGATGAACCGCATCTAGATAGAACCATCATCTAGATTGAATAATGTCTAGATAGAACTGACATCTAGATAGAACTACATCTATATTGAACGGTATGCTAGTTATAAACCACATCTAGACAGAACGCATCTAGATAGAACCACATCTAGGATGAAACTACGTCTACAGAGACCACATCTAGATAAACCGTAGCTATAGAACCACGTTCTAGATAGAATATGTGCGTAGATAGAACCACATGTATATTAGAAATACATCTATATAGAACCACATCTAGATAGAAATACATCTAGATAGAACCGTATCTAGATAGAACCACATCTAGATGGAACTACATCTAGATAGAACCACATCTAGATAGAACCGTATCTAGATAGAACCGTATCCAGATAGAACCACGTCTAGATAGAATAATGTCTAGATAGAACCACATGTAGATAGAAATACATCTAGATAGAACCGTATCTAGATAGAACTACATCTAGATAGAACGGTATCTAGATAGAACCACATCTAGATGAAACTACGTCTACAGAGAACCACATCTAGATAGAACCGTATCTAGATAGAACCACGTCTAGATAGGACAACATGTAGATAGAACCACATCTAGATAGAACCACGTCTACATAGAACCACATCTAGATTGAATAATGTCTAGATAGAACCGTATCTAGATAGAACCGCATCTAGATAAAACTACATCTAGATTGAACAGTATATAGATAGAACTACATCTAGATAGAACCACATGTAGATAGAAATACATCTAGATAGAACCGTATCTAGATAGAACCACATCTAGATGGAACTACATCTACAGAGAACCACATCTAGATAGAACCGTATCTAGATAGAACCGTATCCAGATAGAACCACGTCTAGATAGAATAATGTCTAGATAGAACCGTATCTAGATAGAACTACATCTAGATAGAACGGTATCTAGATAGAACCACATCTAGATGAAACTACGTCTACAGAGAACCACATCTAGATAGAACCACATCTAGATAGAACCGTATCTAGATAGAACCACGTCTAGATAGGACAACATGTAGATAGAACCACATCTAGATAGAACCACGTCTACATAGAACCACATCTAGATTGAATAATGTCTAGATAGAACCGTATCTAGATAGAACCGCATCTAGATAGAACTACATCTAGTTGAACAGTATATAGATTAGAACTACATCTTAGATAGAACCACATGTATAAGAGAGAAATTACATCTAGATAGAACCGTATCTAGATAAGAACCACATCTAGATGAAACTACATCTACAGAGAACCACATCTTAGATAGAACCGTATCTAGATAGAACCGTATCCAGATAGAACCACGTCTAGATAGAATAATGTCTAGATAGAACCACATGTAGACAAAATACATCTAGATAGAACCGCATCTATATAGAACCACATCTATATAGAACCGCATCTACATAGAACCACATCTACATAGAACAACGTCTAGATAGAATAATGTCTAGATAGAACAGTATCTACATAGAACCGCATCTAGATAGAACTACATCTACATAGAATAATGTCTAGATAGAACCACGTCTAGATAGAATAATGTCTAGATAGAACCACATGTAGATAGAAATACATCTAGATAGAACCGTATCTAGATAGAACTACATCTAGATAGAACGGTATCTAGATGAAACTACGTCTACAGAGAACCACATCTAGATAGAACCACATCTAGATAGAACCACGTCTAGATAGAACCACGTCTAGATAGGAAAACATGTAGATAGAACCACATCTAGATAGAACCATGTCTACATAGAACCACATCTAGATTGAATAATGTCTAGATAGAACCGTATCTAGATAGAACCGCATCTAGATAGAACTACATCTAGATAGAACTACATCTAGATAGAACTACATCTAGACAGAACCGTATCCAGATAGAACCACGTCTAGATAGAATAATGTCTGGATAGAACCGCATCTAGATAGAACCACATCTAGATGGAATAATGTCTAGATAGAACTACATCTAGATAGAACTACATCTAGATTGAACAGTATCTAGATAGAACCACATCTAGACAGAACCGCATCTAGATAGAACCACATCTAGATGAAACTACGTCTACAGAGAACCACATCTAGATAGAACCGTAGCTAGATAGAACCACGTCTAGATAGAATAATGTCTAGATAGAACCACATGTATATAGAAATACATCTATATAGAACCCCATCTAGATAGAAAAACATCTAGATAGAACCGTATCTAGATAGAACCACGTCTACATAGAACCACATCTAGATAGAATAATGTCTAGATAGAACCGTATCTAGATAGAACCGTATCCAGATAGAACCACGTCTAGATAGAATAATGTCTAGATAGAACCACATGTAGATAGAAATACATCTAGATAGAACCGTATCTAGATAGAACTACATCTAGATAGAACGGTATCTAGATAGAACCACATCTAGATGAAACTACGTCTACAGAGAACCACATCTAGATAGAACCGACTCTAGATAAACCTGTCTAGATAGAACCACGTCTAGATAGGACAACATGTAGATAGAACCACATCTAGATAGAACCACGTCTACATAGAACCACATCTAGATTGAATAATGTCTAGATAGAACCGTATCTAGATAGAACCGCATCTAGATAGAACTACATCTAGATTGAACAGTATATAGATAGAACTACATCTAGATAGAACCACATGTAGATAGAAATACATCTAGATAGAACCGTATCTAGATAGAACCACATCTAGATGAAACTACATCTACAGAGAACCACATCTAGATAGAACCGTATCTAGATAGAACCGTATCCAGATAGAACCACGTCTAGATAGAATAATGTCTAGATAGAACCACATGTAGATAGAAATACATCTAGATAGAACCGCATCTAGATTGAACAGTATATAGATAGAACTACATCTAGATAGAACCGCATCTAGATAGAACTACATCTAGATTGAACAGTATATAGATAGAACTACATCTAGATAGAACCACATCTAGATAGAACCACATCCAGATAGAACCACGTCTAGATAGAATAATGTCTGGATAGAACCACATGTAGATAGAAATACATCTAGATAGAACCGTATCTAGATAGAACTACATCTAGATAGAACCGTATCTAGATAGAACAACGTCTAGATAGAACTTTCCTTTGTCCTGTGAAGGTCTATTAGGAACCCCTGACAGTATTTTCCCTTCGATGAAATGATCTGGTTTATCTGAAATATCTCTAATTGTAGGCCTTATTGCCCCATCCAGCCCACGCGGGGAACATAATGCATTCCTGGTGTGTCACAAATATCAGCAGGTTTCAGCAGCAAATGGGAAACTGATCAAGATGTGTCAGGCTGTGGGCGACTGTGGCTCAGTGGTAGAGTAGTTGGCTTGCAATCGGATGTTGCATGTTGATGTGCCCCTGGGCAAGGCACTTAACCCCAAAAATTCTACATCCTCCTACCAAGCCATGTTGGCTATTGGTGTATGAATACAACTAGTATTCATACAATGTAAAGCGCTTTGAGTGGTCAGTATGACTAAAAAGCGCTATATAAGTTCAGTCAGTCCAGTCCATAATAACTCAGCTAAGACTCAGCTTGGGTACCAACTCAGAACTTCAGAATCAGAATGAGAATCAGCTTTAATGGCCAAGTATGACACATACAAGGAATTTGACTCCGGCAACTTTTCTCTCCAGTACAGAATATATTATATTATATATAAATAAATAATAAAGAATAATATATACACCAAACCAGGGTTATTGTACAGTAAGTATATACAGCAGTGCAGAGTTTTAGTTTATTGTTCATGTGAATGGACTCACACTCTGTGACTATTCAGAGTTCATCAGAGCGACAGCCTGGGGGAAGAAACTGTTCTTGTGTCGGGTGGTTTTGGCGTACAGCGCTCTGTAACGCCGGCCTGAGGGGAGGAGCCTAAACAGATTGTGGCCAGGGTGTGAGGGGTCAGTGGTGATTTTTCTGGCCCGCTTCCTGACCCTGGCCCGGAATAGGTCCTCAATGGAGGGAAGATCAGTACCTATGATCCTCTCTGAGGACCTGACTGTTCTCTGCAGTCTGTCCTTGTCTTGCCTGGTGGCGGATCCGAACCAGACAGAGATGGATGAGGTCAGGACAGACTGGACTATTGCTGTGTAGAATATGGTCAGCAGTTCCTGAGGCAGGTTGAACTTTCTGAGCTGACGCAGAAAGTACAGCCTTTGCTGGGCCTTCTTCCTTATAGAGTCAATGTGGGAGGTCCACTTCAGGTCCCGTGTGATGGTGGATCCTAGGAACCTGAAAGACTCTACTGTGGGGACTGGCCTGTTGGTGATTATGAGAGGAGATGTTGCAGGGGGTCTCTTCCTGAAGTCCACTGTCATCTCCACAGTTTTGAGCGGGTTTAGCTCCAGGTGGTTCTGACTGCACCAGAGGACCAGCTGTTCCACCTCCCTTCTGTATGCAGACTCGTCGCCGTCACGGATGAGTCCAATGACGGTGGTGTCATCTGCAAACTTCAGGAGTTTCACAGAAGGGTCTCTTGACGTGCAATCAGTGGTGTAAAGGGAGAAAAGCAGTGGGGAGAGAACACATCCCTGGGGGGCGCCGATGCTGAGGGACCGGGTGCTGGATATGAAGTTACCCAGTTTCACCTGCTGCCTCCTGTCAGTCAGGAAACTGGTAATCCACTGACAGGTGGAGGGAGGCACGGTGAGCTGGGACAGTTTTTGGTGGAGGAGCTCTGGGACAATGGTGTTAAACGCAGAGCTGAAGTCCACAAACAGGACCCGAGCGTAGGTACCTGCAGAGTCTAGGTGGTGCAGGATGTAGTGTAGAGCCATGTTGACGGCATCATCCACTGACCTGTTTGATCTGTAGGCGAACTGCAGGGGGTCTAGCAGGGGATCCGTGATTTCCTTCAGGTGGGTCAGCACCAGTCGCTCAAAGGATTTCATGACCACAGATGTTAGGGCGACTGGTCTGTAGTCATTTAATCCAGTGACTGGGGACTTCTTGGGAACCGGGATGATGGTGGAGCGTTTGAGGCAGGAGGGGACCTCACACAGCTCCAGGGAGTTATTGAAGATCTGAGTGAAGATGGGAGCCAGCTGGTCAGCACAGAATTTCAGACAGGATGGAGACACTCCATCAGGACCTGATGCCTTCTTAATCCTCTGTCTCTGAAATAGTTGGCGCACATCCTGTTCACAGATCGTCAGCGCAGGCAGGGGGTCAGGTATGGGGATGGTTTGGGGTGATGCTAGGCCTTTTGTGATGGAGATGGTGGGGGAGGTGGAAGGTGTGAAAGTTGTTTCAAACCTGGAGAAAAAGTCATTGAGGTCCTCAGCCAGGCGGGGGCTCCCCACAGGGTGGGGTGGGGGGGATGGTCTCCTGTAGTTGGTGATGGTCTGCAGGCCCTTCCAAACTGCAGAAGAGACGTTGGCAGAAAAATGCTCCTTCAGCTTTGCACTCTAGTTCGTTTTTGCTGCCTTATAGGTGGAATGGGAACAAACTTTGAGAAACTTTCAGCTCGGCTTGGTGGAGACTGACCCTATATCTGTCTGTTGGGAGTATGGAGATTTGGCCTGTACCAAAATAATTTGTTCTCTGAATTCAGCTCCTGTGGCCGCCTTGGATGGCCAGACAGGAGCTCCTCTAATGGGTCTGGAGTCTGGACTTCTTCTGACTACTGATGGGCACCAACACATGCAGGTTCACATCGGTTTCATACACGCACACATTCCCTTACCTCAACAGACTCGCCTTGCTCCCTGATCCTCCTTCCCACTCCCACGTAGAAGATAGTGAGACGCGCTGACCTACAGCGGTAGTCTGTATCTGTCTGTGTTTTGTTTTTAGTTCATTTACAAATTTACATTTACTTTTACATACATTTGCTTTTAATGCTTTACCCAAATTACTCTTTTAACCAAATGCTAAGTGTTTTCTTTTATTTTCATTCTCATGTTTACTGTTTTTACTTATCATGCTTTGATTATATTGAATTACCTTGTGTTGAAAGTGTGCTATGCAAATAAAATTGCCTTGCCTTGCCTTGCTTTAACTGTTAGATGGGTTGGACTGTACTTTCCCCTCATGTGAGACAATAAAGGTCTTTTATCGTTCATTCATTGTTCTTTGTGCTACAGTGTTAAACATCCTGACAGCAAACAACCTCATGCTGGTCCCGTTGGAAAAAAAGCTCAAACATGTCCACAATTTTCAACACGTGTCCATACTTCAGAGTGCATACTGCCATAAACATAGGTATCTGAACATGGAGGCAGTTACCTTCCAGGTAGGAGCTTGGAGATGTCAGCCCAGCGGTTCCCCAGCAGCCTGTGGGCCTGGCACACGATCCGGTCTTCATCCGTCGTCCAGCTGCTCTTCTTCACCTCCGGGTTCAGGTGGTTGTGCCAGCGCTCGCGGCACTGTTTCCCGTTCCGGGTGTGCAGGTGTTTGGCGATGAGCGACCAGCGCTTCACGCCGTACTTCTGGACCAGCTCCATGACCTAAACAGGAAGTGACATCAGCCTGGGTTAAAGGGGTAGTTCTGAGCAGTCAGCATGAACGGAGCCTTTACCCGTCGGTCCTCCTCCTGAGTCCAGGGGCCTTTGACCAGCTCTGGATTCTTGATCTGCTGCCAGCGCCTTTGACACTGCACCTCTGACCTATGACCCTAACAGAGAGCGCCCCCTGCTGGTCAGAACAGAATTCTGAGATCATTACCTGGTGTCAGACTGAAGCACTCACCCTGAAGGACTGAGCCACCCAGGGCCAGCTGTTAGTTCCCCGCTCCTTCACCAGGCGCCGCAGCATCTCATCCTGGGGACGGCATCATCACTATTAGCATCAATATTAGTGTCGATATTAGCATAATCAATACTAGCATCATCATCACTATTAGCATTAATATTAGCGTCGATATTAGCATAATCAATACTAGCATCATCATCACTATTAGCATCAATATTAGCGTCAATATTAGCATAATCAATACTAGTATCATCATCACTATTAGCATCAATATTAGTGTCGATATTAGCATAATCAATACTAGCATCACTATTAGCATCAATATTAGCGTCGATATTAGCATAATCAATACTAGCATCATCATCACTATTAGCATCAATATTAGCGTCAATATTAGCATAATCAATGCTAGCATCATCATCACTATTAGCATCAATATTAGTGTCGATATTAGCATAATCAATACTAGCATCACTATTAGCATCAATATTAGCGTCGATATTAACATAATCAATACTAGCATCACTATTAGCATCAATATTAGCGTCAATATTAGCATAATCAATACTAGCATCACTATTATCATCACTATTAGCATCAATATTAGCCTTGATATTAACATAATCAAAACTAGCATCACTATTAGCATCAATATTAGCGTCAATATTAGCATAATCAATACTAGCATCATCATCACTATTAGCATCAATATTAGCGTCGATATTAGCATAATCAATACTATCATCATCATCACTATTAGCATCAATATTAGCGTCGATATTAGCATAATCAATGTTAGCATCATCACTATTAGCATCAATATTAGCGTCAATATTAGCATAATCAATACTAGCATCACTATTAGCATCACTATTAGCATAATCAACACTAGCATTATCATCACTATTAGCATCAATATTAGCGTCGATATTAGCATAATCAATACTAGCATCATCACTATTAGCATCACTATTAGCATCAATATTAGTGTCGATATTAGCATAATCAATACTAGCATCACTATTAGCATCAATATTAGCGTCAATATTAGCATAATCAATACTAGCATCATCATCACTATTAGCATCGATATTAGCATCGATATTAGCATAATCAATAATAGCATCATCATCACTATTAGCATCAATATTAGCATAATCAACACTAGCATTATCATCACTATTAGCATCAATATTAGTGTCAATATTACCATAATCAATACTAGCATCACTATTAGCATCAATATTAGCGTCAATATTAGAATAATCAATACTAGCATCACTATTATCATCACTATTAGCATCAATATTAGCCTTGATATTAGCATAATCAATACTAGCATCATCATCACTATTAGCATCGATATTAGCATCGATATTAGCATAATCAATAATAGCATCATCATCACTATTAGCATCAATATTAGCATAATCAACATAGCATTTGATCATCACTATTAGCATCAATATTAGTGTCAATATTACCATAATCAATACTAGCATCACTATTAGCATCAATATTAGCGTCATATTTGCATAATCAATACTAGCATCATCATCACTATTAGCATCATATTAGGCTTCGATATTTGCATAATCAATACTAGCATCATCATCACTATTAGCATCAATATTAGCGTCGATATTAGAATAATCAATTCTAGCATCATCATCACTATTAGCATAACTATTAGCATCAATATTAAAGTCGATATTACCATAATCAATATTAGCATCAAGATTAGCATAATCAATATTAGCATCATCATCAATATTAGCATCAATATTAGAATAATCAATACTAGCATCATTATCAATATTAGCATAATCAATATTAGCATCAATATCAACATTAGCATCACTATTACTGCTAAGATTAGCATCATCATCAATACTAGCATCAATATTAGCATCAATATTAACATAATCAATATTAGCATCAATATTAGCATAATCAATACTATCATCTACTAGCATCATTAGCATAGTCAATATTAGCATCAATATTAGCATATATACATATCCTGATTATCATCATCCCCATCATCATCATCATCATCATCATCACCATCATCATTACCATCATCATTACCACCATCATCATCATTATCATCATCACCATCATCATCACCATCATCATCACCATCATCATCATCACCATCATCATCATCATCTCATCAATCATTGTTATTACATCATCATCCATTCAATCATCATCACCATCATCATTACCACCATCATCATCATTATCATCATCACCATCATCACCACCATCATCATCATCACCATCATCATCACCATCATCATCACCATCATCATCGTCATCATCACCACCATCATCATCACCATCATTATCATCATCATCATCACCATTATCATCATCATCATCACCATCATAATCATCATCATCATCATCATCA
This sequence comes from Apricaphanius iberus, assembly GCA_028564705.1. NCBI lineage: Eukaryota > Metazoa > Chordata > Actinopteri > Cyprinodontiformes > Aphaniidae > Apricaphanius > Apricaphanius iberus. Next base: position 22,939 of record JAPXFQ010000692.1, on the reverse strand, counting down.
TCATTATCATCACCATCATCGTCATCATCACCATCATCATCATCACCATCATCGTCATCATCACCACCATCATCATCACCATCATTATCATCATCTTCATCACCATTATCATCATCATCATCACCATCATAATCATCATCACCATCATCGTCATCATCATCACCATCACCACCATCATCATCATCACCATCATCATCATCATAATCATCATCACCATCATCGTCATCATCATCACCATCATTATCATCATCACCATCATCACCATCATCGTCATCATCATCACCATCATCATCATCACCATCATCGTCATCATCACCATCATCATCATCACCATCATCGTCATCATCATCACCATCATCATCACCATCATTATCATCATCACCATCATCATCATCATCATCACCATCATCATCATCGTCATCATCATCACCATTATCATCACCATCATCGTCATCATCATCATCACCATCATCGTCATCATCATCACCATCATCATCATCACCATCATCATCATCACCATCATCATCATCATCATCACCATCATTATCACCATTATCACCATCATCATCATCACCATCACCATCACCATCACCATCATCATCAGACTTGCCTCCTCTTTGCTCCATCCAGGTTTCTGCACCGTCACTTTGGAGAACCTTTTGACCCGTTTCGACCGGTTCTTGGAACTGAAAAAGCGGAACGGAGCAGGACACTTCAGAATCAAACAGTGGACCTGCTGGGACACAGGTGCAGGTGTGATTCTCACCTGGTTCTGTGGCTCCAGCTGCTCATGTTTTCCTCTCAGATCAGGTTCTAACCCAGAACCAGTTCAGATATCCTGAATGAAAAAGGTTCTCATGAGCAGAATCAGTTCACCGGATGTCTTCACTGGGAACCTGAAAGGATTCAGTTCACAGATTCATTCCAGGTGAACTTCAGGGAGCAGAACGTATCTCTGGACCGGGGAAGAACCGAGAACTGATCTGGTGTTCTGATTCAGGTTTTACAAAAACTAACTCGGTTCTGGTCGCTGTTAACTTCAACTCATAACACATGAACGTTACCGGAGCTGTGAAACGGATTCGGAGGTTCGGACAGAACCGCTCAAACAGTGACGGTTAGCCTAACGTCCGGCCGGTCGGCGTTAGCCGTTAAACTGGGCCATTAAAGCCCGCCTGACGCCGATCGGACCACTACAGCAGCCGATAACCGACCCGAACCTCTGATGTGGTCCGATCCAGGCCCATTTAACAGCCGGTACCGACTGCTTTGACAGAACTTACCGGTAGAACCAACGGTCAGAGTGGAGCAGCGCTGGGCTTCAGCGGTTACTGCTGGGGCGCTGAGCGGACTGAAGCTGCCTTCTGATTGGTCAGTGGCCACCCGTGTCGTCACACATCACTCCATATAAGGAGTGCTTATTAAAAGTTATAACCGGAATCTGGAAACTTCCTATTTCAACTTTCTGCTGGGAGGTTCTATTTCTGGATCTATTAACCCGGATCCACCCAGACCTGCTGGAAGGGCAAAATAATAATGATTCACATAATAATGATACAAATAATAATGATTCACATAATAATTAGTCAAATAATAATGATTCAAATAATAATGATTCACATAATAATTATTCAAATAATAATGATTCAAATAATAATGATTCAAATAATAATGATACAAATAATAATGATTCACATAATAATGATTCAAATAATAATGATTCAAATAATAATGATTCAAATAATAATGATTCACATAATAATAATTCACATAATAATGATACAAATAATAATGATTCACATAATAATTAGTCAAATAATAATGATTCAAATAATAATGATTCAAATAATAATGATACAAATAATAATGAGTCAAATAATAATGATTCAAATAATAATGATTCACATAATAATGATTCAAATAATAATGATACAAATAATAATGATTCAAATAATAATTATTCAAATAATAATGATTCAAATAATAATGATTCAAATAATAATTATTCAAATAATAAATTTAAATAATAATTATTCAAATAATAATGATTCACATAATAATGATTCACATAATAACGATTCAAATAATAATGATTCAAATAATAATCATTCACATAATAATGATTCAAATAATAATGATACAAATAATAATGATTCACATAATAATTAGTCAAATAATAATGATTCACATAATAATGATACAAATAATAATGATTCACATAATAATTAGTCAAATAATAATGATTCAAATAATAATGATTCAAATAATAATGATTCAAATAATAATTATTCAAATAATAATTATTCAAATAATAATGATTCACATAATAATGATTCACATAATAATGATACACATAATAATTAGTCAAATATAATTTAAATAATAATGATTCAAATAATAATGATTCAAATAATAATTATTCAAATAATAATTATTCAAATAATAATGATTCACATAATAATGATTCAAATAATAATGATTCAAATAATAATGATTCAAATAATAATGATTCACATAATAATGATTCAATAATAATATCAATAATAATATTCAAATAATAATGATTCAAATAATAATGATTCAAATAATAATGATTCAAATAATAATGATTCAAATAATAATTATTCAAATAATAATGATTCACATAATAATGATTCACATAATAATGATTCAAATAATAATGATTCAAATAATAATCATTCACATAATAATGATTCAAATAATAATGATACAAATAATAATGATTCACATAATAATTAGTCAAATAATAATGATTCACATAATAATGATACAAATAATAATGATTCACATAATAATTAGTCAAATAATAATGATTCAAATAATAATGATTCACATAATAATGATACAAATAATAATGATTCACATAATAATTAGTCAAATAATAATGATTCACATAATAATGATTCAAATAATAATGATTCACATAATAATTAGTCAAATAATAATGATTCAAATAATAATGATTCAAATAATAATGATTCAAATAATAATTATTCAAATAATAATGATTCAAATAATAATGATTCAAATAATAATTATTCAAATAATAATGATTCAAATAATAATGATTCACATAATAATGATTCAAATAATAATGATTCACATAATAATGATTCACATAATAATAATTCACATAATAATGATTCAAATAATAATGATTCAAATAATAATTATTCAAATAATAATCATTCACATAATAATGATTCAAATAATAATGATTCACATAATAATGATTCACATAATAATGATTCACATAATAATGATTCAAATAATAATGATTCAAATAATAATGATTCAAATAATAATTAGTCAAATAATAATGATTCAAATAATAATGATTCACATAATAATTAGTCAAATAATAATGATTCAAATAATAATGATTCAAATAATAAATATTCACATAATAATGATTCACATAATAATGATTCAAATAATAATTATTCAAATAATAATGATTCAAATAATAATCATTCACATAATAATGATTCAAATAATAATGATTCACATAATAACGATTCACATAATAATGATTCAAATAATAATGATTCAAATAATAATGATTCACATAATAATGATTCAATAATAATGAAATAATAATGTTCAATAATATGATTCAATAATAATGATTCACATAATAACGATTCACATAATAATGATTCAAATAATAATGATTCAAATAATAATGATTCACATAATAATGATTCAAATAATAATGATTCACATAATAATGATTCAAATAATAATGATTCAAATAATAATGATTCACATAATAATGATTCAAATAATAATGATTCACATAATAATGATTCAAATAATAATGATTCACATAATAATGATTCAAATAATAATGATTCACATAATAATGATTCAAATAATAATGATTCAAATAATAATGATTCAAATAATAATGATTCACATAATAATGATTCAAATAATAATGATTCACATAATAATGATTCAAATAATAATGATTCAAATAATAATTATTCAAATAATAATGATTCAAATAATAATGATTCAAATAATAATGATTCAAATAATAAATATTCACATAATAATGATTCACATAATAATGATTCAAATAATAATTATTCAAATAATAATGATTCAAATAATAATCATTCACATAATAATGATTCAAATAATAATGATTCACATAATAATGATACAAATAATAATGATTCATTTTTTTTTTTTTGAATAATAATTATTCAATAATAATGATTCAAATAATAATGATTCACATAATAATGATTCAAATAATAATGATTCACATAATAATGATTCACATAATAATAATTCACATAATAATGATTCAAATAATAATGATTCACATAATAATGATTCACATAATAATGATTCACATAATAATGATTCAAATAATAATGATTCACATAATAATGATTCAAATAATAATGATTCACATAATAATGATTCAAATAATAATTATTCAAATAATAATTATTCAAATAATAATGAATAATAATGATTCAAATAATAATTATTCAAATAATAATTATTCAAATAATAATGATTCACATAATAATGATTCAAATAATAATGATTCAAATAATAATGATTCAAATAATAATGATTCACATAATAATGATACACATAATAATGATTCACATAATAATGATTCAAATAATAATTAGTCAAATAATAATGATTCAAATAATAATGATTCACATAATAATGATTCAAATAATAATAATTCACATAATAATGATTCAAATAATAATGATTCACATAATAATGATTCAAATAATAATGGTTCCTGTGATTGTGTGCTGATGAGTGGGTGTGTTCCTGCTTCTCCAACTTTCTCTCTAGGGCGTAGCAGACAGCAACCACCGGCTGCAGCTGGTTCCAACTAATCACCTCACCAGCTTAAAAGGAGAGCTGGCGCCAGATGGTTCTCGCTATCAGCGCGATTTTCCAGAAGCATCCTGGATAATCCTCTGGTCTTCTTCCCCAGTTGGCTTGCTCTTTGCCTCAGTAATCTCCCCGTTCAGCCTCAGCTCTCCGCTGGTTAACAGAACCTGTCTCACCTTCTCCTCTGCACCCGTCTCGCTGGTCATCTGTTGGCCCTCCAACAACAATCCTCCTATAAACGTTTGGATAACAGTTACTTAGTAAGTCTGATCCTCACCCAGTATCATTCCAAGATCCACCTGTGGCTCACCTCTCAGCTGAACCTTCAGATCTCCATCTGCAAAAATATCAGAGAGAAGTCAGAATTCACTCACCACTTCGCAGCCAATCTCAACCATCCGAACCTGACTTACTTTCCGCTCATCCATCCTCACGCAGCAAACGTATCTACCTGTCCAATTCCCTCTTACCTTACAATAACCATACCACTTACCTCATGCAGCTGGTCACTTACTTTAGCGATCCTCTTCCTGGTGTTTCCTGAGACGACAAACTTCAGTCCTGTTTCAAATAAACATTTCATTTTACAAGATTCAAAACCTGCTAGTGTCTGCTGTGGTGTTATACCTTGGGTCCACTAAAAACCACACATGACAACGCATTCAAATAATATATATTTTATTAATTGGACCCCAGGAAGATTAACTAATAGAGATCCAGATAAATAAACAGCAGGTTCAGATGCCCCCATTTCACCAGGCCAAAAGTGCTAAATGAATTGTACTTATCTTGGTGCTGGTTCACAGAGTCCAGTACTCTCTGTGCCTACTTAGGGAATCACCTGCTGCATGTTTTTGCACTACAGTTAACTGCAAACAGCTGAATAATTATGAAAAATACATTTTTAATGAGCTTGAGTTGTGAGTGTCTTTTTTACTCCTCAAACAAAACCGCACTGAAGTTAGCTTCAGGTGGTAAATTTGATACACATTCATCCCAAGTTGTGCCATAGACAGAGCGGCTGGATCAGCTGTGTGTGTTCACTGCTGATCAGTCTGGTTTAGAGACGGTCAGTAAATCACTGCAGAAAGGAGGAAAACGTCACTAACCTTCATATAACTCGGTTACACTAATCTAAGGCAGAATAACTACACAAGGCAGATTACATGTCATATTAAATATGATTATTTTTCATAGAAAACATGGACTTTTACATGTGTCTTTACAGTGTGCAACGTAATTTTCTCTCCGTTCTGAAAAGGAGATGTTGCAGCTCTTCACCTTTAGGCTTCACATCTGTCCACACACAGTGGTGCTGGTTGTCTGCTATAATAAAGTACACATGCTATAGATCACAGTCTTATATTTAGAATGAATACAATACAGAATAAAATGACAATATTTTGGGACGTATGTCATTACAACAACCATACTACTACTAATAACAATAATTCTCTCAGATTGATTTAGTACAGCTCACTTAAACTGTCCGTTTCCCTCAGTGCCACTTTTAGAGCTCATAATTCTACATGGATATATGCTCTTGCTAAAGGCATAATTGTGTATTTTTATAAGCAGTATATACAGATTGTAACAATAATTAGCATTATATTTTTTTATTTTACTCTTTAAAATACCTAATTTACACATAAAATATTATTTCTACTTTTGATTACATCACCAGTTACTCAATTAGCCAAATACTTTTTACTTTAACTTGAGTCATTAGCCTACTTGTAAAAACTTTCTACTATTACGTGAGTATCAATATTGAAATAGTGCAATTCTTACTTGTACTTTGAGTACGTAAGTCAACAGTGGAAAGATGATTGTTTGATTTCATAGTTTATTACATGAATTAACTCAAAAAAGTAGATAACATAACATAGACTTGGGCATGAAACATTACATATTAATAAAAAAGAAAACAATATCTTATATTGTCAAGAAAAAATGAAAAACAAATATCAGGGAAAATTAACAGATCTGATTTTAGAACGAAGAGAAAACAAAAGACACGAATAAAATGGCCGCACCACTCAGTTTCCCATTAGCCTTTGCGCGATGACGTAGACGCAGCATCCCGCCCGTTCCGTAGAGTTCCCAGCATGCTTTTCGTCGGGCCGAGAAGAGGAGGCGTCATGATGCGGTCTGCTGGCGGTTAAAGCGCTGAATCCGTCTCTGTTTGCTCTGTAATCCGCTGATATTGGAGAATAAAGCTGAGAGAACATCTGCTGGTAGAGGTTCGGCTCCTCATGGTTCTCCTCCAGAGAACCCGGCCCCAGGAGAACCCAGCCCGCTAGCTGATTGTCGGTGAGTTTCTGCCAGAACTGCCGTCGCCATTAAAGATGCTCGCTTCCCTGAAACGGGTCAAAACGGAACCGAAGCGGGGTGATAAAGTCCCCGCACCCAGTGGGGACAGAGTGGTTAGTTCTAGCTCCAGCTGTGGGGGAACATGAGTGGTTCTTCCGCCTGGTTAGCCTGTTAGCTGCTGCGGCTAAGGGCTAATCCCGCGGTGGCGCTGCTAGGTTCAGTTAAAGACGGGAAGCTGCTGAAGCAGGCAGTAAACACCAGAACCGGGCTGGAAGCAGCACATCCGGGCAGCGTTACCTGCAAGAACACGGACAGAGCGGCTTACCGCTGCTGGTTAAGCAGTTAGCTGCTGCTAACGGTGGCTAATGTTTAGCACGGACTAACCCAGAACCAGGGAGTTTATACAGCGCAGTCTGGAGGAGAGAGGTTCCGGATACGTTAGGAACCAGGGCTAACAGAACATCTGCTGGCAGGTGATCTGGTTCCGCAGAGGAACCACCTGTAGACAGGTGGGACAGGACGCTACCTGAAGGTGTGATGATGCACCTGGATGTCTGCAGTGTGACAGGAACCAATCAGCTGAGCAGGTACCGTCCGGTTCTGATTCAGCCCACAGGTCGCTGTGGTAGTCAAGTAAAAGATACAAACAGAAATAAAACATAAAATAGACACAAACTGTGGCGGTAAAGCAGCTCTAACCAGTTTTTATCCATGATTTAAAGCAGCTCAGTGTTTCAGCAGCTCTGCAGTCATCTGAAAGTTTGTTCCAGATATGAGGAACATAGGGGGGTTGCTATGGTAACAGCCGGTCTCCATCATACTTTGGTGCTAAACCGTTCAGTGATTTATAAACTAGTAGGAGTATTTAGAGGTTTATTCTCTGAGCTACAGGGAGCCAGAGGAAGGACTTTAGAACTGGGGTGATGGGTTCTACTTTCCTGGTTCTAGTGAGAACACGAGCAGCAGTGTTCTGCTGTCTGATTGACTTGTTAGGTAGACCTGTGAGGACGCTGTTACAGTAATCAATCCTACTAGAGATGGATGCTGTGTGCTGACTCTGGATCGTTCCTCTTTAGGCCCAAACATAACTACTAGAGATGCAGAGATGTCCTCTATTTCACACAGAGACTAGGATCTGATGACTTGACTGCATTTCAACCTGGTTCTGATCTGATGCTTCTAATATATATATATATATATATTTAAAAAAAATAAAGAGCGAATAAACGTATGCATGTTGTTTCTTTTTGTTATTCACCTTCTTTTAATGAAACGCTAAACGTTCTGCTAACAAACTGCACTTCTGTGAGGTAACTTCAACAATCAGTGATAGATAACATGAATTATTCACTAGTGGACTTTAGTGTAATATAGAAATAAATAGCAGCATAAATAAACCTAATAATGAGATTAATATTTTTACAGATTTATTTTCACACTGATTACTGGTTACAGATGTGCAGATAGTTTCATTTTGATGTGCGGACTCCAGGTAAATACAGTGAATAAAAGATAAAATATGTAGAGGTGAGCACTAGCCCCACCCACACAGAATATAAACGTTGACAGGTACGCATATATAACAGATTCCTGATCGGGACGGAACATCTGATTCTGATTGGTTCTTTAATATCGGGATCGGCTTGGGACATTCCTAAAAATGCACTTAAAAGAAATATATGGTTTTATTTTATTTTCTGCTACAGTAAGTGAAAAATAAAGATTTTCTATGAAATTGTTGCAGTTTCTCCACATTTTATGTATCAGTTTATTTTAACAAATTAATTAGTTATTACTGCAGTTTTGTTTCTGTTCAGCAGGAGAAATTTATGGAACATTCAGCTACTGATTCGATTATTTAGAGTCTAGATGGGATCAAAACCACCTGGTGACATTATAATGTAGAGCTGAGTATCATCTGCGTAGTTATGGTTACTAATCTGGGTTAATGGCAGCATGCTGATATTAAACAGAAGGAGCCCCAGGATGGAGCCCTGGGGAACCCCATATGTGATTTCAGCCTGTACCTGTGTTTGCTGCAGGTAAAGCTGGTCACCATGGCGACGGACGTGAGCTCGCCGCAGCGTTTCTTCCACATGCCGCGCTTCCAGCACCAGGCGCCGCGGCAGGTGTTCTACAAGCGGCCCGACTTCGCGCAGCAGCAGGCCATGCAGCAGCTCACCTTCGACGGGAAGCGCATGAGGAAGGCCGTGAACCGCAAGACCATCGACTACAACCCGTCTGTCATCAGATACCTGCAGGTATTCCACCCGGGCCCGCGGCGCGGCCGGTTCTGACCCGGTCGGCTCACCTCTAACCTGTCTGTCTGTCTGCAGAACCGCCTGTGGCAGCGGGACCACCGGGACTTAAGGGCCATCCAGCCCGACGCCGGCTGCTACAACGACGTGAGTCCAAGCCGCCGGTTCTGGTTCTATCGAACACCGAATGTGTCCCACAAACCGCTCCTGGTAGCAACACTGATCCTCTGAGATACATGAGTGTTAGACACAGAAAGCAGGTCAGTGAAGGCGGAGTGGACCCGTCAGCAGAACAGAACCAGCAGAACTCCACGCATGTTCATGGCAAACCAAACCTACCTATCTATCCATCTACACACGCACTATTAACGTCAATAACATTAATCTGGTCAGATTAAAGCATCACGTTTGGTTAAAAAAAAGCATCTTTTAATAATTGTTTTCTTTAAATATGACATCTTATTGTTTAATTCAGAGACATAATTTGTTGTACAGAAGCAGCAAAATTTTCCCCAGAAAACTGGATGAACTCGCTGGGAGAGAAAAAATCCACCTAACAAAAATCGTTACCTGAGAGTTGAGAATGAAGACTAGTATATGTTGTTATAAGCCATTTATTAATACTACCTTGTCTTATAAAAAGGCACAGTGGATATCTGGTTTTATTAAATACAAGTTAAATTAAGTCCTATTAATGTAAGAAGCTGTGTTTTCTGGTCACATAAAAATAAAAACTGCTGCTGTATGATTTCTGTTGGCTACACATCATCTTGGATCAGTGGAAACAGTCGCTAGTTGGATAAAGCGTCTCTAAAGCTGCACTCAATCACAGCATGAGGCCATAATACATTTAATATTTTCATATAAATACACCCAATGCTTCCCATACTCTAGTAGAGCCTTCTGCTAAAATCAGTGTAACTGAATAGGTCTGCAGCGCTCGGCATAAATGCTTTGGTTTTTATTAATGGGACGAGCCACACATGCGGCGCTCAAATTAGGCTCCAGTTCTGTTTGTGAACAACATTCTGATCTACAGATGCGCTAACACAGGAAACAGCCGCGATTTAACAAAATAAAGGTCCTGATAACGCACGGCGATGGCTGCTTCTGTCACTGGGACTTCACTGGGTGTTCTTGGCCTGGACGAGTCCACTCATCGTCTCCTGTTTCTCCGTGGCGTGTCACATAGCCTAGACGTTAGACAGGACGAGGTTCTGGTGTTTCTGTTAATGGACAAATCTCTCTCTGTTCACGTATCCATCAGTAGATGGCGCTGTTACGCTCTCCACCGTGTCAACAGGTCTGGTTAAAGTCAGACTAGTGGTGTAAAAAAATCCTTTACATTGTAACATTTAAAGTGCTAATTTGTTGCATTAAAAAAAAAAAGAAAATGAATGAATGCCACTTGGCCTGTTGGGGGCGCCACCAGGCCTATAAAGCTCTTAGAGTTTAGATTCAGTATTTGTGTATAAAACATTGTGACGCTGTACTGGTTGCTATATATACTGGTTGTTGGTTGCTGTACTGGCTCCTATCCAGAGCGCCACCTGCAGGAACATGAATGCATATAAAATCTGTATTATGTATAAGGGGTGTCACGATTCTCCAAATCCTCTATTTGATTTTAGGGTCATGATTTTTTTTTTGTTTTCTTACAGCACAGAGGCCTTTATCGTTTTTAGATTAGGATTATTGGTTTTATTCATTAAATTTTGTACAGTAAATCTTATTTCAAAAGATGATCACATTAGGCACTCATGGTGAAAATACATAATTATTTACAATATAAGTGAAACATTGTGTACAGTGATACACATTAAACTAGAACGACTGTGCATCACCAGTACATAACATATACACTGGTATTTACTGGCCATGTTTTCCTTCCATAGGCGTTATCATGGCGCTCTGCCACGCCTACATAATATAAACCTACCTGTTGGCTACGTATTTTGTGTAGATAGTACATAATTTAATATCTACGTACGTTTGTACGACTCGCTCCTCTGAACTATGAAAACAGCTGCAGACGTGTGAGTTCTCTGCCAAATGTGCGATAATCATGTCTGGCAGCACGATGCAGCAGCAGGTGAAACATTTTCAGCCGATCATTGTAGAAAAGCAGAGAATCAGGAGTCTACCAAACGTAACATCTGCCTCCTTCTTCACTCGCTGCACCTGGACTAAAAGGTAAACTGTGTTTGTGTGTCGCAGACCTTTAGTTCATGTAAACCTGACCGTCACTGTGGAAACATTCCAGCCAAAGTCTAAGTGACAAAGAGAAAAATAAAGATTGCTAGGTGCAAATCATCAGGGTCCATATCCCTCAGAAGTTTGTGAATAAATATTAAGACATCCTGTGTTTTACAGAGTGTGGTTATGATGTGGACATCAGCCACCAGGGAGCTGCAGGTAAATTATAAATCAGCCCCAGTGACGTCTGCAAATGAGCTTTATGTAATTATTACACTCCTAAAAACAAAACACACGCACATAAAAACTATTGCGACCAACATGTGATTAAATGCACATAAAGCATATTTTTCATTTTAAATAAACATGAAATGACTCAATGCAGTTGACCTGTGGCTTTTAGCTGGTATAAGCTCTCTTATAATCAAAGCAAGTGGAACTTTTTAGTTTTATTGTTTAATATAAAATGTGCAGATATTTTAGATTCAGGTCAAACTGTAAAAAAAGGGTCTATCACTGAACTAGTAAAGATGAGAATTATGAACAAGTTTGTTTTACAGACTGTCAAAAAACCATTAAAGATTGTGATCAGGACAGTACAAAGTGTCTATGTTCATTATTTAAAGTATTTAAATCAGAACTATAGGTTTTATACGGAAGGAAGGTAGCAGCAGATTTACACGTTTCAAAGGCATTAAGGAATAGATGAGCAGTCTTCATGATTTCATTTATGATCTCCTTCTACGATGAAAACTGTCTAGGGCAAACAACGCTGCTGGTATGTACTGGTCCAATAGTCAGATCCAGCATAAAGGCAGCAACGTCGCCTTCCTTTAACTTGATGTCGATCCAGTTGTTATTCCGCTGCTCTGTGCGTTTTTTACGCTGATCGGTGATGCTACTTCCTGTTTGTGGGCGTCTGTAGCTGATTACTTAACAGGGATGAAGACGCAGAGAAACGAGCTAATGAGAAACAAACAACGTTACTCTTGTTTCCAACGCGAATGTCTATTTAACCGACGGCGAACGCAGAATATTTCCACACCAGTGATTTAGCCGTGGTTTAACTGTAGCTTAGCTAATAGCTGGTGTCAGCTAATACGCTCTGTAGACGTGTGCTCTGATCACGTTGGTGCTCTAACTGTGATACAGCAGTTAATCATGACACCAGGAGTTGTTGGAGAACTGTTACTTGTTAGGGAAAATGCAACGTGTGGTTCTTTGTGATGAGGAAATAGACGGTTGGCTGCTACCTGTTGCTGTGGAGACGCTAGTCACGCTGCAGTACATAAACCTGAGAGGAGATCCTCTTTTGGAGTTCAATGGGCGACGTTGTGGGGAAAAAAATGGATATCATGACACCTGTACTTTGTCAATGTTCAGGAATATGGAAACATATAAAATCTTTGTTTGGTGGAAACGTTTCCTCTTTGCTAAATACTACAACACGCTAATACGCTAACGATTTCTCAGACCTTTTTAACAACTTAATTCCAAAAAGCGGCTAGCTACAAATCAGCCTCAGCTGATTCCTGCAGATTAGAGACCCAGCCTGCTCTGTGTCGGTTCCTCCTTCAGGAAGGCAACCTTCTGCACACGTTGATGCAGGATGGTCACTGTGAGTGAACTACTCAGCGCCAAACAGAGACGGGATTTCACCCGGTAACCGTAACTTGTTTTAGCTTTGAAATGAAGAGAAAAATAAACCAGACATATTTCTGTTCTGAGCCGCACATAAACGTCTTCATCTTTCTAACCGAAGCTGGTCTGTAACTACGCTGCATCTCACACCTGTGGTGCATTCAAGGAGCGTTCCAGATGTATGGTGAGTTCATTAACGTAGGACAACGCAGAGCTGAAAACGATGCCATAAACCTCTGATTAATGGCAGTGAATACGCAATGTTGGATAAATACTGCATGCGCTTAACATTTCAACGTATAAAAAACTAAATTCTCATCATAAATTCGTCTTAAAATGTCTCAGTAATTTTTCTTCAGAACTAGAAATCTAGTTTTCAAAGGTCTTTGCTGCATTTTGATATCTTGTAAATGTCCCAGTTTCCTTTTGTTACCTGTAAACTTTTCCACTGTTCTTAAAGACAAAAGTCACATTTCCCTTTAGCATGTAAATATAGCAAATGTACAATGAGACAATGAAATTGTGAAATACTTTTTTTTTTAGCTCAATATAAAAAATTATTCATTTTCTAAGAAGAATTTATTAATATAAAGCATCGTTTAATGGTATTTTTCCTAACTTTATTTTGTAGCTATTTTTATATATTTCCACCAGTTTTTCCTATGAAACGTCTTTTTTCACAAAGTCAGCTTTTTATTTAATTATGGTATTTTTCCCAGTGGCTGATTTAATTCAAAAGCTCCTTTTTCAGCTGAATGACATGGCGAGCCAATCGGGGTCAGTGGGCGGGGCCTGAACGCTGATTGGCTGCTCCAACATGGATCATTCCTGGAGGAGGGTTATTGAATTTATTACATGTTGGATTTCCTGTATGCTTTTACCCAGATGTTCTGTTATAAAATAATCCATAAAAGGATCCATAACTAACACAAACCGTGTTTTAATAACTCCACCTTTAACCGCCTGCATCTAACCACCTCCCATGTGTGCCGTGGGACACAGAACATAACAGCAATAGCTCTGCTGGTTGGACAGCAAGTGCTGAGCCTGGGATCATAAAAAAAAATAATCCAAACGACTCAAGATCGTCTGAGTATGATTATCCATTTTAGTCAGCCAGAGTAACTGGATCTGGATTAAGTTCCTGCAGCTCCAGGCTTTGACGTAGCATGTTATGCTAAGCTACAGCAGGATGCTAACGGCTATCTACAGAATGTCCTGCTGCAACACAGACTGCTACAGGAAATGCTTTCTCCCCATCATGGTCTACAACGACTTCTTAAAGAATGAATTGGTTATGAGCTACAACGACACTTAACTTCCCTCTGGGATCAATAAAGTATTATTGAATGAATCAGGAGGATCAATGTTGGTGCACCAGCCAATGAGCATGCAGGCCCCGCCCACTGACTGTGATTGGCTGATTAGCTATGATAAGCTATGAAATAATTGAGCCACTGGGAAAGACACCATTATGGAATAAAACATGACTTTGTTAAAAAAAGATGTGGAATTAAAACGGAAATTAAATTTAACATTAATAAATGCATTTTAAAGGAAATTGAAAAATATTTCATATTGATCAGGTAAGAATTTCTTATTAATACATTTTTTACATTGTTACATATATTTGTCTATTTGACTGAATGGAAAACATACAAAGTTTGATCAAAAACCCTCTAATTTTTATTTTTAGTAGGGCTGTTAAACTATTAAAATTTTTATCTTATTAATCCCAGCGTAGCTGTGAATTAATCACCATTCCTAATTATGACCAATAAAACTACAATTCTGTGTAAATAAAGGACAAATATAGATCCTGTCGCTATTTTTTATTTAAATATAAGAGAAATCAATTAAGTTTTTGTTTTGAACTCTACACTCGCATTCAGAATGTGTGTGAGGTAGAAATAAGGAAAATATATGAATAAATGTAACATTTAGATATCAGTAGTCTGTATGAAACATCACATAAATCAAATATAATATAGAATAATTTATTGTCATAATTTTCCAGAAATAAAAAGCAGATTCTCCATTTCATCATAACAGGAAATAAACGCTCTTATTGTGAAGGTCTACACAGCTACTTCCGCTAATAGTTAGCACTAATTTAAGTCAGAAAACATCCTTTTAATTGAATAATTTAGTATTTTTAATGCAGCGGTTTCTCACTATGAAATATACTGAAGCTGTACATGAACCAACTCGCATAAATCATCATAAATATGGAGCATTTATAATCTGCATCGCACACAGCGAGCTCATATCTGAAGCAGATGGATTAAAGCTTGGTTTATGCTCGCCGCATGACCATTCCGCGCGGAAACGAGACGTGCGGAACCGGCCGAGACGCAGCGTTTATACTTTCTGCAGCTTGTCCCTGCTGAGAACCAATATTCTTGACGACTATAGGGGGCGGTGTATGGCTCTACGGCATGCATACAACACTACACCATAGTAGAAGTAGTAATCACTGTTATTTACAAGATGGTGATATCAGTGAGCTTAAACAAAGCAGAACTTTTATGCTGTTTATTAGGAAAAAATACGAAAAAGGGGGCTGTCCACTCTTCCATTAAAACACAGATGATCACAGTGATCTCTATCGGCCGAATCATATTTACGAACCTCCGGCAATATGAGCTCTTGCCAGTCCGCCATGTTTTTCCGCGTAGTTGCAAATTTTCCTAGGTGCGCGGTGCGGACATTTTGGGGCGGGAGGAGGACGCGCGGAGAGGCGTGGTTACTGAAATGACGTAATTTGGCCGCGTGGAGCCGTGCGGACCTCGCGGACGCGGCAAGCATAAACCAAGCTTTATTCTCACAGAGAAATGATGAATTTATCATATCAGCACAAAGCCATTAATAATATACTAACATGTCATTTAGGATCACAAACACCTGCTGCTGTAGGTTAGCTGGTTAGGAAGGAGAGCTGATGCGTTACAGGCTGAATTATAAACTTTGTGGGGAAAAAAGGGGAAAAGGAATGAATAGATCTGCGTTGGTTCGTTTATTTAGACGTTTTTAGCACGTTTACGTTTTCTGGTGATTTAGGGAATAACTATTGGCTGATGGTTATGGCCCAGAATCCATGAAAACAAGAACCGCTCTGGTTACTACCGTTTAGGTCAGAACCGCACATCGGTACCATCCCTAATCATGTGTAGTTGTGCATTAAACGTAAAGAGATTATATACAAGAAGGTAAACAAGTATAAGCGGAGAGAATCTGATAACAGCAGCAGAAATGTTAAACTGTAAATGACGGCAGCATTGTGACGTTTACTGGGTTTTTTTGGGAGAAGTTCTGGTTCTAGAGTCTAGAGCTATGATATCGCTGCTCCATGCATGTAGGCTGCAGCACTTAGTATTGTTTCTCTGATCCCCCCCCGCCTGCAGCTGGTTCCCCCCATCGGCATGCTGAACAACCCCATGAACGCCGTCACCACCAAGTTTGTCCGGACCTCCACCAACAAAGTCAAGTGTCCCGTTTTCGTCATCAGGGTGAGAAAGTGGCGTCCTGCCGCATCACTTCCTGTCTGTGTTGGGGTTGGGTTCTAACCGGTTCTGGTTCTGTCTGCAGTGGACCCCTGAGGGCCGCCGGCTGGTGACCGGAGCCTCCAGTGGAGAGTTCACCCTGTGGAACGGACTCACCTTCAACTTTGAGACCATCCTGCAGGTAAAGGTCCACAGTGGGTCCAGGAGTGGTTCTGTTAGAACCTTCAGTACCGGGCAATGTAACATGAAGAAGCCAGAAATGATACATTTTATACATTTAGCCAAACGGAGTCATCAAGCTGTGCCTACATACTTTGTACCAGATACACAAAGATCCTGATCTTCAGGGTTTGTCTTCATATTAGATATGAAAGTTTGTCAAAAATAATTTTTAATACAAATATATGCAGGTTTCTTTTTGTGCAACATTAAATATATCAATAAGGAACCAGGAAAGCAAACAATTTTGAACTTAATTTTCCTAATATTTAGCTGTTATCTGAAATAGAGATGCACCGATACTGGTACTGGATATTGGGCCGATACTTTTATCTGTTTAACTGATACATGAACCGATACTTGACATGTGGAAACTGCAATAACTTCACAGAAAATATAAATTTTTCATTTGAAATTTTACTTTTGTTTTTAATAAAATATATATATTAAATAAAATTCACGATTATTTGTTGTAAAAGCAGTTAAGTGAATAGAACCTTCCAAATCATTGCATTTTTTTGTGTGGTAGAAATATCGGCATTGTTACTCAGATCCAAGTAGGATGGACTGATATGGATTTTTGTTTAGTGCTGATACCGATTTTTCTTTTGTTTTCTTAAACCTTAGCCGATGACCGATACGGGTTGCCGAATTTCTAAAGCCGATATTTGGAGCCGATTCTGCTCCTTCATTTTACATCATAAAAACAATGATAATAAATGTTAAGTCCCATTAAAACATTTATTTAAAAATATAAAAACCTAGGTGAGGTAGAACAAGTAAAAAAATAATTCTGTGCTGAAAAAACTGCGTAATTAAAATCCTGAAAATAAATATTTAAGCATAAATAAACTAGTTACACTATTACACACATTAGAAACAAGTAAGCAGGATAATAAAGCGCACAGTGAGCAATAATACTCACACAGCAGCTGCTTATCTGCAGGAAAAAACACATCGGCCAGATTATATTGGTCTATCCCTAGATCCAAATATCGGTATCGTATCGGTTTGAACAAAGTGGTATCGTTGCACCTAGTTCCTTTGCCTCACAGCACACGGTTCATTTATTCAGTACTGTTTGGATCGGTATCGGCTGATTATCAACCTCAGATATCTGTTTCGGAAACCAAAGGTAGATTGGTGCATCCTTAATTTAAAGTATCTTCATCTTTATTTATACAAACAAATATATATTTTTAATGCATTTTGCACAATAAGTGTCCTTTAAAAGGCATTCTAAACCTTTCTGAAGAGGTTTCCAACATGTCTCGATTAGGGCTGGGACGGCGCGTCGACGTAATCGATTACGTCGACGCGTAAAATATGTTGACACAGAAAAATGCGCGTAGATGCGTCATGACTTTCAAAACAAACATGGCGGAACCAAATAGTGTCAGCATGAGCGACTCAGTTGACTTAAATACCTCCATCCGAACTCGCAGTTCAGAGTTATGGAACTATTTTTGAATAAAAGGGAGCGATTTTGTCGTCGTTATTTGTGACCCGTGTTGGCAGATTGAGTCTGAATGCGCACAGATGATTATGAGCAAAAGCCCAAAATGTGAGAGTAAAACATGTTTGTTAACAAAGGTTATGCACTAGCTACCTGCTAAACGGAGCCGTCATGGACATTAATACAACTTTAAGTGCTTGCAAAAGCAAACCCACAACCAACTCTTGATCGTCACGTTTAATAACGCCTCATCCTTTTTGAATACAATTTTTTTTACTTCATGCTTCTCTAGATTATCGGATTCAAAGTTTCCATCTAAAAACTAGAAAAATGTTTAGCAGCATTTTATTGGAATGAACAGCGCCTCTCTCTCTATAGCAAATGTCAGAAACAAGAGAAAATGCAGAAAAATAATTTCTTTGTGTGTGAATGAAGAGCACTTTTTTTGCATAAAGTGAATGTTAAATTTAGTTTGTTTATATTTTTGGGGGTATTTTCTCCTTTATTTATATTGTTTCTTTTCACAACATTTAACGTCTTGGTAAATGCAACCTCTAACATAAGATTGTACGTTATTTTGGGGGATTTTTTTTTTATCAATTAAAATGGGTTTAAATGAAGACATTTGTTTATTTCAAATACATAAATAAATAAATAATAAATCAAATAATGGGTAACTAATCGAGAATCGAATTGAAAAATTAATCGTTGGACTAATCGATGCATCGAAATAATAATCGCTAGATTAATCGATTACAAAAATTAGCGTTTTGCTCAGTCCTAGTCTCGATAGTGAGAATGTTCATAAACTGCCATTTTGACACAGATGAAGTGGAAAAAAGAATTAACAGCAGTACATATAATTACCTCACATACTTTAGATTATATCACAGTATAGATATGAGGCCATATCACCCAGCCCTACTTCATTCAGTTGGTCCAAATGAGTTTATCGACCTTTAATCGGTTCAGTCAGACCTCTGAGAAACGAGGCGCTGGGCCCCCTGGTGGTGGCAGCAGAATAGTGCATCTAAAAGTGCATAACGTTTGCCTTCGCCATGCTAAGCGTTTGGGTTTAGCCCCCCTACCCAGGGAAGGTCTGATGGGAAACCTTGGTGGTTCGTACCGACCCCTGTGGTCCCACGCTGTGTTAACGAACCCTGGGGAACTCGCGACAGAACCGCTGCTGCAGAGAACAACTCTGAACCCGACGCTTTTTTAAAGGCCGATTGCTGATCTCTAAAGCAGATTATTTAGCAGCACATTTACTGTGAAAACATCTGAACTCTCACTGTGTGCAATATAAACTAAAAAGTCAATAAAACTCTATAAATATTTATTAAACTACAAATATAAGACGATATAAAATAAACTCCAGTTAGTGCAAATGGTTTCAGAAAAATGGAAAACAAAATGGTTTCTTTAAGTATATAAAATAAATTCACACAGTAACAAGAATAATGGTGCAAATAAGTGGTTTAGGTAGAAACTGGACTTCAAGTATCTAAAGTAAAGCACATTAGTACACGGTAGGAAATAACATCCATAATGAGTAAAATATGAGTGGGATGGATCACGGTGGGGGTCCTTCCTTCAGTCAGATACTGGCTGCAGCTGCCCACACAGGTGCCTGATCTTTTTTTAATACTTTTAAAAAAACATTCCGGCCGATATAGAAGGAATTTAACGTATCAGTCGTCTTCTATCCAGAACCTAAAGAGGTTCTGATGCAGCCGGGGTTATATGTGACCATAGTTTTGGGTCAGAACATTCAGAAGAAGCTCCTCCCCCCCTCAGGTACTGGGGAACAGATCTGTTGCCTCAGGTGGCTCATCAACAGCATCATTCAGATCCTCTGGGAATAAATCAGAGATGCCATGTATGCTGAGGTAGGACGGCCTCCCGCTGACCTCTGACCCCTCTGTGTCTGTGCAGGCCCACGACAGTCCGGTCCGCGCCATGACCTGGTCCCACAACGACATGTGGATGCTGACGGCGGACCACAGCGGCTACGTCAAGTACTGGCAGTCCAACATGAACAACGTCAAGATGTTCCAGGCTCACAAGGAGGCCATTAGAGAAGCCAGGTTTACTCCCAATCTCCCATTCTCTGTAGCTCAGACCACTAGGGGGCGCTGCTACGTGCTCCCCGTGTTCTGGTTCGGTTCTGACAGATGTAAGCAGCTGATGCACTGCAGTGATCTGTTGTTGAATCTGTGCATGACCAGCCGTGTATGTGTTCTGAATAAAGTTATCCTGTTCTTAATCCTGGGCCGGCCCGTTGGATCAATAAAGTTCTGGTTCTGCCAGGGGCCAATAAAGTCATGGTTCTACCAGGGACAAATAAAGTTCTGCTGCTAGGGGCCAATAAAGTTATGGTTCTACCAGGGACAAATAAAGTTCTGCTGCTAGGGGCCAATAAAGTTCTGGTTCTACCAGGGACAAATAAAGTTCTGCTGCTAGGGGCCAATAAAGTTCTGGTTCTGCCAGGGATAAATAAAGTTCTGCTGCTAGGGGCCAATAAAGTTCTGATTCTGAAAGGGGCCAATAAAGTTCTGGTTCTGATGGGGGCCAATAAGGTTCTGGTTCTACCAGGGACAAATAAAGTTATGTTGCCAGGAGCCAATACTGTTTTTCTGCTGCCATGGTTTAAAGTTCTGGTTTTGGCAGGGACCAATAACGTTCTGAGAACCAATAAAGTTCTAATAGGGACCAATAACGTGCTAAAAACCAATAAAGTTGTAATAGGGACCAATTTATGTTGCTAACATTAACGTGCTAAAGAACCAATAAAGTTGTAATAGGGACCAATAACGTGCTAAAAACCAATAAAGTTCTAATAGGGACCAATAACGTGCTAAAAACCAATAAAGTTCTAATAGGGACCGATAACGTGCTAAAAACCAATAAAGTTCTAATAGGGACCGATAACGTGCTAAAAACCAATAAAGTTCTAATAGGGACCGATAACGTGCTAAAAACCAATAAAGTTGTAATAGGGACCAATACAGTTCTAATACGGACCAATAACGTGCTAAAAACCAATAAAGTTCTAATAGGGACCAATAACGTGCTAAAAACCAATAAAGTTCTAATAGGGACCAATAAAGTTCTAATAGGGACCAATAACGTGCTAAAAACCAATAAAGTTGTAATAGGGACCAATAAAGTTCTAATAGGGACCAATAAAGTTCTAATAGGGACCAATAACGTGCAAAAAACCAATAAAGTTCTAATAGGGACCAAAAAAGTTCTAATAGGGACCAATAACGTGCTAAAAACCAATAAAGTTGTAATACGGACCAATAAAGTTCAATAGGGACCAATAAAGTTGCTAAAAACCAATAAATTCTAATAGGACCAATAAGTGCTAAACCAATAAAGTTCTAATAGGGACCAATAATGTGTATAAGAACCAATAAAGTTCTAATAGGGACCAATAATGTACTACGAACCAATAAAGTTCTAATAGGGACCAATAAATGCTAAAAACCAATAAAGTTGTAATAGGGACCAATACAGTTCTAATACGGACCAATAACGTGCTAAAAACCAATAAAGTTGTAATAGGGACCAATAACGTGCTAAAAACCAATAAAGTTGTAATACGGACCAATAAAGTTCTAATAGGGACCAATAACGTGCTAAAAACCAATAAAGTTCTAATAGGGACCAATAACGTGCTAAAAACCAATAAAGTTGTAATAGGGACCAATAAAGTTCTAATAGGGACCAATAACGTGCTAAAAACCAATAAAGTTCTAATAGGGACCAATAAAGTTCTAATAGGGACCAATAAAGTTCTAATAGGGACCAATAACGTGCTAAAAACCAATAAAGTTGTGATACGGACCAATAAAGTATCAATAGGGACCAATAAAGTTGTGATTTGGACCAATAAAGTATCAATAGGGACCAATAAAGTTGTAATAGGGACCAATAATGCTGTACTACGAACCAATAAAGTTCTAATAGGGACCAATAAAGTTCTAATAGGGACCAATAATGTACTACGAACCAATAAAGTTCTAATAGGGACCAATAAAGTTCTAATAGACCAATAAAGTTCTAATAGGGACCAATAAAGTGCTAAAAACCAATAAAGTTCTAATAGGGACCAATAATGCTGTACTACGAACCAATAAAGTTCTAATAGGGACCAATAATGTACTACGAACCAATAAAGTTCTAATAGGGACCAATAAAGTTCTAATAGGGACCAATAATGTACTACGAACCAATAAAGTTGTAATAGGGACCAATAATGCTGTACTACGAACCAATAAAGTTCTAATAGGGACCAATAATTCTGTACTACGAACCAATAAAGTTCTAATAGGGACCAATAACGTACTAAAAACCAATAAAGTTCTAATAGGGACCAATAACGTGCTAAAAACCAATAAAGTTCTAATAGGGACCAATAACGTGCTAAAAACCAATAAAGTTCTAAT